>NW_024121832.1:3528666-3580360 GCF_016745375.1 Pimephales promelas | reverse complement strand
AAAAAAAAAAAAAAAAAAAAAAAAAAAAAAGCGTGCTTAGTTCCCCGCCCTCCCTCCCCTCGGCGATGCGGCTGTCTGTGGGTACGCTGGGGCTCCCCCGTCAACCGGCGGTTGCTCTCAGATGCCCCTCCAAAGCCTATGGGTTCTCGTCGTCTATGGCGGCGCGATTCTGTAGAGCGGCGGACAGGCAGCCTCCGCCCTGCATATGATGAGCACCTACAAAGCTAGCTGCTCAGGAATGTGCACGAGGAGGTGACGGACCAAGCGAGCTGCGAGCCTGCCGCCTACCTTGTCCTTAAACGGGTCACGGAGGCGGTCGCTCGCTCCCTTGGTCAGGTGATGCCCACCGCTGTGGTCCAGGAGCATCATATGTTCGGCGGTGCGGTCCAGGACTTTGCCCAGCACTTCTCGACCGCCTAGGAGCAGACGAAGGCGGTTTCTCTGCCCCGACGGCCAGCTGCTGCCTCCAACCAGCCGTCGGCTCGGACGCCTCCGCCAGCTCGCCGCCAAGGACGCCCCCCTGCGGCTCCCTTCCCTCCCACGCGGCCCAGCAGCAGCCTTCAGCCGGTTCGCGTCGCGGAGGAGGCCAGGTACAGGTAAGCGTCCCCCCCCCCCCTCAGGCCGTGTGCCCCGCTAAACGCCAGGCGAAGCGATGTTCCTGAGGCGGGCCGCTCAGTGATAGTGTCATGGTTTTTCTCAGGAGGCGGTGGCAGGGCCCCTCCTTCCCCGGTGGAGGGCCGGTGGGAAATCTTTTGTTCTAGCTAGCTCCCTGAGCTGGTTGAGGAAAAGCTGACACTGTCATGGAGCACACAGACTGGCATGAGCGCGCACGACGTCCATTGCGTCGCCCCGTTCATTCCTCTCTGTCTCGGAGGGCGCGGAAGGGTGCGTGTGTCGTCCCCGGGCTACGCCAATCCCTTCCCCCTCTGTCGCCAGACCCCGGCAGAACAGACCCCCGTGGAACGCTCTGCCTTCCCTGGTCTCTTCTTCTGTCGGGGAGCGGGTTTCGACGGTGCATCCGGACGGGGTAACTCCTGCACGCATGCCGGTCGACCCGCCTCGCTGCCCCTCCGGGGGGACGTCTGTGGTTCGCATGACCCCGTTGGCTCACTTCCTGGAAGCCTAGCTAGCGCTTCCCGGGTATCCCACTGGGTCATCAGAACGATCAGATTCGGCTACGCGATTCAGTTCGCACGGTCTCTTCCCCGCTTCAGGGGAGTTCGCTCCGCGATGGTTGGTGGCAATGCCCCAGTCTTGAGAGCGGAGATTGCGACCCTGCTGGCGAAGGGTGCAATCGAGACGGTCCCTCCAGCCGAGGTGAGGTCCGGGCTTACAGCCCCTACTTCATTGTCCCCAAAAAAGACCGGTGGGTTACGACCGATCCTGGACCTGCGCATTTTGAACCGTTCTCTCCATCGACTACCGTTCAAAATGCTCACGGCCAAACGCATTTTCGAATGTGTTCGGTATCAGGATTGGTTTGCAGCGATCGACCTGAAGGACGCGTACTTCCATGTCTCCATTCTCCCTCGACACAGACCGTTTCTTCGGTTTGCCTTCGAGGGCCAGGCATACCAGTACGCCGTTCTCCCAGTCGGGTTAGCTCTGTCCCCTCGCGTCTTCACGAAGATCGTCGAGGCAGCCCTTGTTCCCCTTCGCGAACACGGGGTTCGCACCTGAACTATCTCGACGACTGGCTGATACTAGCACACTCTCGAGCTCGGGTTTGCGAACACAGAGACCTGGTGCTACGGCACCAGCCCGTCTGGGCCTTCGGGTCAACCGGGAAAAGAGCAAACTTTGCCCCGTGCAGAGGATCTCTTTTCTCGGCATGGAGATAGACTCGGTCGCCATGTCCGCGCAGCTCACGACGAGCGCGCGCACTCACTGCTGGCTTGTCTTCGACAGTTCGAGGGCAAGAGTGCGGTTCCACTGAAACTATTTCAGAGGCTCCTGGGGCATATGGCATCCGCGGTACGCCGCTCGGTTTGCTTCATATGAGACCGCTTCAGCTGTGGCTTCGCGATCGAGTCCCGAGGTGGGCATGGCATCGCGGCTCGCTCCGAGTTCCAGTGACTCCGACGTGCCGCCGAACCTTCTTCCCGTGGTCGAACCTCAGCTTTTTACGGACAGGGTCCCTATTCAGCGAGTTTCCAGGCATCTCGTTGTCTCCACGGATGCGTCTACCACGGGTTGGGGTGCCATGTGCAATGGGCATGCAGCCGCCGGTTCCTGGACAGGAGCCCAGCGCCTCATGCACATCAATTGCCTCGAGCTGTTGGCAGCACGGCTCGCCCGGCACCGCTTCCGAGCGTGCTCTAGGGCCAGCATGTGCTTGTCCGCTCAGACAACACTACGGCAGTAGCGTACCTACCACCAGGGGGGGTCTACGCTCGCGCGGTTGTCGCAGCTCGCCCGCCACCTCTTGATATGGAGTCAGAAGCACCTGAGGTCCCTTCGTGCAGCTACATTCCTGGAGACCGGAACCGGGCAGCCGTCGAGCTGTCCCGGGCCCGTTCCATCTCCGGCGAATGGCGACTCCATCCCCAGTCGGTCCAGCTGATTTGGGACCAGTTCGGGGAGGCACAGATAGACCTGTTCGCCTCTCGGGACTCGTCCCACTGCGCCCAGTTTTTTTCTCTGACCCGCGGCTCTCTCGGCTCGGATGCGCTGGCGCACAGCTGGCCACGGGGCCCACGCAAGTGTGCGTTCCCCCAGTGAGCCTCCTTGCACGGGTGTTGTGCAAGATCAAGGAGGACGTACTGGCCCACCAAGACGTGGTTCTCCGAACTCTTGCTCCTCGCGACAGCACCTCCTTGGCCTATTCCTCTGAGACCGTACTCTCTCAGAGACGGGGCACTCTGTGGCACCCTGTCCCGATCTTGGAGGCTGCACGTGTGGCTCCAGGACGGGACGAGGCAGGTTTGAGTTCGCTGCCACCTGCGGTGGCGGCAACCATCACTTCCGCAAGAGCGTCGTCCACGAGACACCTTTATGCGTTGAAGTGGAACCTCTTCGTCAATTGGTGTTCTTCTCGCTGAGAAGACCCCCGGAGATGTTCGATCGGAGTCGTGCTTCCTTCCTGCAAGAGGGGTTGGAGCGTAGGCTGTCGCCCTCCACCCTTTGGATTTATGTCGCGGCCATTGCCGCGTCTCATGATGCAGTGAAAGGTAAGTCTATGGGAAGCATGACCTGGTCATCAGGTTCCTGAGGGGAGCGAGGGGGCTAAATCCGCCTCCCTCCCCTCCTGCCCTCTGGGGACCTCTCAGTAGACCTGGGTGCTCTGCAGAGGCCTCCCCTGGAGCCTTTGCAGTCGGTAGAGTTTTTGCCCTGTCCTATGTGACAGCACTCCTGATTGCATTGGTCTCCATCAGGAGAGTAAGGGACCTGCTCGCACTCTCTGTTGACGAAGTGTGCCTGGAGTTCGGGCCGGCTTACTCTCACGTATTCCTGAGACCCCGGCCTGGATATATGCCCAAGGTTCCTACCACTCCCCTCCGGGACCTGGTGGTGAACCTGCAAGCGCTGCCCCTGGAGGAGGCAGACCCAGCCTTGGCACTGCTCTGTCCGGTACGTGCTCTCCGCACCTATGTCGACAGAACGCAGTGTTCAGGACCTCAGACCAGCTCTTTGTCTGTCATGGGGGGAGCCAGAAGGGAAGGGCTCTCTCAAAGCAACGGCTGTCCCACTGGATAGTGGATGCCATTGCTTTGTCTTACCAGCAGCAAGGCCTTCCGTGCCCCCTTGGTGTGACGGCCCATTCCACTCGGAGTGTGGCCTCCTCTTGGGCTTTAGCGCACGGCGCCTCGCTAACAGACATCTGCAGAGCTGCAGGCTGGGCGACACCCAACACCTTCGCCAGATTCTATAATCTGCGAATTGAGCCGGTATCCTCTCACATACTCGTTTCGGCCAGTTCTGGATCCGCTCAGGTGTCTTCGCTTGCTCGCCACTCCACTCCCCGGACTGGATAAGTGCGATATTTCCTCAGTTCTTCCATTGAAGCCTTGAGTCCTCCAGCACCGACGATGCGGGCACCACTGCTGTGGCTCTGGATGCTGGCTAGGTGCCTCCATGCGTACGGCTCCCCCTTGGTAACCGTCTCATGTGTATTATCCACTGTAAGCCTCTCTGAGCATGTGTCTTCCCTTGGCAAGCCATCTGCCACCCCTGGAGCTGAAATTAGTAGCCACCTGCGGTTGGTGCTCCAGTGATTCCATATGTGTTCCTATGTGGCCATATGTGTATTCGTAAGTCCTCCCTTCGGTAGGCAGCTGGTAGCATGTCCCCTTCGGGATATGTTTCCCAGTGTACCTTGGTAATCCTGTGAAGTCGGATCCCCTAAGGAAAACAGGTAAGGCTCGGGGTTCAGACTTTCGCAGGGCACTGGAAGACAGCCTGAAGTTGGCGTGATGGCACAGACCCCCAATCTCCGTCACTTCTGACGTAACTCGAAGTGACTACGAAAGGGAACGTCTCGGTTACGTATGTAACCCTCGTTCCCTGAGTAGGGAACGGAGACGTTACGTCTCCCTGCCACTTCTGCTGTATCGCTGGGTAGATGCCGAGTTCAGTCTTGGCTCCTCAGCGAAGACATACTGCGGTTGCGTTCACTTCCTCCTTTTATACTCACGGAGTAGGGCGGAGTACGCTATGCAAATTTCCGCAGCCCCAAGGCATTGCATGCCATTGGCTCGTGTTTAAATACTCGAAGAGGATTGGCTTTCTATGCGAAACCCCCAATCTCCGTCACTTCTGACGTAACGTCTCCGTTCCCTACTCAGGGAACGAGGGTTACATACGTAACCGAGACGTTTTTAGTGTCTTTTTATAACGTGGCATACTGTCTTTCCACGCGATTCTAAAGACCTCTAAATTAGTTTGTTTCCATTTACGCTCTAAGTTGCGAGTTTCTCTCTTGATAGCATGCGTAGCACTGTTGTACCATGGTGCTTTAATTTTCTCTCGAACCTTTTTTAATTTAATTGGCGCAACAATATCTAATGTACTAGTAAGAATGGTGCTTAAACTGCTAGTCATTTCCTCTAATTCATCTGTTTGTTTGGGTTCACTTTGCAGCTTAGATAGATCAGGTAAGCTATTTGAAAATCCATCTATAGTGGTTGGAAGGATTGTTCTGCCTGATCTATAACGTGGTGCAACATGACATATTTCATCAGTACGTATTATGCAAGTCACCATGTAATGATCAGTGACATCATCGCTTTGCGGTATAATATCTATATCAGTTGGATCGGTTCCATATGATATAATTAAATCTAGTGTATGATTTAGACGATGAGTGGGACCACTGACGTTTTGTTTGACCCCAAAGGAGTTTAATAAGTCTGTAAACGCAGCCCCTAAAGCATCATTTGTATTATCTACGTGTATGTTAAAATCTCCAGTAATTATTCCTTTGATAGGCCATATTTACTATTACTTCCGGGTCACGTGGCCAACCTGTCCGTGTTTTAATGTAGATCTTCAAACGGAAAAATGGAAAAAGGAATAAAAAAAAAAAAACGAAATCGGACCGTTATTTGATTTTGGTTTTTTTCGTTTTTCGTTTTTGGATTCAGAACCAAAAACGGGAAAACGGCTCTTTTTTCCGGTTTCTTTGTTTTTGGTTTGAAACGACAAACGAATTACGTTATTTTGTTTTTAGTTTCAAATGAAAAAACAAACTATCAAAACGTACACGGACCGAGAATGCCCTGTGCGCGTGAAACTGGAAAGCGAAAGCTGTAGCTCTGTTGAGCGAGCCCGAGGGTAGTCTGTTCTTAAGACTGTTAGCATAGAGGGTCTGGTGAATGTAGGAAGGGAGGGAGAATTACAAGAGTAACAGACTCACTCTCAGTCAACAGTTAATAGTCAATACTCAAACTAGCGTATTTTGGCTAATGGAATGAAAGTCCTATGTCATCCTCCAGTGGATGTCTTGTGTTACTGCTTGTTGATTATCAAAAGGAATTGGAAGTTAGAGCTTCAGAGCTCTTAACCAAAAAGTTTTCACAAGATTAACTTTTTTAAAATTATATTTTTAATAGTAACAATAATTGTTTGTTAATAGTAATTGTGCAGTGTGTCTGATCTTGTCATGTTTCTCTTTGTGCGCTTTAGTTGGGCTGGCTGAAAAAATGCAACTTTATGCACAACTGCAGCCTGCATGGAGAGGTTCCTGAGACACCAGGAGCTTCAAATGCCTGTTCCCTTTCGTAGTCACTTCGAGTTGCGTCAGAAGTGACGGAGATTGGGGGTTTCGCATAGAAAGCCAATCCTCTTCGAGTATTTAATCACGAGCCAATGGCATGCAATGCCTTGGGGCTGCGGAAATTTGCATAGCGTACTCCGCCCTACTCCGTGAGTATAAAAGGAGGAAGTGAACGCAACCGCAGTATGTTTTCGCTTCGGAGCCAAGAGACCTCTTCACTCCTAAGCCATTCTCACTGACAAGACTCTTCGAGACGAGCTCCTCTTCAGTGTTGGTGTGACGGCGATACCCAGCGAGATTCTGCATTGCCTGCAATCTGAGCAGTGGTCTGCCAGACTGTGCGCTTCTCCCTGGACGCCTCAGCGCTGAAAGAGTGAATTTCCTCCTCTCTATTTGAAAGAGCTGCACGTGACACGTCTTTTTAAAGATGGTTCGCCCGTGTTCTTCTGGATGCGGTCGATTCATGTCGTCCTCTGATGGTCACGATCGCTGCTCTGTTTGCCTGGGCATTCAGCATGCAGCAGCAGCGTTCGTGGATGACTCATGTTCCTTTTGTGGGGATATGACCATCTCTACACTGCGATCGAGACTCAATGATCTAACAAAAGTGAGAGTCCCCGCGTCCGCTACTCGTTCGGCTTCTTCTTCGAGAAGCTCTTCGACTCGCGGACAGGGTGATCTGACGGTGTGGAACAAAAACCCGACAAGAGAACCTCGGGCCACACCCCCCGCCCCAGTGTCAGAGCCAGCGAGCGCTGCTTCGATTCAGGCGTCTGCCTCTTCGCAGGTACCGTCTGTTTCGTTCGGCGCTCCAGAGGATGACGCGATGTCGATCGCGGCATCACAGGGCGGGCTTGAATCTTCGGGAAGTGAGGATGCGGCTGCGTTGCCTCCCTCGGGAGAGCAAGCGTTGCCCGTGTCTGATCCCGAGATGACGGCCATGCTATCTCGGGCCGCCGTGAGTATCGGGTTGGAGTGGAACCCTCCACCCTGCCCCGATCTCTCACGGATGGATAATTGGTTTTTGGGGAAAGCTGCCGCCGCAAGGCCACAGCCGAACCCAATTCCATTTTTCCCCGAGCTGCATGTGGAGCTGGCGCGCACTTGGAAGGCTCCTTTGACCTCTCGAGAGCGCGCTCCAGCCTCCCCCGCCTTTCCTCCCCTTGACGGCGCGGCTGCCCGTGGGTATGCTGGGATCCCTCCGGTGGAGCACTCTGTTGCGATGCAACTGTGTCCACAGAGCGCCTCCTCCCGTGGGGCTCCTAAGCACCCATCCAAAGCCTGTAGGTTCTCGTCGTCTATGGCGGCGCGATCCTATAGAGCGGCGGGACAGGCAGCCGCTGCTTTGCATGCCATGAGCACTTTGCAAGTGTTTCAAGCCAAACTGCTCAGGGACATGCACGAGGGCGGGACTGACCCAGCGGCTTTTAATGAGCTGTGAGCGGCCACTGACCTCGCTCTCCGGGCGACGAAAGTGGCTGCTCGCTCCGTTGGGCAGGTGATGGCCACTAGCGTGGTCCAGGAGCGCCACCTATGGCTCAACCTGGCAGACACAAAGGACGCTGAGCGGACACGTCTGCTCGACGCCCCTCTCTCCCAGGTTGGCCTGTTCGGCGGTGCGGTTAAAGAGATTTGGCCAGCAGTTTTCGACCGCCCAGAAGCAGACAGAGGCCATTAAACACATTCTGCCCCGACGGTCAGCTGCTGCCTCCACCCAGCCGTCGGCCCAGGCGCCTCCCTCTGCTCACCGCCGAGGACGCCCCCCTGCGGCTCCCCTCCCTCCCACGCGTCCCCAGCAGCAGCCTTCACCCGGGATGCGGCGTGGAGGAGGCCGCAGGCATGCGTCGCAGCCCCCTCAGGCTGCGCGCCCCGCTAAGCGCCAGGCGAAGCTGCGTTCCTGAGACGGGCTGCTCAGTGATGAAGTTGAGTGTTTCTCAGGAGGAGGTAGCAGGCCCCCTCCTTCCCCCGGTGGAGGGCCGGGGGAGAATCTTTTGTTCACAGCTCCCCGCTGCTCACCCACGGGTGGGCAGCACCCTGAGTTGGTTAAAGAAAGACTTAACATCATCACTGAGCACACAGACTGCAATGAGTACGCTCGTCGCCGCAACACGGCGACCCTCTCATTCCTCTCTGTCCCTGAGGGTGCGGAAGGGAGCATGTGTCGTCCCTCGACTTCGCACCTCCCCTCCCCCTCTCTCGCCAGACCCCCGACAGAACAGACCCCAGTGGAACGCTGGTCCTTCCCTGGTCCATTCTGTCAGGGAACGGGGCTCGACTGGGCATCCGCACGGGGTAACACCCGAGCACATGCCAGTCTCCCCGCCCCGCTGCCCCTCCGGGGGGACGTCTGTGGTTCGCATGACCCCGCTGGTTCACTTCCTGGAAGCTTGGCTAGAGCTCCCCAGGCTGTCCCGCTGGGTCATCAGAACGATCAGATTCGGCTACGCGATTCAGTTCGCACGGTCTCCTCCCCGTTTCAGGGGAGTTCGCTCCACTTTGGTCGGTGGCAATGCCGCAAAATGTGCTGCAAATGCGGTCATGAGAGCGGAGATTGCGACCCTGCTGGCGAAGGGTGCAATCGAGACGGTCCCTCCAGCCGAGGTGAGGTCTGGGTTTTACAGCCCCTACTTCATTGTCCCCAAGAAGACCGGTGGGTTACGACCGATCCTGGATCTGCGCATTTTGAACCGTACTCTTCATCGGCTACCGTTCAAAATGCTCACAGCCAAACGCATTTTCGAATGCATACAGCCTTAGGATTGGTTTGCAGCGATCGACCTGAAGGACGCGTACTTTCATGTCTCCATATTGCCTCGACACAGACCGTTTCTTCGGTTTGCCTTCGAAGGCCTGGCATTCGGGTTAGCTCTGTCTCCTCGCGTCTTCATGAAGATCGTCGAGGCAGCCCTTGTTCCCCTTCGCGAACAAGGGGTTCGCATCCTGAACTATCTCGACGATTGGCTGATTCTGGCACACTCTCGAGAACAGGTTTGCGAGCACAGAGACCTGGTGCTCCGGCACCTAGCCCGTCTGGGCCTTCGGGTCAACCGGGAGAAGAGCAAACTTTGCCCCGTGCAGAGGATCTCTTTTCTCGGCATGGAGATAGACTCGGTCGCCATGTCCGCGCAGCTCACGAACGAGCGCGCGCACTCACTGCTGACTTGTCTTCGACAGTTCGAAGGCAAGAATGTGGTTCCACTGAAACTTTTTCAGAGGCTCCTGGGGAATATGGCATCCGCAGCCGCGGCAACACCGCTCGGATTGCTTCATATGAGACCACTTCAGCTGTGGCTTCGCGATCGAGTCCCGAGGTGGGCATGGCATCGCGGCTCGCTTCGAGTTCCAGTGACTCCAGCGTGCCGCCGTACCTTCTCCCCGTGGTCGAACCTCAGCTTTTTGCGGGCCGGTGTCCCGCTCCAGCGAGCTTCCAGTTATCTCGTTGTCTCCACGGATGCATCTACCACGGGTTGGGGTGCCATGTGCAATGGGCATGCAGCCGCGGGTTCCTGGACAGGACCCCAGCGCCTCATGCACATCATTTGCCTCGAGCTGTTGGCAGTACGCCTGGCCCTGCACCGCTTTCGAGCACTGCTCAGGGGTCAACATGTACTTGTCCGTTCAGACAACACCACTGCTGTAGCGTACATCAACCACCAGGGGGGTCTACGCTCGCGCCAGTTGTCGCAGCTCGCCCGCCACCTCTTGCTATGGAGTCAGAAGCACCTGAGGTCCCTTCGTGCTGTGTACATTCCGGGAGACCGGAACCTGGCAGCCGACGAGCTGTCACGGATCCACCCTATCTCCGGCGAATGGCGACTCCATCCCCAGACGGTCCAGCTGATCTGGGACCAGTTCGGGGAGGCTCAGATAGACCTGTTTGCCTCCCGGGACTCATCCCACTGCGCCCAGTTTTACTCCCTGTCCGAGGGCACGCTCGGCACAGATGCACTGGTGCACAGCTGGCCTCGGGGCCCACGCAAGTATGCGTTTCCCCCAGTGAGCCTCCTTGCACGGGTGTTGTGCAAGATCAAGGAGAACGAGGAGCAGGTCTTGCTGGTAGCCCCCTATTGGCCCACCAAGACGTGGTTCTCCGAACTCATGCTCCTCGCAACAGCACCTCCTTGGCCTATTCCTCTGAGACAAGATCTACTCACTCAGAGACGGGGCACTCTGTGGCACCCTCGTCCCGAACTTTGGAGGCTACACGTGTGGCTCCTGGACGGGACGAGGCAGGTCTGAGTTCGCTGCCACCTGCGGTTGCGGCAACCATCACTTCCGCTAGAGCGTCGTCCACGAGACACCTTTATGTGTTGAAGTGAAACCTCTTCATCAACTGGTGCTCTTCTCGCGGAGACGACCCCCGGAGATGTTCGATCAGTGTCGTGCTTTCCTTTCTGCAGGAAGGGTTAGAGCGTAGGCTGTCGCCCTCCACCCTTAAGGTCTATGTCGCGGCCATTGCCGCGTCTCATGATGCAGTAGAAGGTAAGTCCATTGGGAAGCACGACCTGGTCATCAGGTTCCTGAGGGGAGCGAGGAGGCTAAATCCGCCTCGTCCTCCCCTCGTACCCTCTTGGGACCTCTCAGTAGTTTTAAGTGCTCTGCAGAGGCCTCCCTTTGAGCCTTTGCAATCGGTAGAGTTAAAGTTTCTGTCTATGAAGACGGCACTCCTGGTTGCATTGGCCTCCATCAAGAGGGTGGGGGACCTGCACGCATTCTCCGTTGACGAAGCGTGCCCGGAGTTCGGGCCGGCTTACTCTCACGTTGTCTTGAGACCCCGACCTGGATATGTGCCCAAGGTTCCCACCACTCCCTTCCGGGACCAGGTGGTGAACCTGCAAGCGCTGCCCCTGGAGGAGGCAGACCCAGCCTTGGCACTGCTCTGTCCGGTACGTGCACTCTGTACCTACGTCGACAGAACGCGGTGTTTCAGGACCTCAGACCAGCTCTTTGTCTGTCATGGGGGGAGCCAGAAGGGAAGGGCTCTCTCAAAGCAACGGCTGTCTCACTGGATAGTGGACGCCATTGCTTTGTCTTACCAGCAGCAAGGTCGTCCGTGCCCCCTTGGTGTGACGGCCCATTCCACTCGGAGTGTGGCCTCCTCTTGGGCTCTAGCGCATGGCGCCTCGCTAACAGACATCTGCAGAGCTGCAGGCTGGGCGACACCAAACACCTTCGCCAGATTCTACAATCTGTGTGTCGAACCGGTGTCCTCTCACGTACTCGCTTCTGCCAGTACTGGACCCGCTTAGGTGTCTTCGCTTGCTCGCCATTCCACTCCCGACTGGATAAGTGCGATATTCCTCAGTAGTCTTCCGTTGAAGCCTTGAGTCCTCCAGCACCCAGGATGCGGGCACCACTGTTGCTCTGGATGCCGGCTGGGTGCCTCCATGTGCACGGTTCCCTATGGTAACTGTCTCATGTGTATTTCCACTGTAAGCCTCTCTGAGCATGTGTCTTCCCTTGGCAAGCCATCTGCCACCCCTGGAGCTTCTAGTAACCACCTGCGGTTGGTGCTCCAGTGATCTCCATATGCGTCCCTATGCGGCCATATGTGTATTCGTATGTCCTCCCTACGGTAGGCATCTGGTAGCATCTCCCTCCCGGGATATGTTTCCCAGTGTACCTTGGTATTCTTGTGTCAAAGTAGGACTCCTGGTGATAAACTACCAGGTTCAGGGGTCTAGACTTTCGCAGGGCACTGGAAGACAGCTGTAAGATGGCGTGATGGCATTGACCCCCAATCTCCGTCACTTCTGACGTAACTCGAAGTGACTACGAAAGGGAACGTCTCGGTTACGGATGTAACCCTCATTCCCTAAATAGGGAACGGAGACGTTACGTCTTCCTGCCACTTCTGCTGTACCGCTGGGTAGACGCCTGAGTTCAGTCTTGGCTCCTCAGCGAAGACATACTGCGGTTGCGTTCACTTCCTCCTTTTATACTCACGGAGTAGGGCGGAGTACGCTATGCAAATTTCCGCAGCCCCAAGGCATTGCATGCCATTGGCTCGTGATTAAATACTCGAAGAGGATTGGCTTTCTATGCGAAACCCCCAATCTCCATCACTTCTGACGTAACGTCTCCGTTCCCTACTCAGGGAACGAGGGTTACATCCGTAACCGAGACGTTTTTAATTGCTTCCCTTTTAATACAATTAGTTTGTTTGAAAGAGACTTTATCTGACAGAGTTCTTCTGTGCTGCAAATCACTCCCAAATCTTTTGACAGTTTGATAATATCTATTTGGTGTTTCGCAAATATCAGTTTTTTTTTGTCAAAGTCAAAGAGTTTTTATTTGTCATTTCAACCATATACGGTACATTACACAGTGGAACGAGACAACATTCCTCCGGGGCCATGGTGCTACATAAGAACACATAGGACAAATAAAAAATAAATATTACAGTTTGTAGAGTGCATCTCGGAAAACGTGTGTGTGTGTGTGTGTGTGTGTGTTGTAACGTCTGCAAGAGTTTTAAATCTGCCCAGATGAAGATCAGGAAAAAAACAGTGGAAACGAACTGGTAACGTTAGTTCCACGAGTGATTTATTGCGGCACTTCCCTTGGTAGGCACACTGTTCACATACATGATGAAAGATGCCAACAGGGAAATTAACACTGCAAAACGTCACAAAAAAAAAGTGGAAGCAAAACACAATACAACAAAATAACAGCCAGCGATAGAGCGGTCATCTCTCTTCGCAAACATATTCACTCTACTGAGCATGCGTGCGCGCTCACATTATAACAGCACGCATACAATAATGTACGCAATAGACGTAGCTATCTTAAAGGCGTATTAACATGTCACCAACACTTCTTAACTTTAGGTGGCCATTACAGTGTGTGTGTGTGTGTGTGTGTCATATGTGTGCCAGTTTTTGAGTATGACAGTTTTTTATTTAAGTTTTTTGAGTCTTACTTCCCTCCCCATGTTGCATGAACTGTGACTTCCTTAATGTGCAATAACCTCTTTAAGTAAGTACCTTTCAAACTAACAAACCTGTCTGAGATTGATATTAGTAATCTAAAAATGTCTGAGAAATAATACAAACACTTTCTTTGAAAAACTAAAATGTGAACGTGTGTTGTACTAAAATCCGTCTGATATGTCACTTGCATTATAATTTGGAACAATGGCCCTCATTTATCATTCTTGCGAAGAAACGGGCGCATATGTTGGCGTAAGATTATGCTTACACTCCTCTCACCGCCTGATTTATGAAGCTGTGCGTACCTTTGAAATCCATAACTGCCCTTGATAAATCCCGCGGCTGAAAACGATCGTCATTAGAACAACACGCCCCTAAATATTCAAGTCTCCGCTCTGTCCGCTCCCCCCACGCCCTCATTTTACGCAATGGACACACAGCAGACGGCAAAAGAAGAGACATTTACAGAACGTCTTTTGAATTAGCATTCAATTTTGAATCACTTTACATGTATAATAGTGGTGATGAGGATGATGTTATGTACCATTCATTCACATTAATAATTACATGACAATTACATGACAATATTATGGTTTGTATTAATGATCACCTCCTGAGCTGGTGTAGGATTTGAGCGTGCCGTACGCCAACGTCCATATTGATAAATCTCACCATGGTTTTGGGTGTACGCCAGGTGTACGCTGGAAATTTGGTGTACGCACTTTTGATAAATGAGGGCCAGTGTATACAGTGGGGAGTACAAGAATTTGATACACTGACGAAGCATGTAGATGTCTGTGATTTTTATCATAGGTACTCTTCAACTGTGAGTGACAGAATCTAAAACAAAAATCCAGAAAATCATATTGTATGATTTGTAAGTAATTAATTTGCATTTTATTGCATGACATAAGTATTTGATCACCTACCAACCAGTAAGAATTCACAGCCCTTTCTCATCCCAAGGCATCATATACTGACGCTTTTGACATTTTGTCTTCATCCAACGCACAATGCACCCTTTAGCGTCAATATTACCCCTTTTCCACCAACAAGAACCAGGTGCTGGTTCAGAGCTAGAGCTAGTGCCAGTTCGGAGTTGGTTCGACTGACGAGCTTTCAAAGAACCGGTTTGTCTTTCCACAGGCTAGAGCGCAATCCCAGAGCCAGATCTTACGTTACTGTATACATCTCATGTTGCCCAGCTAGCTAGCACGGAACACACAAACACACCAGGCTTGTTCGAGATGGATCAGCACTGCGAATCTCGAACTCCGAGAGCGATCCAAAAGCAGAAGGAGTCGTAACGTTATGCGGTCAAAACACTCCGGCAGCTCTGATCAGTCCACGGCGCTCCGATGCATCTTGAACAAGCCTTCAATAAACAATGCCGGTCGTTGCGTTACTATTTATGCTCATGGCTTTGCAAACCTACATCGGTATCCAAACACGGCGAATCCAGCACATTCGTGCAGCTCGCCGTAACTTGCATTAACGGAGATTACAATCAAGCTGCTATTTGCATTATTAGCTGCTATTTAAAAAATGGCGGTCACAAGTTTCTGTTCATCTTGTTGGTCACGGTAACCCCACCCCCAGCCGCTGACGTAAGCGGTTCTTTCTTCTAGACCAGCAATGATTTGGTGCTACTTAAGAACCACTTTTACTGGTTTTACTTTGGTGGTCGAAAAACAAATAACCGATTTGAAACTAGGCTCTGGCTCCGAACCAGCACCAGCTCTGCCTTGGTGGAAAAAGGGGTATATGGGACGCAGATATATATGGGCCAGAAGGCGCCTCCTAGTGGTGTAACCCTAAACCTACCCCAGAACTACCCATAATCGATCACAGCTCTGTGCGTGTTATATTGATGCTAAAGGGTGCCATGTGCATTGGATTTAGACGAAATTTCAAAAGCGTCACTATGACGCCTTAGGATGAGAACGAGTTGGAATTCCGGCTATCACGGACCTGTTAGTTTCTCTTTAAGAAGCCTTCCTGTTCTCCACTCATTACCTGTATTAACTGCACCTGTTTAAACCCGTAACCTGTATAAAACACACCTATCTACACACTCAATCAAACAGACTCCAAACTCTCCACAATGGCCAAGACCAGAGAGCTGTGTAAAGACATCAGGGATAAAATTGTAGACTTGCACAATGCTGGGATGGGCAACAGGACAATAGGCAAGCAGCTTGGTGAGAAGGCAACAGTCAAGGAGAATCTCACCTCGTGGGGCATCAATGATCATGAGGAATGTGAGGGATCAGCCCAGAGCTACATGGCAGGACATGGTCAATGACCTGAAGAAAGCTAGGACCACAGTCTCAAAGAGAACCATTAGTAACACTCTACACCACCATGAATTAAAATCCTGGAGTGCAAGCAAGGTCCCCTGCTCAAGCCAGCGCATGTCCAGGCCCGTCTGAAGTTTGCCAATGACCATCTGGATGATCCAGATGAGGAATGGGCGAAGTTTATGTGGTCTGATGAGACAAAAATAGAGCTTTTTGGTCTAAACTCCCACTCACTGTGTTTGGAGGAAGAAAAAGGAAGAGTACAACCCCAAGAACACCATCCCAACCGTGAAGCATGGAGGTAGAAACATTATTCTTTGGGGATGCTTTTCTGCAAAGGGGACAGGACGACTGCACCGTATTGAGGGGAGGATGGATGGGGCCTTACCATCGCGAGATTTTGGCCAACTTCCGATCTTGGATCTCCTTCCCTGAGTAAAAGCATTGAAGATGGGTCGTGGCTGGGTCTTCCAGCATGACAATGACCCAAAACACACACCCAGGGCAACTAAGGAGTGGCCTAAGAAGAAGTAAGAAGCATCTCAAGGCCCTGGAGTGGCCTAGCCAGTCTCCAGACCTGTACCCAATAGAAAATCTTTGGAGGGAGCTGAAAGTCCGTATTGCCCAGCGACAGCCCCGAAAATCTGAAGGATCTGGAGAAGGTCTGTATGGAGAAGGGGGCCAAAATCCCTGCTGCAGGGTGTGAAAACCTGCTCAAGAACTATAGGAAACATATGATCTCTGTAATTGCAAACAAAGGTTTCTGTACCAAATATTAAGGTCTGCTTAATAAAACACTGCTGGTGACGGAGCACCCTAACACAATGTTACTCACTGCTATGCCAATGGTCGCTTTAGGTGCATGCTTCACTCTCTTGCTCCTGCTCAATCTCGATCTCCCTTTGCTATCTTTTTAAAGAAGCTTCCTATTTTTGGTAATTTACTTATTAATTTCTCGAATTCCTATTTTTGTTTTAAAAGCCACTTTTGTGTTTGTAATTTGACGACGACTCCATATCAATATGTCGGTCTCAAGTCCAACATTTGTTTTACTGTTTTGCATGCAATACACGTTCACTTACCGACCTGGGGATTCCCTAGTCCCAATTTGAAACAAATTACAACAAAATCCATCATTGTTGGTTTCACACATGTATTTAATGATCAGTAAATTATTGTTGTTGTCATCATTTATACAAATAAATTTGCGATAAAATCCAATTAGACTAAAAGTAGTAATGCGATAGGGGGCCCCAGCTGTCAATCAGTATCTTCCAGTCACGCGGGCCCCTGATTGGTACGGGCCCGTAAGCAACCGCGTACCCTGCTTACCGATAGTTACGCCTGTCGTAGTGAGTTTGGTCACGTGATTAAAATTTCATGCTTCAGAGCTTTTGTTAAGGGAACATGATGAGGATGAATGGGTGCTTCTCAATTCTTATTTGTGCATCCTCGTTTCCTTTCCTCGCTTCCTTTCCTCGCGTCTCAGCTCCACCCCCTGTAGGACGTGAGGGAAGGAAGCGAGGAAAGGAAAAGAGGGTGGAGGAATCGAATAAAAGTTTTTTAGATACATTTGAATACTTGATCACTCGGGCGTCACTCCACTGTGTCATCAGCAGTGCTAAAAAAAAAGGGATCTGCCCTTATGTTGTTGAAATTTGGTTATTTAATAAATTCATAATAAATAATAATAAAGATAGACTACACTGTTGAAATATGTGAGATGTGTGGTTTATATAAACTGCAAAAGTAAAGTATAAATTAAAATGAATGTGAAGGGGGAGGAGAATTGACACGTGCGTCATGTTTAGTCAATAAAACGTTTCTGCATAGGATGCTCCTGTGTATCCTCGCTTATGACTCCTCAGGAAGTCTCCTCACTCCTCGATCCTCGACCCCTCACAGTGCAATTAGAGAATTGAGATGTCCTTCAAGATGGCTGAGCTCGATTGGTTTCCGGGTCATTGGAGGGAGGATGGAGGAGCGAGGAGACGGGGAGGGATATTGAGAAGAACCCACTGTTCTCTGGTTTTCACAGTGCAACGTGAGACTTTTTAGGGAGCGAATGTTTCAGTGCCCTGGAAGGATTCTGCAAATAAATACCATAAAATCAGCCATTTTAAGGGCTGTCTCCCTCAGTGCCCTGACTACTGAAGTAGGGAGGTAATTGTGACGCACCCCTTGCTTCCAACACATGAAATTTAAGAACTGACTGAACTCACTTGATGCATAATATATCTCAAACCTTGACAGGTGCCATTGTAACAATAATCAATGTTATTCACTTCACCTGCCAGTGGTCTTAATGTTGGAGCTGGTTCAGGTTTCCATAGTAGTCCATAGTAGGTCTCCTTTTAGACAGGCAAACATATGTGTATACAGGAAAAGAGATTGGTGTATTATGTTTATTTTGAAATAAATGTTTAAAAAAAACACAGACATGCCAGCAAGGCTAATAATATTTTAGCTACATGTAATAGTAGGTTAAATGAAAGTATAAAACAATGAATAAAAAAACAAATGTAGTTGGATCTTTCTCAGGATGTCACCAATGCTATGTGCCCTTTTTAAAACAAGGCTGTATGATTTGATGGCAGGTCTAATTGGGCAGGTCTCGTGGAATTTTGTCAGACAGGCTCATACTACAGTGTCTATGTAAAAACCCTGCCAGGTTGGATGTTGAACCCCCTGCCATTTCCGTCTGCATTCTCTGTCCTTGAAGGGAGTATCAATTTGACTGCACTTGTTCTGATTTGAAGGCATGAGAAAGGAATAAAAAAATACAATTATTGACCAAGAGCAATATCAGCAACATCTATTATAAATTAGTCAACATTTCAAAGAACTGTATAGCCAAAGTTTAAATCAGGCCTTAAATTAAATAAATTCTTGTCAGCAAATTATAATGTAAAAAGATTTGCATTATCTATAATCATTATGGGCCCTATTTTGCGCCGTCCACAAAAAACCTAGTCTAAAGTCAGTGGCGCGTTGTGCGTTGTTCATAATGCTATTTTAAGCGCGCATGCTTGGCCATAATGTGGCAAGTGCACAACGCACATACACTTTGATTCTCTCATCAACACAGATACAGCAGTTTTTATTTTTGCAAATAATACATTATAACAAGGAAAAATATTAACAAATGAGGGAAATCATTTTGGTGTCCATGAAGATGTAAAAAAAATTTAGGCCTAAATCTAGCTTACACATTTACCCACATTTTTCAGGCTAATTGTAGTAATGCCTGATCAGACTTGTTTGCCCAATAGTGGCAAGGCACATAAGGACATCTGACAAGTTAGTTTGTCCGTCAAGAACCAGGAAACAAAAAATCTAAAGACTGCGAAATCACCTGGTAAATTCGCCATAATAATAATAATCCACCATGCAACATGCGCACCTGCTCTTAAACGTACAGTATGCAATTTTTGGCCACCAGGGGTCACTCATTTAAAATAATAACAAAAGACGTACTTCGATGACGTCGGGAAAGAGCGTGGGCTCACGGGAGTTGTTGTCGCTGTCAATGACAACCAGCTCAGCTCATGACATGACATCATCGTTTTAAAAAATATACGGCATCTCTCTGTAAATTTAGCTTGTCAAGAAGCTTTAAATGCAACCCCAATGTTTACTTGTGTCATGCTTCTCCTGTCCCAAACCCTTCTCGGGTCATATTTTTCACCCGTACGTTTGAGCTTTACTGAGCTGGCTGTAGCAGCAGAACGTGCAGGCAAAGCGTAATCGTGGTCCATAACTATAATACAGCCGAATAGAAATATTTGTATTACGCCCCTTCAATGAATGACCTATTTAGAACATTTTTCATATATAGGGCGCACCGGATTATAAAGCGCATAAGATACTGCAGTCAAACGTTTGACTGGGTTTGCGTTATGCATCCACTATGTGCTAAGGCTAAAGGGAATGTAGTGAGTGCACGGCGCCGGAGGTGAGGCGTTTATTTAGTAAGCATGAGCGCGCTGGAGCGGGCACGTAACTTACATTCGCAGCCTGACTCATATGAGTATTCAATGTGCGCAGCTTGCTGACAGCAACAGCTGGCTGATTTGAATGAGACGACCCGGTTACTGTGAACGGGGAGCGCTTTATGAACATTCTGTGACGCGCGAGCAGCACCGGGTACAGTGTGTCTGTTAAGAGTGAGCGCTCGTGAGCGGGCACGTGATTTACACACATAAAAATACGTACAACTTTTTTTTCTTCGTCATTTTCTTTGCTTTATTGGCGGTAGTCCAGTGTTCCCCTTTGTGTTTGGTGGGTTTCGCCGGGTTCCGCAGGAAGTTTGAGAAAATAGAGGAGATTCAAAGGTTATATGGACCGGGCGACGAAACGGAAATAAAGAAACGTCCCGTGTCTTCGAATTAAACTATAAATTTCTCCGTATTTTAAAGTTGGTGGAAACTGTCGGGATAATGTAAGTACACATCTAATAGAAATATAAAACATAGATACAGTTATTTTTGCTATTTTTAAAGCAGAAAAAATACATATTGTGTAGGGGTGTAACGATTCACTCGTTTTCTCAATGCATCGATTATAAATCCTGGCGATGCATATGCATCGATCCTGAAACATGTATTTTGAATCGTGAATCGTTTATTTACGTGAATAATCGATTTAAAAGGCTAAGAATCGAATTAATCACGATTTTATAGCGATTCAGTGGTTTAAAATATATAAACACAACCTTAAAGTGTTCCTGGTACAAGCTGCCTCACGCATTGGCCGTCATACGACATCCGCATTTGATTGGTTTCAGGCGCTCACACACCCCTGATTTCTCACGCTGAAGCCCGGTCGGTCAAATGCCTGAAAGATGAGTTTATCTTTCTACCTGTTGAGCTACTCATGTCGTGATCAGCTTGTATTACCGCAAATTAGTTAAAATCTCCCGGAATCTAGAGCGAGCGTGCATACGAGACAGAGGTTGTGCTCCAAACCGCGTATCGCGCGTTCACACACGGCTGCACGCACTCGGCAGAGAGGGAAAGCGAGCGAGAGACCACCTTGCGTGTACGGAGAGTCCATGTAATAAATGAATAAAAGCGTTTTATTTCATAGTGCCCACGCAATGGCATGGCAGCTTTATCAATGGCTTGAGCGGTTTGCCTCAAAACTATTGCTTTCTCGACAGAGAGCTCAGCTGGAGATCGAGCTCAAACATGGACTGCTCAAAAATCTGTAGTTAACGTTATGAAAGCATGAGAGCTATGGGACCGAGCGCGAGCAAAATCCAGTGAAAAGATGATAACGAGTGCACTGAGAGGACGCAAAATGAAACTAATGAAAACGTCTCCATTAATTTGTGCATGTAGTCATTGAATGCAATACTTTAAAAGCCTTTTTCAAAATATTTGCTACTTGCAAATGCTAATTTGTAGGCCATTGAATTTTTTTTTAATAATAATATATTCATTAAAATTAAAAACAAACATGAACTAACATTAACAATGGACAAAATCCCCACTATCTGACCCCCGAAGGCCGCTGTGTAGGCTAATTCAAACCCAGACAAAGACCCATTGGGTGAAGCATTGAAATAATACTATAATGCATATAAAAAATTAAGAATCGAATCGAATTAATCGAATCGCATCGAATTTGGATGTGAATCGCATCGAATCGAATCGTTCTGAATTTGCACAAATCGTTCATGAATCGAATCGAAGAACTTATGAATCGTGAATCGAATCGATTCGCTGTCTACCCAAAGATTCACAGCCCTAATATTGTGGCTTTAAAGGGTATGTTGGATGACGCTCTGATTGGTTTACTTCACGCTGTGCCCAAACCACCTATGAATAATGAGGCTTTTTTTGGCCAACCCCTTTTAAACTTGCGTCGGGCGCAAGAGTCATTTATCCCGCCAGTAAAATAGCAACAGCACCCAAGACCCGACCACAAAGTTACTTGCGCTTCACGCTTGATACTTGCATTTCAGATCATTAAAACAAGGCCCTATAACTGCATGCCATTATTTAAATATAATACAATATTATGTTGATTACATGAGATATTTTTTAGCCAAATTGATGACAACTCTACTCTGTAATAGACTGATTTCATGTACTAAAATATGTATTGAATGAGCATTTTTGTAAATATAAATATAAGTATTTACCCTCAAAAAGAAAACGATGCAAGTCATCACCAGCCCATATATGGCCATGACTCCAAACACGACCCACCAAAGCAGGTGAATCTCGTGTTGACAGAGATCACACCTTTTAACTTGACTCTCTGTTGACAAACCCACACAAAAAGAGCAAAACAAAATGTGACTTTAAACTGTACATAAAGTCATATTGGCAATTTTTTTGTCTAGATAATGCTCATCGTTTTAGTCTTGTTTTACATTAACAACCATTAAAAATATACCTTCAACAAACACAATAGTTTGTGGTGTGTATGGCACTTTCTTAAATGGAGGAGGATAGTTTATCTCGGCCTCACAGGTGTACAGGTCTGTAAAATTCGTAGTCACACCAAGCAGGATGAAACTGGTCCTGTTATCCATAACATTAACACTGAGATTGGCTGGGAAATCTGGGCTCTTGCAATTTATGTTGTTGGATGTATCATTTATCTTGATAGAAATGGAGGTGACCATGTCTGGGCCTTTAAATAATTTGAAGTCCATTTCTGTTGCACTGAGTACAGGGCAGGGCACATTGACATTGCTGTTCACTGCCACATGCTTAACCGGTGGGAGATTGCCTGCAGTATAGAGAAGACAAAAGTCACATAGTTCCATCATTAACATCTCACAACATCTTAATGCATAGTATTCAAGCTTTCATTTGTCAAAACCTGAAATCTCTTATTGGTTTGGCATGAAGTTAATTTACATAATTTATTTTATACTTGAAGAAGATATTTCGGGGCAGGGGCGGACTGGCCATCTATAGCACCGGGACTTTTCCCGGTGGGCCGCTGGCCAATGTGGGCCGGCCTGGTACAAATATCAAGTATCAAATATATATATAAAACAATGACAGAAATTATAATATTGCATTTCATTTCTACGCAAATGGATAAGGGAATCGATCACGCGGCCGACAAGGTGTGCGTTTAGTGTGAATGAATGTGACTGTCCCTTCCTGATAATTTGTTTGGTCTGCTCCGTTGCGTATCTTGAAAAACGCCCCCTTTCACGTACTGGAAAAACACAACACAGACAGCCGCGGCGCGCAGATGAAAGCCAACTCCCTCGCGTCGTCACATGTGTCGCGGGAAAAAAAACTCCATTTGAACACAGAGAGAAAGCCAACTGTTAGCTAGAGATAGCTGTGAAATTTATGTGTGAAATGCTTCAAATTAACAGATTATACATTTGGCGCGAAGAGTAGTAGTTCAACAGGTAGGCCCTACGCTCTGAAGGCGAAAGTTAGCTCCCCTTGACTAGTGTTGTGTTATTTAAAATAAATGTTTAAATAGCATATAGTTTTGTATTGTGTTATATTTTTATGCTATAAGTGGTGTTAAAAATATTCTGCACATTAATGAGCCAATTTGTTATGATGTGGGATGTGATGGTACGGAGGCCGAGAAAGCTCAACACGTTGTAACTGAATGAAAACGCATAGAATAAACACCTGCAAGAAAACATCTTCATCAATTTCACAACACACGTGTGCACCAAATACTCACAACACCACCCAAATACAGAAACGCGCAAATAACATAGACCACAATGGAAATCTTTCCAGGGGAACCAAATAAGTGACTAACACTTACAGCTTAAAATTCTACTTTATGTATTTATTTATTTTTGCAAAACGTACAGAGATTACATTTTTATGACATACAACTTGTATACAATATTCAAAATGTATTAACAATATGTTCAATGTCATCAGAATACAAATGAGAAAAGAACAATGAGCTGAAAACTTAACTAAATAAATAAAGATAGAGAAGAAGAACATGAAGGAAAGATATTTATATTTAATCCATTACACTGTAAAAATTCTTTCATGTTATGTTTAATTTTTTCATAAAGAAAAGTTTCATAAGAAATATTAGGTAATGTAGGGTCCAAAGTTTTAAAGTTGAGACACTATGCACACATATTTTAGCGCTTCGTCACTTAGGCCTATTTGGTTTACCTGGAAACATTTCGTTGCGGTCTGTGTTATTGGCAGCGCATTTCTGTATTTGGAGCACACGTGTTGTGAAACTGATGATGATGTTTTTTTAATTTGCAGGTGTTTTTTTCTGTTTGCAAGTGTTTGCTTCAGTTGCAGCACGTTGGGCTTTCTCGATCACCGTACGGTGGGCTGCTGCGGGCCAGAAAGTCCAGGGCCACTTTTTGGTCCCAGTCCGCCCCTGTTTCAGGGTAACTTGTGGATTCCATAATCACTTTTGCAAAATACGTTGCAGCAGAAGATGGCTTCTGTTCTCAAGATCGCTCGTATGCTCTCTATCCTATCTTACAGTTACATTGCTATTCCAATAAGATATGCACTTCTTTAAAAAAAATAAATAAAAATAAAAACTATGGATATAAGAACATTAATTTATAGTTTTGTCTTTTTAGTTTGTGGTGGTCTGAATAACTTTATGTATGATGAATGTACACAAAATTCCAGAATAACAAACCCGAAGAACCGTTTGACTGGTTTCTTGCTTTGAAAAATCTTTCATCACAAGTTTTGCCTGTAACAGTGGAGAAATGTTGTCATAGAGACAGTTTCTGTGAGAACTAACTGCTTTGAACCTCACTTTGGAAACAAAAAAGGAAAGAGTGAATCATCTTCATGAAGAATCATTAATTCTCTCAGCAATGCATTTCTCTTGTCAGAATGTCAGTGGCAATGCCAAACATGTCAGCTTGTTGTAAAATGTATAGTATATTTGTTGCAAGGTCTCACTTTATATTGAGTGTCTTACATTTAAATTTGATATAATTATTTGATCCATTTATTCTGTACATCCATGTTTCACATTCTATTGTTTAAATACCTGCATGTAATTACAGCTGTAATCAATTTGCATCTGATTACACTGTTGACCCTTCCCTTACTTCTTAACCCACCCTTGGACCTAACTATACCACCAAACCTGTGCTTATCCTTACCCATATCCCACCTCAATAGCAGCAGAAGTGTTTTGTAATACAACATGAATTTTTTTCCCCTTTTGTAAGTGTGAACTGTATAATGTGTTCAATTGTACTTTGTGGCCTCACAAATGTAATGTTTGTAGTAAAACTGATGGTACTGTAAATGAGTCTGTCTGCATACTATTTCATTTATCCAATCCTCACTCAATCAGTTAGATTGTATTTTGATTTTTAAGAAATTTAGATTTCAGTGTGACTGACATGTAAGACAGAAAACGAAAAATTTAAATGTAAAATTTAATTTGCACATATATAACTAACTATATTTGTTTTTCCAAACATTTTTTATTTATTATATAAATAAGACTTAATTCAAATCACTTGTCTTCTATATATTGTTGTAGAAAATCTTTATAAGTGCACTTAACCGCACTTCATCTGCAGATTGTAGCAACATAGTAGCAGAGTAGAACATTATTTATTGTTCATCATCACAAAAAAAGAATATTATAGATATATTGAAAAATCGGTGAGGACGAAGATACCGAGCAACAGGTAAAGCACCAAGATTTAAAATGTCTTTGCCACTTATAAAAATGATATAGTGTTCATTTACAGGTTATAAACATTATGCATGTAAAGGTTTTTTATATATATATATATATATATGTGTGTGTGTGTGTGCATGTGTGTGCCTTTAAGTGCCAACTGACATTTTCTTCTAAAATGAGCATTATATTTCAGTTCAGTATCTTCATTTTATGAAGTTCAGTAATTTAATTTTAATATCAGTTAATGGGAAATTGTCATTGCCATTAAAGTTAAATAACTGAACACAAACATACATGTTTGATAAAAATTATCATTCTAGAAGAAATTTTAAGATGGCACTTGAGGCTATATATATGAAGAGTTCAGAGGCAAAAGCCTCTAAGTGCCATTTTAAATTTTCTTCTAAAACGATCATTTTTATCAAGCTTGTATATTTAAGTTCAGTAATTTCACTTAAATGGCAATGAAGATTACCTATTAATTGTCATTTAAGTGAAATTACTGAACTTAAATATACAAGCTTGATAAAAATGGTCATTTTAGAAGAAAATTTCAAATGGCATTTAGAGGCTTTTGCATCTGAACTCTTCATATGGACTCCACAAAACCTCTTATGATTCTTCTTAAATATGATTATTTATTTGTTTATATTTGACTACCATAAGGGCATTCTCGTAAGCCCACACAAACTTTTGCCAGGGTGTAAACAAAATATTTTCTGGTATCTTGTTATTGTGACTTAACATTGCATAATTTCTACTTAAAATATGCACACTTTTTTCTATTAACCGAGACTATCAAAATGGAGACTTTCGTTTTTAATATTTTAATTTGCTATTGCAGTCCTTTCTGCTTGAAGCTGCTTGCAGTTATAAATCCAAGGACACTGGTCTCAGGTCACATTCCATCCCATCCTAAATTAGGGTTTTTTCAATAAAAACAATCTACAAAAAGTGTTAATCATGCAGTAACTCCTTTTATTCAAGTAAAAAATGTTTTAATAAAACTAAATCAGTCATAATACATTAGATACGTTATACAAGACTTAAGAAAAGAATGGCATGTAACTTGTATGATAGTCTATGTAACCCACTATTTCATTTTGAAAGTTATCACAAGAATCAAGATCTTACCTTTGCACATGCTCTGTGTTTCAGATCGTGTGCTATGGAAGAGACAGAGACTTAATAGGGTCACAGATGTCCTAAAAATCTCCATCTGTTGTATTATAAGTCACGCAATGGAAGTGCTATTAAAAATGGCAGACCTGCTTTTAGTTTTGGCACTATGGCGTGCTTGTATGGGAAATTCAACCTTCGGTGTAACAGAGAAACAGATTGCAAGCCAAACAGGAAGTTTCCATTTTCTCCTTGCACCGTTTGTGGTTGATGTCATTTGCATGTTAAGGTTTCATATAGTTGCGTTTGGTAGAGATTCTCGTGGTATCATACAGTAGCTGGTGTTTCCTCATTGAGGGGAGGTAGTAAAGGAGACCCCTGTAGGTGTCTGTTTGAGTATTGGGGGGGGTGGTAACAGATGCAGAAAGTGAAAGAGAGAGAGGGAGAGGAAGCCAGCTCCTAGAGGCTGTTCAAAGTAAACCCATTCTTAATCAGAAAGGGCCTGCATGCATAGTGCATTAAAAGCATTTTCTGACTGTCTGACTCCCAAGATAATACATTCAAACACATGATGTGGGGGAAATGCCTTTACACTGGTTTAGTAAGTCTTCATGTTTCCTGTTTTTAATCTAGCCTAAAACTGGGTGCACGTCAGAGGCAGTGCACTTTGTGATCTCTATGGCAACCAACTCAAAGAACACTGAAACCAACCCACGATGCTGACGATAATATGTGTTCGTTGTGCTCTTTCCTTAATGGAAGGAAAGATTAATCAAGTTTCCTCTTATATTATTCATGAGATGAGAACAAATGCAAATAATGAGGTTTTGTGGTTTTCTTTATATTTAGATATAAACCTGGTTTCAGACCCCTAAAAGGAAACTAGCACCCCCTTTAATCTACTACCTGCGTGAACCACAAAACGTGACAACATGTTTACAGAGCCTCCCATTCATGGGTATAATAGTGCTTCCAGACAGAAAGTATTGGAACATCAGAATGAAGTCCCATGCATGAGTTATATTCCATCCAACATATAGGTGTCTTTGTTTTACAGACCTTAAAAATATTACAATGTTTTCATTTTTAAGGTTGTAAAAATGCTTTTCCAAATTAATAATAAAATAAATAAATTTCTATCAATTCCTCCATTTCTATCAATAATAAAATAAATAAATCAAATAAAATTAAAAAAAAATAAATAAATGTGCAACCCCATTTCCAGAAAAGTTGGGACGTTCTGTAAAATAGGAAGTAAACGTTGGAAAAAATAGAAAAATATTTATTTCATACTCCCTTCATCAAACAAACTTGGTCTTCATCATCCACTTTTTCTAGAAATGTCTCCTGTGGTGAGAACATAAAATACATATTAAAATACATATACATATTCTATTTTTTGTGCTGTGGTGTGCAAACTTTTCCCTCCTTGTTAAAAGTTTTCTTGTGGTTGAGCACCCTCATGGAGCATTTCTGCCCTTTAGATGTGTGCACTTTGTGTTGAATTTTTGTGAAACATTTTGTAAATTGCTATTTAAATCAAATAATCTGTGATTTGTTCATTCTCTTTAACCTTTTTTGAACTGATAAAAGTACAAAGGAAATATTTCCAATGTTTTGCACTGACCAACTTTTATTTTATTTTGATGGCTGTAACACATTTCAAAAGAGCTGTTAATAGTTTTTACAATTTTTTTCACAGTGGAAGTTCGATGCGGCTTAGCTGGCGAATAACACACGTCATAAACAAACGTTATGTGATTATGGAACCAATGATTTTAAACTTCAGACAAGCGCTACCTTTTTTTTAATAGGCTCTATGCACTAACCCTGCTGACGTATGTCCGATAGGATCTCAGCCAGCTTCTTTACTTCAGCATAGCGCGTTCTGCAGGCAAAGTGTATAGCGGAAAAACTTTAACAAAATTAATTTTCTCAGAAACGTAGACAACGATTTTGTAAACTGATTCGCTAGTCGAATTTCGCACGATATGAGAGAATACTCACCCTCAAAGTTGTCGATGTAGCTCGAAATATATAATTTAAAGCCCTTCTCTTTTTTTACTCGTATGTGTGACAGCTAACTGCCTCACAGTGTTGTTAACATCATTCACCTTAAGCCGGAACACACCAAGCCGACGCAGACGAACTAGTGCTGATGAAAGTCGACTGTGTTTTCGCCTCTCGTCCACTCTCTTCGGGGTAAAAAGCTGTACTTGAACACACCGAGAGAACTACAGGCGACTGTCAGCTAGAATGTGCATTCTGCGCCTGCGTGTAATGAGCCAACTGTCTATTTCTGCAGATATGTTAGTCTATATTCGTCATTCAAAAAGAAAAACCAACACTGCCGGTGTCACGGATCCATCTGCGTCAGCACCAGACACCTTCACTCCGCCCACTCGTTCCAGCTCCCCAGCATTCTAATCACTGTCACCTGCCCGCTTCAATCACCGTCCCAATCATCCTCCCTTTATAAACTCACTCCTCACAGTCACTCACCGTCTGGTCTCGTCGACACATCGGCTACAGACTCCCGCTACTCTGCTGCTTGCTTCAAGGAATACTTACCCGCTTACTTCAGTCCCGTCTGCTTCTCTTCCGCTCCTGGTCCCCGGTCTTCCTCTGGTCATCCGTCCGCTGCCTCAGCTCTCCATCTTCCAGCCCTGCTCAAGATAAGAAATAGATTATCAGACTGTTTCCCGCTCCATCACCGAACTTTATCATTATATACTTACCAGCTGTCTACCATATCACCTGTCTCAATAAACCTGGTCTTACACTCATCCATCTGTGTCCTTCTAGTCTGTGACAGAAGACCAGACCAGCAAAATGCAGCAATCTACCCCGAGCACCAGCGCTACACCGAACCCACCTACTCCTACCATTCCCCGGACCAGCTCTCCAGCACTCGCCACATCCACCGTGACCACTTCTTCCGCATCTGCCTCTGCCAGTCCCATGCCCCAACCAGCGCCCTTCTCAGGCGAGGAGGAGGAGTGCAGCGGCTTCCTCTTGCAGTGCGAGCTCTATATGGAGATGAACCTGTTATCCTTCCCCACTGAACGATCGAAAGTGGCCTTCTTCATCTCACTTCTGCGAGGCTGAGCGCTCAACTGGGCTCACACCCTCTGGAAAGATCGTGGCCCAGTTACCCGGACATTCACCGCTTTCTCCGGCCACTTCACCGAGGTGTTCTCGCAGTCAGCCCACTCCATCTCCGTCCAGGATCAGCTGTACCGTCTGAGACAAGGGAGATCGTCCGTCGCCTCATATGCGCTGCAATTCCGCACCCTCGCCGCTATTCTCGGTTGGAATGAGTCTGCTCTCATCACCGCCTACCGTCATGGTCTACATCCTGATATCCGCCTCCAGCTCGCGGTGTATGACGACAACGTCGGTATTGAGAGCATCATCCAGCGATCCATTCGCATCGATCAGCGACGCACTGCATGCCAGCTCGACAGCCCTGCACCTCCAACTCCTCGCCCGGTGCCCCGCCACCACAGTCCTCCAGCACCAGAACCCATGGAAGTCGGTACCACTCATCTGACAGGGACCGAGAGAAATCGTCGCATCACCAACGGGCTGTGTCTGTACTGTGGAGCCTCCGGTCATCTGCTCGCCTCCTGTCCCGTCCGCCCTCCCCGGCCAGCTGTGAGTACGGTCCAGTTACCATTGCCCATCTCCTCCTTGAAATTCACTGCGGCCACTATCACTTATCTGAACCGTTCCATTTCAGTCCAGGCGCTGATCGACTCCTGATCAGCGGCCAACTTCATCACCCTGTCCACGTTAAACCGGCTACAAACCAGGCAACGAACCATCCCTCATAAACTTCAAGTTCAAACCATTCTGGGACAACCACTAGGACGCGGCCGGGTGGGACATCGTAGCCCCGACCTGGGGTTGGAAATCGGCTGGCTCCACCGGGAGGAGATATCCTTTCTGGTGCTGGAGGGCTCGACAACTGAGATCATCCTGGGACGCCCCTGGTTGGAGACCCATTCGCCTCATATTCAATGGTCCACTGGCGAGGTTCTACGGTGGGGTCATGACTGTTTCCAGCGTTGTCTATCCTCCGTGACGAAAACCCCAGTTCCTTCCAACACTCCGCCCGTTCCACTCTCCACCACCTCCGTGGAGAGCCCACCAGTGGAACCTTCTCCCGAGATCCCCTCTCCCTACCGGGCGTTCCAGGATGTCTTCGATAAACGTCACGCCACCATTCTACCCCCACATCGGCCATGGGACTGCGCGATCGACCTGCTGCCTGGGGCGGTCCTACCGCGAGGTAAGATCTACCCTCTGTCCATCCCGGAGCAGAAGGCCATGGAGGAGTACATCCAAGAGGCTCTCGATCACGGATTCATTCGACCATCAGTGTCCCCTGCCGCTTTGAGTTTTTTCTTCGTGGGCAAAAAGGATGGAGGCTTGCGCCCTTGCATCGACTACCGTGTCCTCAACCAAGCCACAGTTAAATTCCGCTATCCTCTTCCTCTGGTCCCAGCAGCCCTGGAACAACTCCGAGGGGCATCCGTTTACACCAAGCTCGATCTTCGTAGTGCCTACAACCTCATCCGAATCCGGGAAGGAGATGAGTGGAAGATCGCCTTTATCACCCCCGCAGGGCACTACGAATATCTCGTGATGCCCTTCGGATTGTCCAACTCACCCGCCATCTTTCAAGGCTTCATGAATGAAATATTCCGCGATCTCCTCAATCAGTTCGTCGTCATATACATTGACGATATCCTCATCTACTCTCCCGATCTGGCCTCCCATATCCACCACGTTCAGACAGTGCTCCAACACCTTCGAGATTACCATCTTTACCTCAAACTGGAGAAGTGCGAATTCCACCAAAGCACCATCCACTTCCTCGGTTACGTCATCACCCCACACGGAATCACCATGGACCAGAGGAAGGTGGAAGCGGTACTCCACTGGCCACAACCCACCACCCGAAAGGAGCTTCAACGTTTTCTGGGATTTGCAAACTTCTACCGCCGTTTCATCCAGAACTTCAGTCCCATCAGTTCTCCACTCACCGACCTTCTCAAGAGCGGGGCCAAGTCTCTGTCATGGAACACCTGAGCCACCCAAGCCTTCCAAGCCCTGAAGTCAGCCTTTGGCTCCGCTCCTACCCTCGCCCTTCCGGACCCCGCCGTTCCCTTCCTCGTCGAGGTGGATGCCTCCATCTCGGGGGTAGGAGCGGTCCTCTCTTAGCGGCAGGGGAATCCATCTCAACTCCATCCATGCGCCTTCTACTCCAAGAAACTGTCCCCGGCGGAGCAGAATTACGACATCGGCAACCGGGAGTTACTGGCCATTAAATTGGCGTTGGAGGAATGGAGGCACTGGCTGGAGGGAGCCCAACACCCGTTCACGGTGATCACCGACCACCGCAACCTCGAGTACCTCCGGGATGCTAAGAGGCTCAATCCCCGTCAAGCCCGTTGGGCCCTGTTCTTCACTCGCTTCAATTTCTCAGTCACCTATCGCCCCGGTGAAAAGAACGTAAAAGCAGATGCACTCTCCCGTCAGTTCCAACCTGAGACACCTTCTTCCGAGCCTGAACCCATTCTCCCTCCAGCCGTGGTTGTCAGCCCCATCCAATGGAGCCTAGATGACCACATCGCCGAAGCCACGCAACTCGAACCTGCTCCGCCGGGAGGTCCAGAGGGACGGGTCTATGTCCCAACCCGTCTACGCCTGTCCCTCATGGACTCAGTACACACCTCTCCGGGCTCTGGACACCCAGGCAGCCAATCCACTCTCTCGCTCGTCCAACAGCGCTATTGGTGGCCGGGTATGGCCCAGGACGTCTCCCGGTTCGTCAGAGGATGCTCAGTCTGTGCCATGGCCAAGGTTCCCCGTCATCTCCCGGAAGGCAAGCTGGTCCCTCTCCCTATACCCACTCGACCTTGGTCCCATCTCGGAGTGGACTTCGTTACCGACCTGCCCGTGTCGAACAACCACACCTGCATTCTGGTAGTAGTGGACCGCTTCTCCAAGGCGTGCAAACTAATTCCCCTTCCGGGTTTGCCAACAGCCCTTGAAACAGCTGAGGCGCTGTTCCAACACATATTCCGTAACTTTGGGATCCCCGAGGACGTCGTCTCCGATCGAGGACCCCAATTCATCTCTTGAGTGTGGAGGGCATTCTTCAACCTTCTGGGAGTGACCGTCAGCCTCACTTCTGGATACCATCCCCAGTCAAACGGCCAGACTGAGCGGAAGATCCAGGAAATTGGGAGATACCTGCGGTCATACTGCCACGACCACCAGGACTGCTGGAGCCGTTACCTGCCCTGGGCCGAGTATGCACAGAACTCCCTCCGACAAACCACCACCGGACTCACCCCATTCCAGTGCATACTCGGCTACCAGCCTCCACTATTCCCCTGGTCAGGAGAACCATCTGACGTCCCAGCAGTCCACCATTGGTTCCAGACGAGCGAGAGAGTCTGGGACTCAGCTCATACTCACCTCCAGCGGGCTGTTCGGAGACACCAGAACCAGGCCAACCTTCACCGTACCGACGCCCCTCACTACCTTCCTGGACAACTGGTCTGGCTCTCCAGCCGGGACATCCGTCTCCGACAGCCCTGTCGGAAGCTGAGTCCCAGATATATCGCTCCTTTCGCGATTCAGAGGCAGATCAATCCCATCACCTACCGGCTGGCACTCCCCGCTCACTACCGCATCGCACCCACCTTCCATGTCTCCTTGCTCAAGCCGTACACTAACCCTCTCACTCCTTCTTCCCCAGGGTCTGGTGCTGCGGAGGTGCCCCCTCCTCCTGCGGATCCCGAAGATGACAACATCTACCGAGTCCATGAAATCCTCGACTCCCGACGACGGGGCGGCCGCTTGGAATATCTCGTGAACTGGGAGGGATTCGGTGCTGAGGAGAGATGCTGGGTCAACCGGGAGGACATTCTGGACCCCTCATTACTCCAGGACTTTCACACCACCCATCCAGATCGTCCAGCGCCCCGGAGCCGTGGTCGTCCCCGTCGTCGGTCCCGTCCGCCAGCTGGAGCTGGCCGTGGGGGGGGGGTACTGTCACGGATCCATCTGCGTCAGCACCAGACACCTTCACTCCGCCCACTCGTTCCAGCTCCCCAGCATTCTAATCACTGTCACCTGCCCGCTTCAATCACCGTCCCAATCATCCTCCCTTTATAAACTCACTCCTCACAGTCACTCACCGTCTGGTATCGTCGACACATCGGCTACAGACTCCCGCTACTCTGCTGCTTGCTTCAAGGAATACTTACCCGCTTACTTCAGTCCCGTCTGCTTCTCTTCCGCTCCTGGTCCCCGGTCTTCCTCTGGTCATCCGTCCGCTGCCTCAGCTCTCCATCTTCCAGCCCTGCTCAAGATAAGAAATAGATTATCAGACTGTTTCCCGCTCCATCACCGAACTTTATCATTATATACTTACCAGCTGTCTACCATATCACCTGTCTCAATAAACCTGGTCTTACACTCATCCATCTGTGTCCTTCTAGTCTGTGACAGCCGGCTGCAGATACACATAACGTAAACAAAGCAGTGCGTGCTTACTGTTTTGAATATCAATCCTATTAAACGCTTTCTTTATTCCACTCTGCTCATGTTAATATTGAAATATTAGCCAAGAAACACTCAGGTAGGATGATGTAACATAAGAACAGCCTTTTATCTTTACCGTTTTGATTTATTTTTGCTGTTTTGCTATTATTCTCGTGCACTGACTGTTTCACTAAGCTGAACAGCCAATGAAAGTTCTCTCTTTCCCCGACGGCCTGACACCGATTCAACATGTCGAATCGGACGAAACAAAGCCGACGAGGACTATTTTCAGCCGACGGTTCTTTCGACGTGTTCTTTCGTGCAGAACACACTGAGGAAACTTAGTCGGCCAACTCACAAAAACTGCCCGACGGCCGTTTTTTTTTTCTTTCTTTTGGGGGATTTCAACATGGATTTCTTTTGGGGGATTTCAACATTTCAACACTGATTGGATTTCAACATTGATTGGGGGATTTCAACATTGTGTTCACATGTCATCTCAGTTGGAGTAGGATGCAGTGATCATAATTTAATCATCACAGCAAAGAAAACGTCTCGGTTACGGATGTAACCCTCATTCCCTGAGTAGGGAACGGAGACGTTACGTCAGAAGTGACGGAGATTGGGGGTTTCGCACAGAAAGTCAATCCTCTTCGAGTATTCAATCATGAGCCAATGGCATGAAATGCCTTGGGGCTGCGGAAATTTGCATAGCGTACTCCGCCCCACCCCGTGGGTATAAAAGGAGGAAGTGAACGCAACCGCAGTATGTCTTCGCTGAGGAGCCAAGACTGAACTCAGGCGTCTACCCAGCGGTACAGCAGAAGTGGCAGGGAGACGTAACGTCTAGGGAACGAGGGTTACATCCGTAACCGAGACGTTCCCTTTCGTAGTCACTTCGAGTTACGTCAGAAGTGACGGAGATTGGGGGTCAGTGCCATCACGCCATCTTACAGCTGTCTTCCAGTGCCCTGCGAAAGTCTAGACCCCTGAACCTAGGTATCACCAGGAGATCCTACTTTGACACAGGAATACCAAGGTACACTGGGAAACATATCCCGGGAGGGACATGCTACCAGATGCCTACCGTAGGGAGGACTTACGAATACACATATGGCCGCATAGGGACGGATATGGAGATCACTGGAGCACCAACCGCAGGTGGCTACTAGAATTTAACTCCAGGGGTGCCAGATGGCTTGCCAAGGGAAGACACATGCTCAGAGAGGCTTACAGTGGAAAATACACATGAGACAGTTACCATAGGGAACCGTGCACATGGAGGCACCTAGCCGGCATCCAGAGCAACAGCAGTGGTGCCCGCATCATGGGTGCTGGAGGACTCAAGGCTTCAACGGAAGACTACTGAGGAATATCGCACTTATCCAGTCCGAGGAGTGGAATGGCGAGCAAGCGATGACACCCAAGCGGGTCCAGTACTGGCGGAAGCGAGTACGTGAGAGGACACCGGTTCGATTCGCAGATATAGAATCTCGCGAAGGTGTTTGGTGTCGCCCAGCCTGCAGCTCTGCAATGTCTGTCAGCGAGGCGCCATGCGCTAAGCCCAAGAGGAAGCCACACTCCGAGTGGAGTGGGCCGTCACACCAAGGGGGCACGGTCGACCTTGCTGTTGGTAAGCCAAAGCAATGGCGTCCACTATCAAGTGAGACAGCCGTTGCTTTGAGAGAGCCCTTCCCTTCTGGCTCCTCCATAACAGACATAGAGCTGGTCTGAGGTCCTAAACACCGCGTTCTGTCGACGTAGGCGCGGAGTGCACGTACTGGACAGAGCAGTGCCAAGGCTGGGACTGCCTCCTCCAGGGGCAGCGCTTGCAGGTTCACCACCTGGTTCCGGAAGGGAGTGGTAGGAACCTTGGGCATATAACCAGGCCGGGTTCTCAAGAACACGTGAGAGTAAGCCGGCCCGAACTCCAGGCACGCTTCGTCAACGGAGAATGCGTGCAGGTCCCTTACTCTCCTGATGGAGGCCAATGCAATCAGGAGTACTGTCTACATAGGACAGGGCTAAAACTCTACCGACTGCAAAGGCTCCAGGGGAGGCCTCTGCAGAGCACTTAGATCTACTGAGAGGTCCCGAGAGGGCACGAGGGGAGGGAGGCGGATTTAGCCTCCTCGCTCCCCTCAGGAACCTGATGATCAGGTCGTGCTTTCCGACGGACTTACCATCATGAGACGCGGCAATGGCAGCGACGTAAACCTTAAGGGAAGAGGGTGACAGCCTACGCTCCAACCCTTCTTGCAGGAAGGAAAGCACGACACCGATCGAACATCTCCGGGGGTCTTCTCCGCGAGAAGAGCACCAGTTGACGAAGAGGTTCCACTTCAACGCGTAAAGGTGTCTCGTGGACGACGCTCTAGCGGAAGTGATGGTTGCCGCCACCACGGGTGGCAGCGAACTCAAACCTGCCTTGTCCCGACTAGGAGCCACACGTGTAGCCTCCAAAGTTCGGGACGAGGGTGCCACAGAGTGCCCCGTCTCTGAGTGAGTAGATCTCGTATCAGAGGAATAGGCCAAGGAGGTGCTGTCGCGAGGAGCATGAGTTCGGAGAACCACGTCTTGGTGGGCGAATAGGGGGCTACCAGCAAGACCTGCTCATCGTCCTCCTTGATCTTGCACAACACCCGTGCAAGAAGGCTCACTGGGGAAAACGCATACTTGCGTGACCCCGCGGCCAGCCCTGCGCCAGTGCGTCTGTGCCGAGCGTGCCCTCGGACAGGGAATAAACTGGGCACAGTGGGATGAGTCCCGGGAGGCGACAGGTCTATCTGTGCCTCCCCGAACTGGTTCCAAATCAGCTGGACCGACTGGGGATGGAGTCGCCTTTCGCCGGAGATAGGGCGGACCCGTGACAGCTCGTCGGCCGCCAGGTTCCGGTCTCCTGGAATGTACACTGCACGAAGGGACCTCAGGTGCTTCTGACTCCATAGCAGGAGGTGGCGGGCGAGCTGCGACAACCGACGTGAGTGTAGACCACCCTGGTGGTTGATGTACGCTACTGTAGCGGTATTGTCTGAACGGACAAGTACGTGTTGACCCCTAAGCAGTGCTCGAAAGCGGTGCAGGGCCAGGCGTACTGCCAGCAGCTCGAGGCAATTGATGTGCATGAGGCGCTGGGGTCCTGTCCAGGAACCCGCGGCTGCATGCCCATTACACATGGCACCCCAACCCGTGGTAGATGCATCCGTGGAGACAACGAGATGCCTGGAAGCTCGCTGAAGCGGGACACCGGCCCGTAAAAAGCTGAGGTTCGACCACGGGAAGAAGGTTCGGCGGCACGCTGGAGTCACTGGAACTCGGAGTGAGCCGCGATGCCATGCCCACCTCGGGACTCGATCGCGAAGCCACAGCTGAAGCGGTCTCATATGAAGCAATCCGAGCGGCGTAGCTGCGGATGCCATATGCCCCAGGAGCCTCTGAAAAAGTTTCAGTGGAACCTCACTCTTGCCCTCAACTGTCGAAGACAAGTCAGCTGTGAGCGCGCGCGCTTGTTCGTGAGCTGCACGGACATGGCGACCGAGTCTATCTCCATGCCGAGAAAAGAGATCCTCTGCATGGGGCAAAGTTTGCTCTTTTCCCGGTTGACCCGAAGGCCCAGACGGGCTAGGTGCCGGAGCACCAGGTCTCTGTGTTCGCAAACCTGTTCTCGAGACTGTGCCAGTATCAGCCAATCGTCGAGATAGTTCAGGGGGGCGTCCTCGGCGGCGAGCAGGCGGAGGCGTCTGAGCCGACGGCTGGGTGGAGGCAGCAGCTGGCCGTCGGGGCAGAAATGTAAACCCGCCTCTGTCTGCTCCTGGGCGGTCGAAAACTGCTGGGCGAAGTCCTAGACCGCATCGCCGAAAAGGCCAACCTGGGAGAGGGGCATCGAGCAGACGAATCCACTCGGCATCCCACGCCCAGGTTGAGCCATAGATGACGCTCCTGGACCACAGTGGTGGCCATCAACAGACCAAGGGAGCGCTCGCTGGCTCTAACACTGGAGTGGTGGGTGTGGCCCGAGGAGCTAGCGTCGGGGGTTGTGCCACACAATCACTGTCATATCACCCTGTCCGCGAGTCGAAGAGCTTCTAGAAGAAGAAGCAGTACGAGTAACGGACACGGGGACTCTCACTTTATCAGATCATAGAGTCTAGATCACAGTGTAGAGATGCTCATGTTCCCACAGAAGGAACATGAGTCATCTACGAACGCTGCTACTGCATGCTGAAAGCCCAGGCACACAGAGCAGCGATCGTGACCATCAGAAAATGACATGAATCGACCGCACCCAGAAGAACACGGGCGAACCGTCTTTAAAAAGACGTTCCTCGTGCAGCTCTTTCAATAGAGAGGAGGAAATTCACTCTTTCAGCGCTGAGGCGTCCAGGGAGAAGCGCAAAGTCTGGCAGACCACTGCTCAGATCGCAGGCAATGCAGTCTCGCTGGGTACCGCCGTCACACCAACACTGAAGAGGACGCTCGTCTCGAAGAGTCTTGAATCAGTGAGAATGGCTTGAGGAGTGAAGAAATGTCTTGGCTCCGAAGCGAAAACATACTGCGGTTGCGTTCACTACCTTCTTTTATACCCACGGGGTGGGGCGGAGTACGCTATGCAAATTTCCGCAGCCCCAAGGCATTTCATGCCATTGGCTCGTGATTAAATACTCGAAGAGGATTGGCTTTCTATGCGAAACCCCCAATCTCCGTCACTTCTGACGTAACTCGAAGTGACTACGAAAGGGAACTAAATTGTCTAAATTTGATGCATGTATTGTCTATCGAAGATCTTATAAAACGTTCAATCCCAAAGCGTTTGTGGAAGATGTTGAAAGGTCCACATGGTCGGCGGTTTGTGAAGAGGAGGATGTTAATGCTTCTTTACGTATTTTTATGGACAGGTTTGTGGAAATAGTTGATAAACATGCACAAAATAGAAAAAGGCAATAATGCTCCCTGGCTAGATGCCGAGCTAAAATCTATAATGAGGGAAAGGGATAATGCTGTAAAGCGACACAAAATCGATCCAATGGGGGAATTCGATTCGTGGTGAAGGTTTCACGTGTGTTCCATCTCTCCCATGGCAAAGTGATTTTTAATTCAATGCAACACATTTAATCTTTTGTATTAACTCGTTTCATCTGACTCATCTGAATGAAAAAGGTTTATCAATGATATCTGTGCATCATTTAATACGTTAATGCTTGACTAGGGGAGCGCGGGGCACAACCTAACGCGGGGTTAAATGTAACACGTCTTTGTACATAGTTCGTCAGGATCAAGCCGGCCGTCTTTCCACTCTTTTTCTCTTGCTGCCAGAAGACGGTCTCCCGCGAATTTGCGGAAAGTTTTGATTATATTTCGTGAAGATACTGGATGTAGAGATTCTGGGTCGGACATCATTAACCAGTTTGCATGCCATCACTCAAAGAGCGTGGTTGGCAGAACCTTTTAACACATTCCTACGCATATGTGTGTTAATTCAACTTTGACTTTACTGCTTAAGGCGCCTGAGCATCTAGAGGTGAATTACTTTTATTATGACGAATGATAAAGACGGAGACATCGCGAGGCAGCGTCATCCGCCTGCAACGCAGGTAATCTGATTTGCGATCAGAGCCAGCGCTTTTCTCTTTTGATCCTTTGACACCTCCAAAAGCGAGGGAACTCTGGAGACTAACCAGACTTCGTTTGTTCTATCGCAATATACGTGTGACCCGCTGACCCACACCTACGTGCAACACACACACACACACACACACACACATCAACGCGTCCGCACGCTGAACATTCCTGCACGCACACAAACACGGACATCTCTGAAAGCTTGTAAAAGGGTTACCAAAAATTACCTAGTATACTGAAATAGTTAATAGTTAATATAATAGTTACCTAGGATGCTGAAATGCATGTAAAAGAACTGTAATTCACTATTTCAACTTTAAACGTACCCATGAGTGACAAAGAAGTTGGAATATCTGGAATACAATGCTTCAAATATGTAACTCAACAATGCTGTCAAAATAGTTCAATGTGTTTGATGTCTTTGTAATCCTCATAGCATGATCTGCTTTTTAAACTGTATATCGATATTGTAAATGTATACCATCATGTATAAGTTTGTTTTCAAAGTTAGCAGAACTTTTCCTTTGTCTTAAGAACCAAGATTAACAACGTGTTATGCTTATCAAGTGGGCGCGCGCTCCTTCATTTGCGTGACGCTCATTGGCCATCTGAGTTCTAGAGGAAGTCCCGAAACACCCTTGAAAAAATCTCGCCATAGAATCATCGCTTTCTTGTTCTCTTGCTCTTACCTCTTACCTCTCTTATCTCGTCCCTCTTACAATCTTGACCTCTTACCCCTGACCTCCTTCCGGAATTCCTTGGACACTCTCGGCGTCTTCTGAAGCTTTTTAAAGTTATCAGTTTTCGTTATTTTTACTTCGTTTACTTTTGCGAATAGCCAGTTAAAGTTCGTACGTGTGCCTTCTCCAACAAGAAGACACCATCCAGCACAAACTCGCTTTGAACTCCCGCGAAACACACCCACGTGGGGAGAACAAAGGAATCAGCCGCCTGGACGACCACACGCTTCCATCACCAACACAGGTCTGAATGCAAGTGTTCACATTTAATTTTGAGACTCAAGATATAATCCTGTGGTTGTCTCTGAAGGTTTAAAGCTGTGCTAGTAACTGTAATTTTCTTCGTATTTCCATTTTCCCTTGTTTTCCTTTTTTAGTTTCACTTTCATTTTGTGTATACATACTGTCACGAAGTGATTTTGTGTGTTTTCGTTATTAGTTATTGCCAGTCTATTATTTATCCCAGGTGTTTCTCATTTCTCACGCCCCCTTGTTATCTTGTCTAGCTCGTTTGTCCTTATTATTTAAGCCCTGTTATTCTGCCCTGTCTTGGTTGGTTGTTTGAATTTATGTGTGTTGCGTTGGTGCTTTCACGTCTCTCGAGTCTTGCTTCTAGTGTCTTGTTTTAAGTTTGTTTAATAAAGCTACACTGCGTTTGGACCCAGCCTCAGCTCTGTTTCTCCGCACAGTGTCACAGAACAACCAACCTCAATATGGGTCCAGCAGTCGTCAGCAACCGGGCTATGACAGAATACCTGTCGTCAGTCTTGCAAGAGGGCCGGTCTGTCCAAAGGTACGCGAAGGAGTTCCTGTCCATTAGCAGTGTGGGAGCGCTAGATGATATCCAGCTCATGGGCCTGTTTCTGAATGGGCTGGATTATGAGATCGCTCGATGGATGCCGCGGGACCTTGCCAACTGGACTCTTGACGGGTATGTCGCTCGGGCTTGTTCCTTGCAGGACCTCTTCACTACTGCGCACTTATTCTACTCGACACCTGCCGAGTGTACTTTACCCGCGAAGCCCTCGTCGTCTTCACCGCTGGTTCACGTCAGTCACGACGAGCCCGCCCTTCACGTGCGCATTGACGAGCCCGCGACTCACGTCAGCCCAGCCGAGCCCGCGCTTCACTTCAGCCCAGCCGAACTCGCGATTCACGTGAGCCCCGCGAGGGAATCTCCTGTTCAAGTGGATGAATCTCCTTTTCAAGTGGATGAATCTCCAGTTCAAGTGGATGAGTCTTCTGTTCAATTGAGTGAATCTTCAGTTCAAGTGGATGAATCTCCTGTTCAAGTGGATGAATCTCCAGTTCAAGTGGATGAATCTCCAGTTCAAGTGGATGAGTCTCCGGTTCAAGTGAGTGAATCTTCAGTTCAAGTGAGTGATCCTCTTCAAGTGAGCGCTGAATCTCCTCTTCAAGTGAGCGCTGAATCTCCTCTTCAAGTGAGCGCTGAATCTCCTCTTCAAGTGAGCGCTGAATCTCCTCTTCAAGTGAGCGCTGAATCTCCTCTTCAAGTGAGCGCTGAATCTCCTCTTCAAGTGAGCGCTGCATCTCCTCTTCAAGTGAGCGCTGCATCTCCTCTTCAAGTGAGCGCTGCATCTCCTCTTCAAGTGAGCGCTGCATCTCCTCTTCAAGTGAGCGCTGCATCTCCTCTTCAAGTGAGCGCTGCATCTCCTCTTCAAGTGAGCGCTGCATCTCCTCTTCAAGTGAGTGAGTTGTCCAGCCCAGCGAGTGTGTCTAGCCCTGTGACGCGCCGCCGCAGGAGGAGAAGGAGGACTCGTTTGGTTCGCCAGGCCCCGGTGAGCGTGCCCAGACTCCTCGCTCTGCCGGCCCCGCCTCTGCGCCTCGCCCTGCCGGCCCCGCCTCTGCGCCTCGCCCTGCCGGCCCCGCCTCTGCGCCTCGCTCTGCCGGCCCCGCCTCTGCGCCTCGCTCTGCCGGCCCCGCCTCTGCACTTCGCTCTGCCTGCACCCTTCAAGCTCCGGGAGGCCTTTCCTGTACCCGTTCACCACCCAGAGGTTCCTCCCGTGAATTTCACCAAGTATTTTTTGGGGGGGGGGCAGTAGGTACTCTGTGGGGGCCATGGAGGCGGCACTGACATGGACCGCACCTGAGTCTGCTTCGCCCTCGTCTCTGCCTGAGCCTGCTCCGCCCTGGCCGCCTTCACGTCCTGCTCCGCCCTGGCCGCCTTCACGTCCTGCTCCGCCCTGGCCTCTGCCTCGTCCTGCTCCGCCCTGGCCTCCGCCTCGTCCTGCTCCGCCTTGGTCTCCGGCCCAGTCTGGTAGGCCCATGCTCTGCGGCCCAGGCCCGCCTTGGCTACCTCCTGGTCCTGTTCCCCTGCACGGGCCTGGCCCTCCGTCCCTCCCCCAAGACTGTCTCCGCTTCACCGCCCTCCTGAACTTTTTGATGTTTGTATGGGCGTCGGGAGCCGCCCATAGGGGGGAGGCTATGTCACGAAGTGATTTTGTGTGTTTTCGTTATTAGTTATTGCCAGTCTATTATTTATCCCAGGTGTTTCTCATTTCTCACGCCCCCTTGTTATCTTGTCTAGCTCGTTTGTCCTTATTATTTAAGCCCTGTTATTCTGCCCTGTCTTTGTTGGTTATTGAATTTATGTGTGTTACGTTGGTGCTTTCACGTCTCTCGAGTCTTGCTTCTAGTGTCTTGTTTTAAGTTTGTTTAATAAAGCTACACTGCGTTTGGACCCAGCCTCAGCTCTGTTTCTCCGCACAGCGTCACACATACTGTATATCGTGTGATTTTTGTAGTGTAACTTAGTCGTGTGCTTTTATTAAACTCATTTATACATTCTTTGCCATTGTTTGTATTAATCACATAACAAAGCCTCTTTAATATTAGATCCTAACGCTACAATCTGATTTTGTTGAGTGCACAAAACATTGTCAGAAAATTAAGCTAAACAGATCAAGTGATTGATAGTTTTACAGATCCGCACGCGGGCGCGCTGGCTGAGAAAACTGTGTAATCCTTGTAGTCTTAAAGATCAAACAGCCCCGATCTGTGGAAAATATATGCTCCAAATTAATCATAATTCGTTGTGTTTAATTTCGTCATATATACCTGAAGCAGACGTGTGTTGTGACGCACCCCTCGTTGGGTGATTTAATTTATGTGAGAAACTCGGTTTAACGAATATTCTATAAGTTGCTGATCCAGATCATTAATTTTGGAATATTCTTCCCCTGAATTCAAATTGAGCTATAAACCTTAAGCCGAGATTCTCTACATGGACAAAGAGTGTTTTGACACCAAAGTACATTTTTTCATCATAGGGTTTTTTCGGTTTCTGAGTTGGGTGTATACGCTTCCAAATCTAACTTTATATTGCCTTAATCACTGTCTTGTTGGCTCAAACATAGCACCGTTTTGAAACATGTCAGCAATTCCTAGCGACTGTTAGCTAGGTTTAAAATATGTAATACACAGCGGGGTTGGTTGTAACACAGTGTTAATCGAATGAAAGATAATCAAATGAAAACGGAGCCACACAACTTTTCAGGTTTGAGTATACATTTAACTTTATTAGACTTTCACAAACAATGTTGGAATTTAAAATGTTTAAAATTTAGTGTACTATAAATGATAACTTGTTTATTTATTAAAAATATGGCCTGTTTTTAATGCAATAAATCCTTTAAAATTCTTATTTTAAGCTCATTTGTATTATTAATACTGTTTTTATTATTATTAATTATAAAAATTGTACATGCAGCTGCCACACACAAATCTAATTTAATTGCAATTACAATATTTTATAATTTTATTTATTATTATTTATTGCAAAACTGTGCAGCCCTTTTCTATGTCTCTACACAGTAAAAAATGCAGTGTCAAATTAACACTTTAAGTGTTAATTTTAACACTACTCCGGATCATATATGGTCCCACTCTATCTAGAGTAAAAAGTACACTGTTTGTAGTGTAGAATTTACAGTGTTAATACAGCACCGTACACAATACAGCAAAATTACACTGTGAGTGTTAAATTTTACACTTAAATTTTTTACACTCTGTGGTTTTAACACCCCTGGTGTTGATTCAAATTCATTGGATTTTACACTATAAGTGTAATTTATAAAAGTATTCTGTTCAGTGCAAAAACTATTTACACTATTATATAGTGTTACTTTACTGTACAAGCTTAGACATAAAATCAAGACTCTTTAGACAGATGTACAAATCCAAAGTTTATTCAACAAATGGCAAAGTGGCTCCTTTAAAACATATGCCATATGTAAAAAAAAGTCAAATTGTCACATTCATTAGGAGTTTAGCAGAAAAAAAAGAGAAAAGGGAAAAAGCATAAAATCACCCAGTTTGCCTATACATTAACAAATATAACAGGTAAATTTGAACAAGATTGCAAAAATCTACTTGTCAACAGTTGTGTAGCATCCATGAATGCAGTCCCTCTTTGTCCCATCAGCGAGCAGGTATAGTAGTATTTGAGTTGATCTCCACCGGCAGCAAGCAAGTATGCTGTGTGGTCGGTTCAATGCAATCAAGGTGTTCTTGTACGCTGGTCTCTGCCAAAGACAAAAAAACAAACAAATCAAAGTCAGCTCTCCAATTGGCGGTCTTTATAGTTTTCCACAATGAAGTCAACTCAAATGGCAATATTTTGAGGCAAACAATAAATAGTTACAGAAATGTCCAAATTTACCATTTTGAAGACAACAAGGTGTTGTTCAGCTTGATATGAGCACATCTTTCCATGTCTTTCCAGGGTGGTGGAATCAAATCAAGGAGGAGACAAATTGATGCAAGATCGCTGCCCCATTCTAAATTACAGATGAGAGAAGATGTGACAACTTGAAAAAAATGCATGAACGTGTTTAGATAATCTTATTCTGAACTATAGTCTTACCTGAATAATCAGTTTAATCATCTTTCACAGCAGAGTCAATCAGTTCCTTGAAGCTCTTAGGAGAAGCATTTCCAGGAACTAAGCTGAGATCTAACCAAAAATCAAAAACAAAAAAACAATCAACAGTTACATAGCATAATGATAACCATATCTCGCTCAGTGCCAGGCAACGCAGTTCGTCTTTGGTGACGCACAAGTGAACAACTCGAAGTACAGGTGTAAACGCCCCCCTTACGCATTGATTCGATTGTTCTGATGAGGTCTAGGCCACATTCTTTTATTAGAGGGTTAGTTCACTCAAAAATTTTAATTCTGTAATTTACTCACCCTCATTTCAATCCAATCCCGCAAGACTTTCTTTCATCTTTGAAACACAAATGAAGATATTTTTGATGAAATCTGAGAGCTTTCTGTCCCTCCACTGACAGCTACACAACTTTGACACTTCAAAAAGTTCATAAAGAGATCTTTAAAACTACTCCATATGAACCAAGCAGTTTAGTCCAAATTTTATTTTTCTTCTGTTTATGTTAGTTGATTTATGTTTATATGTGAATAAAAGTCTAAATTCAATCTATTCATCACAAAGCGAGAGTCTCTTTTTTCATATAGCTCAATTTATATTGGTTAGATTTATGAACTCTTTATGACCTCATTGAAACCTACATTATGGCCTGTCAAAATGGTAGTTGCGTGGACTGACAATGGCGGGACAGAAATCACTCCGATTTAAAATACATTAATTTAAATTTCAAAGATGAACAAAAGTCTTTCCAGGTTTGGAATGACACGAGGGTTTGAAAAGACAATTTTACACTTTTGGGACAACTAACCCTAACTAACTTTTTGCAGTTTAATATTTTGAATTTACACAATTCATGAAGACACACCAATCACCATGCCATTATTAAAGGGATAGTTCACTTTGAAATAAATTGTTGATGTGTTTTATCTTACCTTAAGGGCATCCAAGATGTAGGTGTCTTTGTTTCCACAGTATTTTCAATTTTGATATTTTTCGGTCAAACCGTTGTTGTCTGTCAGTCATATAATGCAGGTCTATGGTCACCACCTCAAAGAGCATGCACAGAGAAGTCCAAATTAAACATGATTTAATGACTCGTAAATGTGAAGGAATTCAAATTTATTAAATGTTTCATTAAGGTTTAACAGTATTTTCAACTGTAAAATGTATACAGTGTTTACCATTTTGAGGCCAATAAGATTAAGCCTAGCATTCCATTTGTCACACATTAGCTTTTGTCTTTATGCGCTTCCTGGCCATTAAGTTCAAGATTCAGCTTTGCTTTTGTAATGGTAAAAGTGTGACCACGCTGGTCAGACTGATTAGATTAGCGTCTCTGGTAATCTGCTGAATCATTTACATTTGCTTTGTTTCAAGAGACTCCTCCTCAATGTAACTCCTCCAGATTAGCATCTCAAGGCACAGAAAACTGCTATGCTGATGAACTGAGGTGCCTGTTGAATCATATACATTTACTTTTGTTTCAGTTTCTCCCCTCTCGATGTAAACTCCTCCCCTCTAAATGTATAAATTGTAAGGGAATATTCTCTCTGAGTTAGACTATCCTTGAGATGACTACAGCTACGCAATAAAGAACTTCTGCGTGAAAGATACCTCAAGAGTCTCCTGGTCTGTTGCGTGGAAGAAGAAAAACTTCACTACAGATGGTGCCGTGACCCGGATAGAGAAATCTTACCTGAATCAAGAACTGCAACAAAAGATTTCAACAGAGAAATCTTACCTGAGTTCCAGAACAAGATCAACAAAGCGGACTGAGTTCCAGAACAAGAACAAAAAGAACTTTTCTGACTGAGGTCCAGACTGAATCTTTTCATACAAGCAACGATTTGGTGAGTTTTCACTCTATTAAAAAAAGAACCAGACCAGTACCAGAGTTGTGCCTCTGCGCCATCAGAGAGTTATCAGACAAGCTGTAGTGTTTGATTAACTAAAGTTATTCTTTAAAAGTTGTCTTTTAAAGATGAAAGATATCCTCTGTTGTCAGGCAGGGAAGATTGACATTAAATGTTAATATTTTGGGATCCTCTGAATAAGTCAGGGAAGTTGTAAGATATCCTCTGAATAAGTCAGGGAAGTTTTGTTTAATGGAATAGTGCCTCTACGTTGCTAGAGAAGGTATCCTCTAAACTTTGGGAAGATTAACATTACGTGTTAATATTGGTGATAACCTCTGTTCGCAGAGAAGGATTAGCATTTTTGTGCTAGTTATTGTGGTCTTATCCTCTAAAAGTTTAGGAAGGTCAAAGATCCTTCCATTTTCTTTCAGGGAAGATTAGCGTAACATGCTAATAGTTTGTGTTTGTTTGTTGTTGTTTTGTGGTGTTACCCTCTAAAAAGTTACTTTAGAGATGAAAGTTTGAACCTCTGTACAAACAAGGAAGTGTTAGCATAAAGTGCTAGTAATATTGTGGATTTTCCTTTGCTCTGTCAAAGAAGGTTTACAACAGTCGATCTGTGTAAACAAATGTAGCCTCTGTTTTTTAGAGAAAGTTAGTTGTTTTGTGTGATAACAAAGAAACTCACAAAATGGTGGCCTTGCCGCTCCATTGTGGTCAGATAGTGAATTAAGTCATTGTTAGGAGAGCACATGGACTCCATAGTGACTCAGTCAGTCCGATTGAATTTGACAAAGAAATTTGGCATTCACCCAGAAAAAGTATGGTCGATGGAAGATTGTAAAAAAGTGCTTGGAGCAAGTATTCGCAAGAACAATGTGAAAGCCATTATCTGTTGTTACAAAGAATACAGTTTATCCATTGCACAAGAGCAAGCTAGGTGTAAGTTAAATGAACAGAACAAACAATTGCAGACTCAATTTTTACCTCTTGTAATCACAGTCACGTGCAAGTACTCTGAGGGCGCGGGCGATTCGGTCTGCTGCGCAAGCGCCGGAAAGCCCCCGAAGTGATCTCTCGCGCATGTACATCACTCAGTGTTTACACAAAGATTTCAGAAATGTTATCCTTCACTGTGAAGATCTAAACATATTTAGATATACAGGAAATTGCACATTTTTTTTCTGCAACAGTGCGAGAGATCACTTCCGGCACTTTCCGGTGCTTGTGCAGACCGAAGCACCTGTCCCTTCAGATCACTTGTACGTGGCTGTGGTTACAAGAGGTAAAAACAATAGAAATACTGTTCGTTTTCTCACACAAACCGCTCTTTTCGTGTCTTAGGCCATCAATGTGTACTTACATTTATTAGTCATTAAAAGTCATGTTTTATGAGTCATTAAATCATGTTTAATTTGGACTTCTCTGTGCATTTGAGGTGGTGACCATAGACATCCATGATATGACTGACAGATAAGAATGGTTTGACCTAAAAATTTCAAAATTTAAAATACTGTGGAAACAAATACACCTACATCTTAGATGCCCTCGAGGTAAGCTAAAACATATCAAAAATGTATTTCAAAGTGAACTATCCCTTTAATAACAATCAAGACACAATCACCAACGACACATGTAAATTCCAGTTCTGAAAAAAGGCATTGTATGGTTGCCCACATAGGTTTAGATTTTTCATGTTCATTCGTCATGTACTAAAATTTGCACAGCAAATAGAATTAAAAATATAATGACACTCACAATTCTGGATTAATCTTCAGCATTCTGTTGCTTTCTTCATTTCTCTTTGCAATCTCATGAGAGGAGCTTCCTTCACTTGACACTGCAGGGGTCTGGGCAAAATCTATTGAAAAAGGATTTGAACAAATATTTGTCAGTTGAGGCCAAAATTCAGTACTGCAATACAATTTAAATTAAAGCTGCAAGCAGCGATGGGCGGGCCCTCGCACCTGTACCACGTCGGGGTGTGAGGCGACCGCGTTGCATATTCTGCAGTTCAGCCGGTGTGGCTGTGAATTTGCTTTGCTGCTTCGTTAAAAGTCACTTCCTGTTGCCAGCAGGTGGTGCTATGACTGTGGGTGAATGTCTGCATGTTGATTTGTTCAGGGCAGGACTCTTGTCAAATGTGTAAAATTTCGTGCTGATCTGGGCATTTACAGCCAAGTTACTACAACTTCCTGTTTCATGGCGAATTATCGACGCCACAGACACGCCCATCGTCGAAAATGTGAAGATAGCACAACTTTACATCATCAATGCCTTTAGAAGGCACAGCAGAAATTTGAAGTCGATCCGACTAAATCCCTAGGAGGAGTTTGTTATAAAGTACGTAATGAGTAAATCATCCAAAAATGGCGGTAAAATTAGAAATGGCCGACTTCCTGTTGAGTTTAAGGCATCGCTCCAAGAGACTTTTCTGTGCGTCTGGACATGGTAGATGTACCACAGAAATTTCGTACATGTCGGTCAAACATGCGACGGGGGCTGCTTCGTTAAAAGTCACTTCCTCTTGCCACTAGGTGGCACTATGAATGTGGGTGAATGTCGGCATGTAGATTTGTTCAGGGCGGGACTCTTGTCAAATGTGTAAAATTTCGTGTAGATCTGGGCATTTCCAGCCAAGTTACTACAACTTCCTGTTTCATTGCGAATCATCGACGCCACGGACACGCCCATCGACGAAAACGCGCAGATAGCACAACTTTACATCGTCAATGCCTTTAGAACAGGGGTTCTCAAACATTTTGGTGCCAGGGACCCCTTTCAGGGGAAAAAAAATTCCAAGGACCCCCCTCATATTTATAACAGTTATTGAGCACAAAGTTAATGTGTGAGCGGCAAATGAAATATTTTTGCACAAAATGAATGGTCTCCACCCAGGGTACTATGCAGGAATTTCTAAATAGCCTACTGAGGTAACGAAAGTGATCTTGCTAGGAATCACTTAGTTAGGATCCCTCACTTAGGAATTTTTGATGTCTTGATCTACACATGTGCATTTAAGGTGTTTTAAGGCCCCACAATTGGATAACTATAGATTTAGTAGAAGCATGTCAGTCAGTGGCATACATTTTTTTTTTTTGTCAAGATGTCACGAAACACAATCACATATTCCAATCAGGAATGGCCTTAAAGAGAAATGTTTCAATAATTAGGCCTATTCTGCACACAAATAAAGCCCATAAGCCTATAAATACAATGATAATGGCATTATGTTTAATAGGTGCGTGCGTTGTTAATTTGAGCTACTGTAATTAGCTAAAAAAAACATACAGTATTGTTAAATATATGAATCCATAATGTTAATCTCATGGGCACAGTATGTTTCTATTGACCTGCTTTTTCCTTTGTTAAAGTTGATTAATACTTGCAAACTGATTGTTTCAGTCGTTTTTTAAAACTTTTATCTAAAACAGCTGTTTAGTTTATGTTAATTAAGGCCTACATCTTATCTCGCACTTTATGACCGTTGACTGAAACGTCGTGCGGGAACTTGAGTTCACTCCGACTCAAACATTTTGACATTGACGAGCTATCGTTGTTAGTCTGCTGAAGCACCTCAGACGAGAAGGTCAGTATCATCGCGATGTGCATCCTTGCAACCTCAGTTGTGGGTACGGCCCTGTCACTATGCACTTTTATTTTGATAATGATCAGACTTCTAATGTCAAATCTACAGTAGCAGTGCTAGAACTGACTATTGTGCGCGCACGCGAGACGCCGGCGCGCAATTAATTTTTCCTCAGCAGTGGAAACAGGAATACTCTTATTTATGGTCATAGATAAGACAAGAGTGCATCATCCGAAACGGTAAAGTGTCCATTTTTTATTTGTGTATAGGCTACATTATAAATGACTACAAAATGTCATGCCTTTTAAAAATACAGAAAAGAACCGGATGCGGGTTAATGCCGTCTCTCTGTCTCCTCTGGCGCACGTCCCGCAAAATCAACAGCAGCGAATCTACTTGACGCACAGATATAGATTATCTATCTATAGAAAACTTTAAGTGTCTACTTTGTATTGTTTTTATGTTAAATGCTTTATATAAGTTACTTAGGAATAAACAGCATGTTTTCAGATGATAAAGAAAACATGACTCATAGCATGGAAAAAAAACGTTAGGTTGTAAATTATTTCGCGGACCCCCTGGCTTTAGCTCGCGGACCACCAGGGGTCCGCGGACCCCACTTTGAGAACCACTGCTTTAGAAGGTACAGCAGAAATTTTAAGTTGATCCGACTAAATCCCTAGGAGGAGTTCGTTAAAGTACGGAGTGTGTAAATCGTCCCAAATCGGTCGCCAAATTCAAAATGGCGGACTTTCTGTCGAGTTTAGGGTATGGGTTCTTGAGGCTTTTTTGTGCGTCTGGTCATGGTAGAAGTACCACAGAAATTTCGTACATGTCGGTCAAACAAGCGGCGGGGGCTGCTTCGTTAAAGGACACTTCCTGTTGCCAGCAGGTGGCGCTATGACTGTGGGTAAATGTCGGCATGTAGATTTGTTCAGGGCGGGACTCTTGTCAAATGTGTAAAATTTCGTGCAGATCTGGGCATTTACAGCCAAGTTACTACAACTTCCTGTTTCATGGCGAATCTTCGACGCCACGGACACGCCCATGGCGAAAAACGCACAGATAGCACAACTTTACATCGTCAATGCCTTCAGAAGGTACAGCAGAAATTTTTAAGTTGAACGACTAAATCCCTAGGGAGGAGTTCGTTTAAAGTACGGAGTGTGTAAATCGTCCCAAATCGGTCCGCCAATTCAAAATGGCGGAC
>NW_024121832.1:2874394-2879743 GCF_016745375.1 Pimephales promelas | reverse complement strand
ATAAAAAGATAACAGTATATAAAAATGCAAGATAAAGCTAATCAAAAGCAATCAACAAAAATAACTAACACAACCACTAAAAACAAAACAAATGATTACGTGTTAAAAGCCTTCTGAAAAGAAATGTTTTCAACTGTGATTTAAAAACTTAACACAGTAATGTTACGTAGGTAGCAGGTAAGGCATTCCATAAAGTAGGACCCTGGATGGCAAAAGATCGGCCTCCAAACTTTTTGTATCTACACTTGGGGATAATCAAAGAGGTGCTCTGAGAGGAGCGGAGGGTTCTGGCAGGTTGGTATATAGTGAGCAGGGGCTCGTTCTTCGTACGTTGCTTAAAACATCCGAGATCAATGAGAGATCTAAGATGAGATCATCGTGCTAATCATGATCCGGCTAATTGGGTTCTTCGAACACACCTGTTGTTTATGATTAGTATCGCTGGATTGAGTTATCTGAGATAACTGCGCGTTCTCGCGTTGGTTTAAAAGGGGACATGTATCGATAGCAGAACCAGTGATCAGCAGCGCTGCTATTGGCTGTTCAGCATGGCCAAAGAACACGCCCAGTTTTTCTCCAAAGCAGAGCAAGCGCTTTTAATGCAAGGTTATGCGCGAAATTCAGTCTTTAATTAAAACGCCAGGAACACCTCAAAGTGTGCAAAAGCCAGGAGAGAGTGCTGGCAAAACTAGAAGACAAATTAAATGCGTTTGTGGTGGCCATAGATGTTTTAATAACTTATTATTATTTTATTTTCATAATTTCATAATTACTTTGTTCATTGTAATGTCGAGTCACCGCACTATAATAATGGACATGGTCAAAGTGAAGTACAAAAATATTCTACTTAATGGTAATTTTAGGCCTTATAGGCCTACTAGTCTCTTTTAAAAAGGCACTGTTAAATAAATGATTGTCTGTTTATAAAAGCAACCAGGAAAAAGGCTGAGAAAAAAATAATATGCTCCTGACCCTGGCAGAACAGCTGACCCTTGGGTTGAATGTGAATTGCCCTGTTGTGAAGGGCATCCCTGGGTTCAGCTCTTCCAGACCCACATCAGGGACCAGTAGCAGCAACACCTACATCACTGGGAAATGAGATTTAAATTATCTTTGTACACTATGAAATAATTTGTTGCTGCATTAAATGAAGTAGACCTATAATCCAAATTGGCTGGTTTAGTCATTTCAACTGTTAAATCTTGAGTAATGATAAATTGCTTTGTCTTTTGAAAGTAAAAACTGATAATTATGTTAATGTAAAAATATTTTGCCATGAGTTATCAATCACATTGCACTGGAGAGTGAAGAAAACTTCTCAGATGACTGTCCTTTGGAGGAACTAAGTACTTTAATTTTAATTGTGCCTATGCCTATTATTTCTGACAGGAGTCCACATGTACAGAAAGGCCTACAGAAGAGTCTGCACACAGCAGTGATACAGGGTGGGCAGTGTAGAGACAACTTTTGCTTTTTATTTGTTGCATGAGGCATGTGTGACACAAACGACACAGGGTTAAATTCGTTCCCTATATGAGTCTTCAACAGAAAATAGAGTATTTTTTTGAAAAAACAAAAATCAGGGGGAGAAACAGAACTTGACTAAGAAAAAATTGCACTAGAAATAGAGTTGCTTCAAAATAAACTTCAGAGTAAAATCACACAGAGTACTATTGCTGACCTTGCATAATATCTTTTAAAAAGATGACTGAATAACTGGCTTTTCTTTACAAAGAAAAATTGAAATAAAACTCTAAGCAAATAGAGTTTTGCAAATTTGTCTTGTCTTTTATTTTAGGCTTTTTTTCCTTTTTCTGATGTTTGGCAGTGTTGTGTAATATGGCACATGCAATGTCACAGGCCCTGTCAGGTGCAACCCTCAGGCTTTTTAGACCCTGAAATCTTCCCTTTAGTTGGCCAAAGCTCATGTCATTGTGGCAAAAAAAACAAACAAAAAAAAAAAAACAACTAAGAGCACTACTTTGTGAATGGCACAACAGAAAGCTTATCAAGTTCTCCGCATCTCCAATAGTGTAAAGGAAGCCACTCGCAAATAATTTTAGGGCAATGCAAACATTTTGTACTGTTGTTGAAGCCCGATATCGAATCGACCATTAATGTGCATTTCCAACAAAATAATAATGTATTTAAACGACACCCTCACGACGATCGTTTCACGAGAAAACAAAAATAAATCTCAGAAATTAGGCTACACTATCGCGCTGCGCTGAAGGACTTCCCGTATCAGCCGCGATCTAATCCTGTTTACATGAAATAAGCCTGCTCGCGAGCAGGTTCAAGCTGACGGACTTGTTGCTATGACAGCAAGTCCAGGATGAGCGTCGAAGAACCAAACGATCCAAGATCATGCCAAATCGCCAACAATCAAATCCAGCTAACTGAGTTAGCGACGTACGAAGAACGAGCCCCAGCTCAGAGAGGTATGCGGGGCCAGACCATTAATGGCCTTAAAAACAAACATGAGGACCTTATACTCCACCCTATAACGTACCGGGAGCCAATGAAGTGAACAGAGGACGGGGGTGATATGAGTATGTTTATGGACATTTGTAAGGAGACGGGCTGCTGCGTTTTGAACCATCTGAAGACGGTTGAGAAGAGATTGGTTAAGCCCAGTGTAGAGGGCATTACAGTAATCTAGCCTTGAGCTGATAAATGCATGAATGGCTCTTTCTAGATCAGCACGGGACAGGAATGATTTCACCTTACTGAGGAGCCTCAGCTGGAAAAAGCTAATCTTAACTACTGCACCAATCTGTTTGTCAAAATGCAATCTATTGTCAAGAGCAACACCCAGGTTACGTACAGTGGATGCAAATTGGGGCGTGAGAGGGCCAAAATTAAGAGAGCTACAAGGTGAGTCCGGGGTGAAAAATATATACTCAGTCTTACCTTCATTCAAATGAAGAAAGTTTTGAGAGAGCCACCGTTTAATGTCCTGGATGCAGTTATGGATGGGATCTAATGCTGAATGATTATTCAAAACTACAGGAAGGTAGACTTGTAGGTCGTCAGCATAGAAATGAAACTGAACTTTGTGTTTAGAAATGAGTTGACCTAGTGGCAGCATATAAAGAGAGAACAGTAAAGGACCAAGAATAGAGCCCTGGGGCACACCAGATGATAAAGGGGCAGCTGAAGAGGAGAAGTCATCAATCATTACTGAGAAAGTTCTGTTGGTGAGATATGACGAGAACCATTTTAGCACCGTGCCCTGTAGACCCACAACATGTTGGAGCCGGTCGATGAGTATTGCATGGTCGACGGTGTCAAAAGCAGCCGTAAGGTCAAGCAGCACCATAACCACTGAGTTTTTGTTATCCATGGCTCTAAGAATGTCATTATGAACCCTCAATAAGGCTGACTCTGTACTATGTAAGTTACCTCTCTTTCAGAAACGGGCTTGACTTACTCTGCTTTCTCGGTTTGATATAACCCAGAGTTTCCTTCATTTCAGGGTTAACATACTCAGAGTTTTCACTTAACCTCCTTTCTGAAACAGGTCCCTGGTGGAGTTTGAAGATGTGGAGTTTCAATGACCAATCAGCAACCTTGATTCTCCCAGGTTCCACCATGTGCTCCCAATCAATAGGCTGCACTCATTTTGATCTTAAATCTTCTTTACCAATGATGAATTTATACTTTTTAACCATGTCTTTTCTTTTTTTTTCTTCTCTCAAATTCAACTTAACATTGATATTTATAAATAAATAGTATAAATATAATTACTGCAGAAAACTATTAACCTGCCACACATTTCATAATTCCATGTCTGTGTAAATGAAAAGTTTTATTTAATAAATTTTTTTGTCACAGAAAATATTTGATATTTTGTGAAAGACATCTAGATATATCCTAATATTTGAACGTTTAGGCTATAAGGTTACAACGCATTCTCATCCTTTAACGTCATATAGAATGCTATATGACAAAACGGCGCTATACTATGCACATGGCACCCGTTATCGTTAATATAACACGTGCTGTGAGGGCTAAGTTTAGGTGTGGGGTAGGGTGTGCGTGTCATATTCACGCTAAAGGAGTTATATCGTCTTGGGTTCGCGTGTTATATTAACGATAAAGGGTGCCATGTGCGTAGTATAGCGCCGTTGTTGCATATAGCGTTCTATATGACGTTAAAGGATGAGAACAGGCTGAGACATTGAAATCCATTACGAGTCCAAAAGAGAAACATGTCCAATGCTATTAGCTAGCCGCTGGTCTGGTCTACATATTCTATTTTATCTAATAGCTAGTTCAACAAAATAAAAGTTGCAATAGACAATTATATACAATTATTGTCAATGTTTGGCAGAAACTTTGTACCTCCATATTCATTTTTTTTTGTGGTTATAAATCAGTGCTATCAGTCACATAAGCCGTCCTGTGGTGGTGTTCTGGTGCACTATGGCTGCTGTCGCATCATCCAGGTGGATGCTGGACATTGGTGGTGGGGAGATCCCCCTACAGTTGCAGAACACTACAGTTCAATTTCAGTGTTATCGGTTATATGTGTGTTATGTGTGACAAAGTGAAAACGAGCAGTTTGTGTGAGAAAACGACCAGTATTTATATTGTTTTTACCTCTTGTAACCACAGCCACGTCCAAGTGATCTGAGGGCCCGGGCACTTCGGTCTGTGCAAGCACTGGAAAGCGCCAGAAGTGCGCTTTCCGTGATCACTTCCGGTGCTTACTTCTGGCGCTTTCCGACGCTTGCGCAGATTGAAGCGAACTGCGCCCCCTCAGATCAATTGTACGTGGTTGTGGTTACAAGAGGTAAAAATGATATAAATACTGTTCGTTTCCTCACAAAAAACGCTCGTTCATCAATGGCCATCAATGTGTACTTACATTTACAAGTCACTAAATCATGTTTAATTTGGACTTCTCTGTGCATGCTCTTTGAGGTGGTGACCATAGACCTGCATTGTATGACTGATAGACAGGAACGGTTTGACCTAAAAATATCAAAATTGAAACTACAGCGGAAACGAAAACACCTACAACTTGGATAAAACATCCCAAAAATCAATTTCAAAGTGAACTATCCCTTTAACACAAAACCTAGGAAATATTAAAATATGAATTTGTGATAATTGAAAACAAGATATTTTGAATATTCATAAATCATTTATAGAAATGTATATATTATGAAATATTGAATGCTCAAATAAAATGCCAAGCCATGCATGAAATAGGAAATGAATACAGGTATTTTTAGACCCTAATGTTGCATTAGAAGGGGTATCCATAGCTTACACATCAAAGGGTTAAATACGTCCCCTGTAGACGTTCTCCTTGCTGGTTGTAGATCCTGGTGTAGAATG
>NW_024121832.1:2726894-2871894 GCF_016745375.1 Pimephales promelas | reverse complement strand
CCGTGTGTCCACCAAAGCGTTTTTAGCCAGCTGAAAATGCTGGGCGCTCTGCTGAAAACTAGCTGCGAGTGCTTGAGAAGGTTTTGGCAGTGCAGATTTTTTTTTTCAGTTAAGACGCTTTGCGAGAATATCCGCAAACGAGTTACTATCTCATTTCACAGATAGTTTGTTTCTGTGTTGTTTCTATATTAAATGTTGATACAATGTAAAGTACAGTAGGTACTCAACCAGAATGCCTATTACCACTGCGACAACTGCCGCAGCAAATCCACCACAGAAAAAATAAACTAGTCGCATTTCAAAGTCGTTTGCGAAATGATTGCCAGGTGGGACATTTATAGTGAAAGGAAAATGTAATTATGTAAAAGTAGCCCTACATTTTAAATAGAATATTGCAAACTTCTAGAGCAGAACATTTTATGAATCAAAAGTTAAAATAGGCCTATCTCGCAGTCAGTGGAAATAAATTAGGTGCAATCAATGACGCTAAACTATTGAGGAATGAGAAGATTGAAGAGCGCTTCTCTCGCGTGTGTGCACAGTGACAGCTGAACAACAACACTTCTGGGCATTTCTCAGTGAGAGAAGCAGTGATAGAATAGAACTTAGGTTTCAATCATTTCGAGGATACTGTTTCAAATCCTGAGTAAACATGGTATTTATAAAATTACTATGCATTTCCATTTTACACTAAGGAACAAATCTCATCCAACAGATTGCATCCTCAAAAGCAGTTCTGTAAAAAAAAAAAAAAAAAAGAAAAAAAAGAAAAAAAACTTAATGGGGTTCCATAGAAAGAATTTTTAAAAAAACATGGTTGTAACAGCTAACCAAGGTGCGATTTGCCGGTGGGGCCTCCACAGTAATCAATGCTATAGTCTAAATAGACCATATCAAATATATTTAAATATACAACACGCATGTTAAAACAACAAACAATAAAATCTAAACCAGTGCTTCTGCTCCTGTATTGAGAGATAATGCAGTGCGTTTCATTCACGATCCTGGTTCTAGTGGCCAGTGATTCAAGGCTTTTTAAAATGTCACTAAGTGTTTTGAGGTGGTTTTGAACAAAATAATTAAGTTTATAATTAAGTATTCTGACACACCACGCCGAGTGCGTATTCTAAAATCGTGTTTTATTCTGGCATTGAATTAGAGTTTGACAAACGTGGCGGCGCATTCAGTTGGAATTATTTTTTCTCATGACAGCTAAAATAACTTATAGCCTACTTCGTAATTTTTGGTCATAAAGATAAGATGTAATCTTTTAAAACTGTTAAAGGTCTACTTTTATTCATTTACAATATGTCTCACAATAGTCAAGTCAAGTCAAATCACATTTATTTATATAGCGCTTTCCACAATACAGATTGTATCAAAGCAGCTTCACAGTGATAACATGAAAGTAGTACAACACAGATAATATTGTCTTCTCATCACAGGCGTTGGGGCATCCGAATCCCCGTGAGAGGCTGGATACAAAACTGGACCTGACGAACGCCATTTTTCTCAGGACAAGCGTCCCGAGATAACAGCAGAAAGGCAGATGGGAAATAATTATGATGTTCATAATGATTTCCATTATACGGGAGTCGGTGTTAGAAAACCACTCTCACACAAACTCTCCGCAACCCAACCATACGCGCCGACCCGTTTGTCTAAAAGGCTGTCGAGCCCCACTGGTGCGTTAAGCAGTTTCGGTGGCAAATGGTTCCGTATGGCATAACAGAGGACTAAAAAGTGAGCATTATGTGAATGCTTGACTAAAGAGATGCGTCTTTAGTCTAGTTTTAAACTGTGTCAGCGAGTCACAGCCTCGGACCGAAATCGGGAATGCTATTCCAGAGTTTTGGAGCTAAATGCGGGAATGCCGTTTCTCCTTTAGTGGACTTCGAATTTAGTGATCTTAAGGAACGCGGTGGATTGTAGTGAGAAAGAAGGTCCGTTAAGTACATAGGAGCTATACCATTTAGGGCTTTATAGGTCAGGTTTATAGGTATTTTGTAGTTGATACGGAACTTAATAGGTAACCAGTGTAGAGATACTAACTGTAGCTTGTTTATTGAGGATGCAGGACAACCGGCTAATAAAGCATTACAGTAATCTAGTCCCGAGGTCATGAATGCATGAACTAATTTTTCTGCTTCAGAAATTGATAGCATGTTACGTAGCTTAGCAATGTTTCTAAGGTGGAAAAAGGCTGTTCTTGTAACATATGAAATATGATTTTCGAAAGACAAGATGCGGTCTAGTATAACACCCAGGTCTTTTACTGTAGTGGATAAAGTAACAGGACATCCGTCTATATTAAAGTTGTATTGTAAGAGGTTTTGTGAGTAGTTTTTTTGGACCAATAAGTAATACCTCCGTTTTATCTGAATTTAAAGGAACACTCCGACTTTTTGGGACTTTAGCCTATTCACCTTACCCCCCAGAGTTAGATAAGTCCATACATACCTTTTTCATCTCCGTGCGTGCTATAAGTCTGTTTGACGCACCCACCGCTAGCCTAGCTTAGCACAAAGACTGGATGTGAATGGTTGCAGCTTTCATACTAATCCAAATGAGTGGCAAAATAACGCAAACGTTTTCCTATTTACATGTTGTGATTTGTATAGTCACAGAATGTACAAATAACAAAGTCAAATGAGACACAGACATCTTTTAACCGTATAAAACCTGGGAACTATTCTCTGAAGGCGAAGCACTGCTACTTTGACGGAGTAATAACCGCATCACCGGAGACACGCCGTGGTGAGGAGAGGAGAGTTCGCTCAGTGTTTGGGTAACAGAGTCAGCAATTTATAAATAGTAAAAGCGTAGTTTAGAGTCATGGGTTTTCGCTCTATTGTAAATAGCTGCGACAGTAAACAGGGGAGGTAATACCATGTTTCACAGAATTCCAACTAAAAACGCTGACTGGATGAATAAATGGCTAACTTACTCTGGATATTTATCCAAACACACCTAAATAGATTATCAAGGGACATGTTTGCTCGGTACATTTCAATGGACGACTAATTTGAAAAAATGGAATTTGCCACACGGACCATAATGTGCTGAAGGATACGGCCATCCCATCTATGGCACAGACAGGACAAGTGGATCACCTGCGGCTGAGGTAAGTGTTCCGTTATGTTTTTAGATGACCTACTGTAACAGTGCTAGCCAGAGCTAATGTAACGTTAGTGACACTATTATATGATTAGGGTATGAATATGTTTTTATCTTATTCATATTTATCTTTATCTTGATGACACGCTTGGAAAAAAACGAGCGTTGAACTTGCACCCTGCGCGCGGCGCGCCTAGTAGCCTAAATTTGAAATAACCATGGAAATAACGAACTTGAGCGTGCAAAAGGGTACGATAGGCTGTGAGTTCATTGTGCAAAAACAATTTGTGCTATTACTTTCCCCGTATTCTATCCTATAGTAATGCAATTATACTGTATATTATATACTGTTGAATACATTTGGTTCAGCTAATAAATTGCATTTAAAATATATTGATTCCTGTAATAATAATTGTCATGTCATGTCATGTCATGTCATGTTTATTTATAAAGCACATTTAAAAACAGCTTCCGCTGACCAAAGTGCTGTACATATAAAATCAGTTAATCAAAAACAATCACAAAATAATAAAATACAATGGATCATTACGTAATAGAAAATAAAACATACAGTAGCCTAGTAGAACGGCCAAAGTAACCTGCTTAAACAGTGTTGAACGCTATGGAAAAAAGGTGTGTTTTTAGGCTGCTTTTAAATTGCTCAACAGATTCTGCGGATCTAACGGAGATAGGTAGGCTATTCCAGAGCCGTGGTCCTACCACTGAAAACGCTCTGTCCCCGCGGGTGATGAGCCTAGTTTTCGGGACAGTCAAAAGGAGCTGATCCGCTGACCTTAATGCTCTGGCGGGGGTGTAAGAGTACAGTATATCGGAAAGATAAGGTGGTGCAGTATTAGTTAAACATTTAAAAACTATTAATAAAATTTTAAACTGCACTCTAAAAGATACAGGGAGCCAGTGTAATGAGGCCAGTACAGGGGTAATTTGGTCCCTCTTTCTTTTCCCTGTCAGAAACCGAGCAGCCGCATTCTGTACCCCTTGGAGGCGGCGGAGAGAGCGCTGTTCGAGTCCGCAGTACAAGGAATTACAGTAGTCCAGCCGCGATGTCACGAAGGCATGGAATGCTCTCTCTAGGTCTTTCTTGGGGAGATAGGGCTTGATTTTACTTAAAAGTCTTAAATGATAAAAGCTACTCTTTACCACTGCACTGACCTGTTTGTCAAATTTAAAACTACAATCAAGAATCACTCCTAAATTTTTGGTGCTTGAGCGAGAGAATGTATCCAGTGGGCCGATAGCACTGTCCCAGCCCTGCAGACAGTTTGGTTTCCCAAAGACTACAATTTCGGTTTTGTTTTTATTAAGACTTAAAAAATTTGAGTCCAACCATAATACCACCTCCTCAAGACAGTTCTGTAAAGTTTTAATCGCAGTAAGGTCGTTTAAGTTCAATGGGAGGTAGACTTGAACGTCGTCTGCAAAGCAGTGAAAGGCCACATTGTGTTTCCTAAAAATGGCCCCGAGCGGAAGCATATAGAGTGAGAATAAAACAGGGCTTAAAATTGCACCCTGGGGCAGGCCGTAATTTAGTGACAATGTTGAAGAAGAGTGGTCACCAAGCTGAACCGAGAAACTTCTGTTAGATAAAAACGATTTAAACCATTGCAGGGCAGTACCCTTGATGCCCGCGCAATGCTCTAAGCGCGATAGGAGTGTGGCATGGTCTACAGTGTCAAATGCGGCTGTTAAGTCTAAGAGCACCAGAACAGTAGATTTGCCTACATCAGCAGCTAAAAACAAATCATTTAAAACTTTTAAAAGGGCTGTTTCTGTGCTATGCTGGGATTTAAATCCAGATTGGAATAATTCAGTGATTCCATTTTCATCAAGGTGAGGCTGTAATTTATCATATACAACTTTCTCTACTATCTTAGACAGGAATGGAAGTTTAGAAATTGGTCTAAAATTTGATATCACAGTAGGATCAAGGTTTGTTTTTTTCAGCAAGGGCTGGACCACAGCATGTTTGAAAGCAGCTGGGAAACAGCCAGACAGCAGTGAAGAATTAATAAAATCAAAAATAAGAGGACCAATTGTCGGAAATACCTCTTTAAAGAGGCGTGATGGAATAATGTCAAGAGGACAGTTTGAAGGCTTCATCTGCTGAACAACTTTGGTTAAATAAGACAGAGACACCGTCTCAAAATGATCAAACACAGCCGCACTTGGACACAGTATCTGAGGCTCAGACACATAGGGGGTGAGAGAGGACCTAACAGCACACACCTTTTCATGGAAAAACAGCAGAAATTTGTCACATAATTCAGTTGAAGCTTCAACGTCAGCACAATCACAAGGGTTTAAAAGAGAATTTAACATTTTAAAAAGAAGCTGTGGCTTATGGCTGTTACTGGAAACCAGATTAGATAAAAACTGAGTTTTTGCAGCTTTAACAGCTTTCTGGTAATCTAACAGGCTGTTTCTTAATATTTCATAGGACACTTGCAAACGGTCCTTTTTCCATTTCCTCTCTGCGCGTCTGCACGCACGTCTATGTGCGCGCGTGACATCATTCAACCATGGCTCCAATACTGGTTTCGATTTTTTACTTCCCAGTGGAGCTACTTCGTCCAGCAAGTTCGAGCATTTCGAGTTGAAAACACCAAGCCATTGATCAACATCTACATTCTCTATGTCACACATATGAAATAATGAGTCATCAAAAGCGCATAAAAAGCGCGAGACAGTCTGGCTATTTATCGTGCGCACCCGGCGCGCTGGGGCACACGGTTTATCCACGGCGCCAGGCAATGTAACAGAGAACAGTATTGCAAAGTGATCCGAGATGCCGGAGTTGCAGATTTCCTGTATGTTTACGGTTAATCCAAAGGACAGCACAATATCCAGTGTATGACCCTTCTCGTGTGATGCCCCAACCACCCATTGAGTGAGATTAAAAGAATCAGTCATTTCTAGAAAATCCTTGGCCAACTGGTTCGATTTACAGCAGACATGAACATTCATATCCCCTGCTATTAGAAAATGGTCATAGGTAATAGTTAGCTCTGCAACAAAGTCTGTAAAGTCATCGATGAAAGACTTATTAAATTTTGGGGGGCGATAGACTAGAGCACACAGAACTGGAACGTCGGCATTTAAAACAAAAGTCTGTAATTCAAAGCTCGAAAATGAGTTTGTTTGTACTTGTCTACAGTTAAGACTTGACTTGAAAACTGAAGCCAGCCCTCCACCTCTGCCGGTGCTACGTGGGGTGTTTAAGAACGAACAATCCGGGGGTGTAAGCTCGGAGAACGGAGCGCACTCACCGACTTGTAGCCAAGTTTCACACATAAGAAATATATCCAACTGGCGTGATATGAAGAAGTCGTTGAGGATGAACGTCTTATTAGTGAGGGATCTGGTATTGAGGAGGCCAAATTTGAGAGTTTGCTCCTCATGGCCCAGTACAGAGCAGCGTTTCAACTCCCGGAGGCATCCCTGGACCACACCGCGGCTGTGCCTGCGGCGCCTGCGCAGCGGTGCCTCCAGCGGCAGGTGACGTGGCGCGGCGCTCAGTTCGCCGGGGTTTAGGAGCTGAATCCACCGCAGACCCGGTACTCTGTGAGGTGCCGAGTATCCATTTTCTCGGGCATAAGGGTTAATCCAATTTTCAGACTTCCACTGTGATCGAATTCTCACCAGTACTCCACCTCGCTTTCCGCGTCTTCGAGGCCGCTTCCTCCTCAATTTCACTGGCGTGCGCCACAGGTAGGTGGGCACTAGTGCCAGGTGAGGAGGGGGGTTGCAGTTTTTGTCATAAAATTCGTGATTTGACAATGATGAGCAAACAGTTCTGATATGAAGCAATGCTTGGCGATCATACACGAGTAAAGCAGGGGTCACTTGGCACAAACCACAAAGTAAAACTGTTATTAGCGTTAAAGAGAGGAGACGAGGCAGACGGCTGGCCATACATCTAGGCGCCATCGCTGTCTAATCGGTGTATTATTTATTCATGTGATATTTATAAATCTGGGTTTTTGGTTGGAAATCAATGAAACATGGTACCTGGTCTCCCCTGTTTACTGTCACAGCTCATACAATAAAACACCCATGATAAACTATGCTTTTCTATCTAACGTTAGTAATTGCTGACTCTGTTACCCAAACACTGAGCGAACTCTCTGCTCCTCGTCGCGGTGCGTCTCAGGTGATGGTTATCACTCTGCCCAAGTAGCAGTGCTTCGCCTTCAGAATTATTTATACGGTTAAAAGATGTCTGTGTCTCATATGGCCTTGATATTTGCACACTCTGTGACTATACAAACCACAACATGTAAATAGGAAAACGTTTGCATTATTTTGTCACTCATTTGGATTAGTATGAAAGCTGCAACCATTCACATCCAGTCTTTGTGCTAAGCTAGGCTAGCGGTGGGTGCGTCAAACAGACTTATAGCACGCACGGAGATGAAAAAGGTATGTATGGACTTATCTAACTCTGGGGGGTAAGGTGAATAGGCTAAAGTCCCAAAAAGTCAGAGTGTTCCTTTAATAGCAGGAAATTAAGCGTCATCCAGCATTTTATATCTTTGAGATACTCTGTCAATTTAGATGAGTTAGTGTTTTCATCTGGCCGTGATGAAATATATAATTGAGTGTCGTCAGCAAAACAGTGGAAATTAATTCCATGTTTTATTATAATATTACCAAGTGGCAGCATATATATTGAGAATAGCAGAGGGCCTAACACCGATCCTTGCGGTACTCCATAGTCTACTGACGTTATCTTTGATTTTTCCACATTTAAACAGACAAAATGATAACGGTCCGATAAGTACGATCTAAACCAGCTTAATGCCTGTCCCTGAACACCAGTGTAGTTTTGTAGTTGATCCAAGAGTATTTTATGATCTATAGTGTCGAACGCAGTGCTAAGATCAAGTAGGACTAGTATTGAGATACAGCCTTGGTCAGAAGCTAAAAGTAAATCATTTGTAATTTTAACTAGCGCAGTTTCTGTACTATGATGCGGTCTGAATCTTGACTGGAATTTTTCATAGATATCATTTTCTTGCAAAAAAGAGCACAATTGAGCGGACTCAACTTTTTCTAGTATTTTGGACATAAATAGAAGATTTGAAATGGGTCTGTAGTTTGCTAAGTTATTTGGATCTAATTGGCTTTATGCACAGCTGCACTACTTCCTGAACTTAAGCCAGCTCCTTGTTTCCTGTCTGTCATTATTGGACAAATTGATTAATCCAGGTGTGCCTGACCTCAGTAGTCACGGCAACAATAATCAGACACACCTGAATTAATCAAGTTCGGCCAATAATGGAAGACAGGAAACAAGGAGCTGGCTTAAGTTCAGGAAGTAGTGCAGCTGTGCATAAGGTCAATTGCGGTTTCTTAATGAGAGGTTTTATTACTGCCAGCTTGAATATTTTTGGAACATGACCTAAAGATAAAGACGAGTTAATAATATTGAGGAGAGGCTCTTCCACTACAGGTAATAGTTCTTTCAGTAGTTTAGTAGGTATTGGATCTAATTAACATGTTGTTGGTTTAGATGCAATGATAAGTTTATTTAGCTAGGCAAACAACAAAACTTTTTCTTGCTCATGTGACCGGGTGATTAAGGGCTCTATATGGGGTGGGGCATGTAGTGGTTTCACGCTATAAATAACACAAAAGCAAATAGACGTGATAACTTCCTGACGTTTTGACCTTTCCCGTCTCCTTCCGCTGCTGCGATCCGAAGCGCAATATTTAGTCGTGAGTGTGTCATCTTGGTTATTTTACAAAGACGTTGGTATGTTTTATTTAGGGATTCTGTTAAATGCAGGGTGGAAGTGTTTTATGCAAGAGGGCGAGCGCGGGAGCAAATTAATGGGATTAATGCCGAGCCTTGGATGCCGTGTGTCCACAGAGCACCTCCTCCCGTGGTCCTCCTAAGCACCTATCCAAAGCCTGTAGGTTCTCGTCTGCCATGGCGGCGCGTTCCTATAGAGCGACGGGACAGGCGGCCTCCGCCCTGCATGCGATGAGCACTTTGCAGGTTTTCCAAGCCAAACTGCTCAGAGATATGCACGAGGGGGGGACTGACCAAACGGCCTTTAATGAATTGCAAGCCGCCACCGACCTTGCCCTCCGGGCAACGAAGGTGGCCGCTCGCTCCGTTGGTCAGGTGATGGCCACTAGCGTGGTCCAGGAGCGCCATCTCTGGCTTAACCTGGCAGACACACGGGAAGCCGAGCGGACTCGTCTGCTCGACGCCCCGCTCTCCCAGGTTGGCCTTTTCAGCGGTGCAGTCGAGGACTTTGCCCAGCAGTTCTCGACTGCCCAGAAGCAGACGGAGGCGATCAAACATATTCTGCCCCGACGGCCAGCTGCTGCCTCCACCCAGCTGTCGGTGCAGACGCCTCCTCCTGCTCGCCGCCGAGGATGCCCCCTGCGGCTCCCCTCCCTCCCACGCGGCCCCAGCAGCAGCCTTCACCCGGGTCGCAGCGCGGAGGAGGCCGCAGGCAGGCGTCACAGCCCCCTCATGCCGCACGCCCCGCTAAACGCCAGGCAAAGCGACGTTCCTGAGACGGGTCAAGTGTTTCCCAGGAGGAGGTAGCAGGCCCCCTCCTTCCCCCGGTGGAGTTCCGGGGGAGAATCTTTTGTTCTCAGCTCCCCGTTGCTCACCCACGGGTGGGCAGCACCCTGAGTTGGTTAAAGAAAGACTTGACATCATCACTGAGCACACAGACAGGAATGGGTGCGCTCGACGTCCCAGTGCGTCGACCCGCCCATTCCTCTCTGTCTCTGAGGGTGCGGAAGGGAGCGTGTGTCGTCCCTCGGCTACGCCACTCCCCTCCCCCTCTGTCGCCAGACCCCCGGCAGAACAGACCCCCATGGAACGTGCGTCCTTCCCTGGTCTCTTCTGTCGGGGAGCGGGCTTCGACTGTGCATCTGTGCGGGGTAACTCCTGTGCGCATGCCAGTCGACCTGCCTCGCTGCCCCTCCGGGGGGACGTCTGTAGTTCGTATGACCCCGCTGGTACAGTTCCTGGAAGTTTGGCTAGAGCTCCCCGGCCTGTCCCGCTGGGTCATCAGAACGATCAGATTCGGCTACGCGATTCAGTTCGCACGGTCTCCTCCCTGTTTCAGGGGAGTTCGCTCCACGATGGTCGGTGGCAATGCCCCAGCCATGAGAGCGGAGATTGCGACCCTGCTGGCGAAGGGTGCAATCGAGACGGTCCCTCCAGCTGAGATGAGGTCCGGGTTTTACAGCCCCTACTTCATTGTCCCCAAGAAGACCGGTGGGTTAAGACTGATCCTGGACCTGCGCATTTTGAACCGTACTCTTCATCGACTACCGTTCAAAATGCTCACAGCCAAACGCATTTTCGAATGCGTTCGGCCTCAGGATTGGTTTGCAGCGATCGACCAGAAGGACGCGTACTTTCATGTCTCCATTTTGCCTCGACACAGACCGTTTCTTCGGTTTGCTTTCGAGGGCCAGGCATATCAGTACGCGGTTCTACTGCATCTACCACGGGTTGGGGTGCCATGTGCAATGGGCATGCAGCCGCGGGTTCCTGGACAGGACCCCAGCGCCTCATGCACATCAATTGCCTCGAGCTGCTGGCAGTACGCCTGGCCCTGCACCACTTTCGAGCACTGCTCAGGGGTCAACACGTACTTCTCCGTTCAGACAACAGTAGCGTACATCAACCACCAGGGTGGTCTACGCTCACGCCGGTTGTCGCAGCTCGCCCGCCACCTCCTGCTATGGAGTCAAAAGCACCTGAGGTCCCTTCGTGCAGTATACATTCCAGGAGACCGGAATCTGGCAGCCGACGAGTTGTCACGGGTCCTCCCTATCTCCGGCGAATGGCGACTCCATCCCCAGACGGTCCAGCTGATTTGGGACCAGTTCGGGGAGGCACAGATGGATCTGTTCGCCTCCCGGGACTCATCCCACTGCGCCCAGTTTTATTCCCTGACCGAGGGTACGCTCGGCACAGATGCACTGGCGCACAGCTGGCCGCGGGGCCCACGCAAGTATGCGTTTCCCCCAGTGAGCCTTCTTGCACGGGTGTTGTGCAAGATCAAGGAGGACGAGGAGCAGGTCTTGCTGGTAGCCCCCTATTGGCCCACCAAGACGTGGTTCTCCGAACTCATGCTCCTCGCGACAGCACCTCCTTGGCCTATTCCTCTGAGACAAGATCTACTTACTCAGAGACGGGGCACTCTGTGGCACCCTCGTCCCGATCTCTGGAGGCTACACGTGTGGCTCCTGGACAGGACGAGGCAGGTTTGAGTTCGCTGCCACCTGCGGTGGTGGCAACCATCACTTCCACTAGAGCGTCGTCCACGAGACACCTTTATGCGTTGAAGTGGAACCTCTTCGTCGGCTGGTGCTCTTCTCGCGGAGAAGACCCCCGGAGATGTTCGATCGGTGTCGTGCTTTCCTTCCTGCAAGAAGGGTTGGAGCGTTTACGGTAAGGTTTACGTCGCGGCCATTGCACGACCTGGCGATGCCTAACTCTGTCATATTGTTGAGAGACCAGTTTGTTGAACACGTGACTGACCCGGCCCTTCGACGGGCATTGAAACAAATTGTACGAGCCCATCCAAGCCATACACTTTTAGATATTCGTAAAGAGGCTATTCTCTGGGAGCGGGAAAGTATGTCTTTAGAGAGGCGGGAACGTAGTTATGCGGTACCTTCATTTTGTGCTACACAGGTATCTACTACACAGAGTACAAGTAATTATTCGGCTGAAATTGCTGAAATAAAAAAAACTGTTAAAACAACAACAAATACAGTTAAATGTAAGTTATTGATTTAGCTATTTGTGTTTTCTAGGAGCATTTCTATGATGCACCGAGTGGCTAAGGCTATCCAGGCTTGGTGTTTAAAGACTGTACAGACTAGAACTTGGTGATGGTAAGAGTTAACAGATAACATGAGAGAATCATGGGCACAAACAAAAAAAATAATAGCTTTGTTGCTATTTGGTATAACTAAGATTTTCTGTGTTTCATAACAATCATTTTGAATTTGTTCAGTCAAATAACTTTACAAATGTAATTTTTATTTTGTACTTAAAATTAGTTTTCAAACCAATTGTTTTCATGACTTGACATATAGATGTTTTCTTGCCGTTTAATTTTAGACTCCACTGACTGGGAAATATCTGCCTATCACCTGTCCAACATCAGAGCCACAAGAAGGGAACACAGATTCTTCCGGCGGCTGACTATAAGGGAGATTTCTTAAGGTGGGTGTCTAAATTTATTCTTAAAGGGTTTGTTCACCCAAATTGGAAATTCTGTCATTAATTACTCACCTTCATGTTGTTCCAAACATGTAAGAATTTCTTTCATCTTCACAACACAAATAAAGATATTTTTAATGAAATCTGAGAGCTCCCTGCCCTCCATTGACGGTCTATGCATCTACCACTTTCAAGCCCCAGAAAGGTAAAGCAGTGATCTCAAACTCAATTCCTGGAGGGCCACAGGTCTGCACAGTTTTGCTCCAATCAGTAATTGCACAGGAAGATGTTACCACCTGCTGGGCAATGCTGCCTGTCGCACCTCATCCAGTGCCCATGGGTCAGCTGCAGGGTCATCAGCCAGAAATCACCGTTCACCAACGTTTCGCTCCTTTAATTCAGGAACGTCTCCTGGTGGCGGAGCAGTGACAGGGACGTCTCCCTGTCACCCCCTGCAGCTGATAGCTGTCCTCCCTGCTGCTGTTATCTGGGGTTAGCTGTTATTCCCCCAACACCTATCTTTCCTCCTCAGCCAGAGCCAAAAGCTACCTTTCTCTGCCTCCTCTGCCAGATCCCTTGTTGCCCTCCTTAGCCCCCTTCCGGTCACTCCCGCTTCCCTCAAGAGGTGTATAGTTGACACCCCAAGGAAAACTCGGCATCCGACCTCCACTGGGTGGATGGTCATCTTCCAGCCAGCCTCCCGGCACTCGGCAGCGAGCTCTGAGTACTTGGCCTTCTTCTGTTCGAAGGCGGCCTCGATCTCCTCCTCCAGTGGTACAGTGAGCTCGATGAGCCGATCTGGCCTTGGATGACCACACCACTATGTCTGGCCGGAGAGATGTGGTGATTATCTCCGTGGGGAACCGGAGCTGCCTGTCCAGGTCAACCCAGATGTCCCACTCCTGGTTGGGAGAGAAGGGCCTTGCTGTTTCTCTTGATCTGATGCTTCTCCTTACCCCTCCTTCCGACACAAAGATGGTGGGGTCCTCTGCTGATGGTGGTTGTTTGCTACCCTGTCGACACTCCTCAAGTATTTCGCCTAGCTTTCTCAGGACCTGATCGTGGCGCCATCTGTAGCGTCCCTGTGAGAGAGCGACCTTGCAGCCTGCCAAGATGTGCTGGAGACTTGCGTTGGGAGCATTGCAGAGTACACAGGATTCTTCATTCCCAAACCACTGATGGAGGTTCCGAGGGCAGGGAAGCGTGCCGTAGGTTGACCGAATAAGGAAACTAAGTCTTGCCTGTTGGATCTTTCACACGTCTGACCAACTGATGTTCCGGTTAATAATTCCCTCTCAGGTTGTCCAGCTTCCTTGTCGACCCTGCGCCACGGCCTTGATTTTGTAGTGATCTTCCTCCATCCTTGTCACCTCTGATACCACCATCTCCTTCCTTTGCTTGCGATTGGCCTTGGACCAAAAGCGTGGCGTCTCTCCCCATCCTAGACCTGCTCTTCCTACCTGAACTCTGCCCATGATCTCTCAGTTTGGGCATTCCACTTGCGGCCAGTGGGAACCTTGGCATTTGCGTTCTTTACTGACTCGTCTGTGGACTCCCTCAGCTCGAGAACCAACCTGGTCTTTTCTTGCATGTAGCCCAACTGTATGAACTGCAGTGGCAGCTGCAGCATGTTTTCCCCAAATAGACCGGTTTCAGCTAAGCACCGTGGCAACCCCAACCACTTTCGGATGAATGAGTGAGATTCCCTCATCAACTATAAGTAAGATGGACGGAAACATCCATCTTACTTCTAGTTAATGAGGGAATCTCACTCATTTTCAGGGGCCAAATCACCCTCCTGTAGAGTATAAACTGGTAACACCAGACCTTAAACTTCCTAGGGAGTTGGCTTTGGTCGATCCTTGCCAGTCTGTCAGAGAGCTGCTTCATGACGGTTTTCCCCATCTGTTTGTCAGAGAGGTCTGCAGTATACTGCCTCCCCAGGCTTTTGATTAGTTGCTCTGATAGGAGTGCTCTGATAAACTTTCTTTCCCATTCTGACATTCAGATTGGAGTTCAGGAGATTGTCTTGACCAGACCCACATCTTATACATATGGGATTTCCTTCTGGTCTAAACATCTGTTACGGAGCAGGCTCCTGCACCGCCTCCTCTTTGCCACCAGAGGGAGCCGTCACCAGAGTACTAGTTCACTCTAGAACTCAGTTTATACCATAATGCTTCATTCCTGGGACTGATTACACACACAGGTCTGCACCTCATTCAGACTCGCTATTTAAGCCACACTCTAACACAGACTCAGTGCGAAGTATTGCATTGCAACGGCCTGTAATGAATGAGCGTTTATCCCTGTCTTGCCTGTTCTGTGTACCGACTTTGGATTGTTATATCACCTCTGCCTGTTTGCTGCCTGTCTTGATTTGGATTGTCCTGGATTATCGTTGTTTGCTGCCTGCCCTGATCTACTGCCTGTTATCTGACCACTCTCTGTGCCTGCTCTCTGAAAACCCTGCTTTGCTGTTCTCTGAACCTTGCCTGTTTGATAACTCTTTAATAAAGCTGCACATGGATCCTACTTTGTATCCAGCCTCGTTACAGAATACTTCGCCAACTATTAATCCAGCAGCTGTTCTGCAGATATCTTCTGAACTCACTTCTCAAGCATCTCGCTTGGATCTCCATCACCAACAACTCAGTCACTTGAATTCACTCAATGAGGAACTGATTCAAGGTTTGAACAATTTACGGACTGCAATCATTAGTTCACCTGTTGCACCTGCCCGTCCTCCTTCAGAAAACACTCCAGCAGCCACCGCCTCTTCAGTGACTCCTCAATTGGCTTTCCCGGAGAAATTTGACGGTAACCCCATGAAATGCAAGGGATTTCTACTTCAATGTACACTATTTGTGGAGCAGCAACCGTTATTATACACCAATGACGCAAGCCAGATTGCGTTTGTTTGCTCACTTCTCTAAGGGATGTGCACTAGTATGGACTACAGCAGTCTGGAGTACAAATGGGTCATCCTTCGCTTCATTCAGTGAGTTTTTACAACAATTCCGTCAAGTGTTCGAACATTCAACTGAGAGAGGAGACGCCGGGGAACAACTGCTATCTCTCACTCAAGGGAATAAATCAGAGGCCGATTATGCACTAACCTTCCGCACTCTCGCAGCGCAAACTAACTGGGTTGAGAGCACTCTGAAAACTCTTTTAAGCAAAGGTCTCACCATGGCACTACAATCTGAACTGGCCTGCCGTGATGAGGGAAAACTCTGATGGAATACATAGATCTAGCCATTCAAGTTGATACTTTAACTCGCTTTAATTACCAGTAATTATCGTGACAAGAGGAGATAAGTTCAGTACCACAGCCCTCATTGATTCTGGAGCTGCTGGAAACTTTATATCTCGCACTTTTGCTGAACAATGCAGACTCAAATTAATGCCGTGTCTCTCCTCCTTGGCAGTGGAGGCGTTAGACGGTCGACCCCTCGGAGAGGGAAAAATTCTGAATACCACCGAAGAGATAAAACTTCATGTTGGACCCTTGCACACCGAGCTTATCAGTTTCTATGTAATTCAATCACCTCATCATTCCGTAATATTGGGGCTTCCCTCATGACCCACATATCTCCTGGAAAGAGGGACAAATCATAAGATGGGACTCATTATGTCATAACCGCTGCCTGACTCCTGTGATCCGTATTCTGCTCCACAAAACAAAAAGTGAATCTTCGAATCCGAATGACCCTAATCATCAGCCACAGATAATGAACCATCTCCCATTGCTAAATACTGAACTTGAATCCTCATCTCAGGAAGAAACGAAAATTCCCTCTGAATACACAGACCTCCTCGAAGCCTTTAGTAAAAAGAGGGCATCTCAGCTCCCCGAACATCGCTCGACTGACTGTGCCATAGACCTCCTCCTGGGAACTTCACCGCCTCGCTGACGAATATTTCCTCTGTCTCAACCAAAATCTGAAGCCATGAAAAATTATATTCAAGAGGAACTGGCCAAAGGTTTCATCAGACCCTCAACTTCTCCTGCTGCTGCTGGTTTTTTCTTTGTCAAGAAAAAGGATGGTAGTCTACGACCCTGCATTGACTACCGAGCTTTAAACGACATCACAGTTAAGTTCCGCTATCCATTACCACTAGTTCCAGCAGCACTCGAACAACTCCGCAGGGCACGATTCTTCACTAAACTGGACTTACGCAACACCTATAATTTGATCCGTATTCGGGAGGGGGATGAGTGGAAGACGGCGTTTTCCACCACTAGTGGGCACTACGGATATCTTGTGATGCCTTTCGGTTTGTCCAACAGTCCGTCCGTGTTTCAGTCCTTTATGAACGACATCTTCCGAGACATGCTTGACAAATGGGTGATAGTCTACATCGACGACATTCTCATTCACTCCAACTCCATGGAAGAACACATTCAACAGGTCAGTCTGGTACTAGAACGACTCATACAACACCAACTTTATGCCAAAGCTGAGAAATGTGAGCTTCATCAGACAAGTACATCCTTCCTGGGTTACATTATTAAAGTCACGAAGGGGTCGCCATGGACGAGAAGAAGATAAAGGGAGTTTTGGACTGGCCGTTACCTCAAACTCTAAAGGAACTACAACGTTTCTTGGGGTTCGTCAATTTCTACAGGAGATTTATCCGAAATTTCAGCATCATCGCAGCCCTATTAACCGCGATGACCAAACGTCAGTCGTCAAGATTAAAATGGTCTGAGGAAGTGGAACAGGCTTTCCAGGAGCTCAAATCTCGATTCACATCAGCACCCATTCTCCATCATCCAGACCCTGAACGGCAATTCATTGTGAAGGTAGATGCTTCTAATACCGGTGTTGGGGCAGTATTATCACAACGACAAGGTAATCCAGCAAAAATTTACCCGTGTGCCTTCTTCTCCCGCAAACTCTCGCCAGCAGAACAGAACTACGATGTGGGTAACCGAGAACTGCTCGCAATGAAACTAGCACTGGAGGAGTGGCGACACTGGCTGGAGAGAGCAAGCCAACCTTTCATTATTCTAACTGATCACAAAAACAGTGTGAATGGGCTATATGCACGCATAAGTTCCGCATTTGACGTAAGGATGCTCGTCCATTTCCGGTTGTGTAAATTAAAGCGGAGGAAAACCGGAGAAAACGGGATTATGGCAGAGTCTTCAATATTTACTGTCATCCCGTCTTTGAAACAAAACGTACATACGTTTAGATGTAATTTTATATATAGCTATGTTTATTTAATATAATTTTAAAAAGAAGCATAAACACAACGAGGGGTGTCTGTTTTATCTGTTTTTGTGACTAACGTTTCATTAGTATAACCATGGATTATAAAATTCAATATAAATTCTCGGTATTGCATTGGACTCTATGATCGGCGGAACTTATCGAGCATCCTTAATCCTTCACCGGAAATAACGCCGTGCATAGAGCCCATCCCCGACAGGCCAGATGGGCATTATTTTTTACCCGATTCCAGTTCACTGTCACGTATCAACCAGGGTCCAAGAACATCAAAGCAGATGCACTATCACATCAGGCAGAAGGTACCATTCAGAATCACACTCCAGAGGACATCATTCAGACTAACCTTTTGGTAGCTCCAGTACAATGGGATTTAACCACAGAGATTCAACAGGCTAACAGTCAAGTGCAACCCCCTTCTGAATGTCCAGACAAACTTCTGTTTGTACCAGAACCGTTCCGAGCAAGACTCCTAGATCATGTACACTCAAATCCCAGTTTTTGGCACCCAGGCATCACTGCGACCATTCACCTATTACAGAATCGCTTCTGGTGGCCGACATTACAGGTCGACACCACCAGGCATGTTAAGAACTGTGTCAACTGCAATATGTCCAAATCACCCAGACAGTTACCTGCGGGCCTGTTAACGCCACTTCCCACACCTCACCGCCCCTGGTCTCATATCGCAATCGATTTCATCACAGATTTACCTAAATCACAAGGACACACTACCATACTCACCATAGTGGACTGATTCTCCAAGGCCTGCCGTCTCATACCATTACCCAAACTCCCGAATGCTCTAGAAACTGACGAAATTCTGTGCAACCAAGTGTTTCGCTTTTATGGGTTACCTGAGGATATTGTTTCCGATCAGGGTCCTCAATTCATGTCCAGAGTATGGACTGCGTTTTTTAAGAGTCTGAATATCAACATTAGTCTAACCTCAGGTTATCATTCACAATCCAAAGGACAAACTGAACGTCTGAACCAGGATGTCACACATTTTTTAAGATCCTACTGTCAGAAGGAACAATCCGAGTGGAGCCGGTATTTATTCTGGGCGGAATATGCACAAAATTCTCTGATCAAACCTGCCACAGGGATTACTCCGTTCAAGTGCATTCTCGGCTTTCAAACACCTCTGTTCCCTTGGTCAGGGGAACCAACAGAACTACCATCTGTCACGGAATGGCTACGCAAGAGCGAGGCGATCTGGTATCAGGCTCATACTCATCTCCTTCACGCAGTCAGAAGACAGGAACAACAGGCCAATCGTCATCGGCGCCCGGCCCCGAAGTACAGTGCTGGTCAGTGGGTGTGGCTCTCCACAAGAGATCTGAGACTTCAACTTCCCTGCCTCAAACTCAGTCCCAGGTATGTTGGACCATTTCAGATATTGAAGCAAGTGTCCCCTGTATCTTTTCGTTTGGATTTGCCTGCTAATTACCGTATCTCTCCTACATTTCATGTATCTCTGTTGAAACCTGCTGGTGGGTCAAAAGGAGTGTCGGATGCGGGAGCCACAGCCTCAGATCCTTCACCGCTCCTGATTGACGGCGAGGAGGTGTATCGGTTGCACGAAGTGCTGCACTCCAGGCGCCGGGGTAACGTTCTCCAATACCTGGTGGACTGGGAGGGGTACGGTCCGGAGGAACAATCTTGGGTCAACGCCAGAGATATCCTGGACCCATCACTCACGGAGGAGTTTCATCGCACTTACCCGGAAAAACCGGCCCCTAGACCCCGTGGAAGACCCCGGCGTCATCTGCCTTCTCGCCTCAGGAGCTGCTCGCAGGAGGGGGGCTCTGTTACGGAGCAGGCTCCTGCACCGCCTCCTCTTTGCCACCAGAGGGAGCCGTCACCAGAGTACTAGTTCACTCTAGAACCCCGTTTACCATAATGCTTCTTTCCTGGGACTGATTACTCACACACCTGCACCTCATTCAGACTCGCTATTTAAGCCACACTCTAACACAGACTCAGTGCGAAGTATTGCATTGCCACGGCCTGTAATGACTGAGAGTTTATCCCTGTCTTGCCTGTTCTGTGTACCGACTTTGGATTGTTATATCACCTCTGCCTGTTTGCTGCCTGTCTTGATTTGGATTGTCCTGGATTATCGTTGTTTGCTGCCTGCCCTGATCTACTGCCTGTTATCTGACCACTCTCTGTGCCTGCTCTCTGAAAACCCTGCTTTGCTGTTCTCTGACCCTTGCCTGTTTGATAACTCTTTAATAAAGCTGCACATGGATCCTACTTTGTATCCAGCCTCGTTACAACATCCCTGCTTCTGCTGAATTATTTTAATCCTCACCTCCTCCACAGTAATCAAAGCTACTTCCCCAATAGACCATATAAAATAAAGATAGCCTAAGCAACAGGCACGTTTAAAAAAAAAAAGGGGGGGGGGGGGTAAATTTGGAACCCTGATCAGACATCATATCTTGAGGAAAACCATGAATTCTAAAGGGATGTTGCATGAGAAGTTCTGCTGTCTGGCTTGTTGTAGGAATTTTAGAGGTGGGAATTAGATGACATGCCTTAGAAAATCTGTCGACTACTACAAGAATCACCGTGTTACAGTACCTTGAGAATCGGGTCGGCCAAAATCGAAATCAAAAATTGAGACCCAAGTGCAAAGGAGTAACAAAAATCTCAAGGAGACGAACAGCATAAACTCCAAATAGCTTTTACTTTTAGAATGATCAAAAAAAGTACAAACAAATAAACTAGAAGCAAAACTTCCAATGGTCACAAAAAAGGAAAACAAAATAAGCACAATGGCTCACAATAAACTCACGGGATACACAGATAGGTAGGCCCAATACTGAACAAAAAAAAAATGACAAAAGGCAAACTTAAAGCAGCACTTGGCAACTTTTTCAACTTAATAAATCCATTTAGAAATCATTTGGATGTTTAAATAACCAGTTCTGGTGAGAATGGTGACATTCCCCGTTCCCCACAGCATTCCCAGGCAGAAAACCAGCCTTGCAACATGAGGACTAGCCTCCCTAAGTTGGAAATAGGAAGTCTCGTGAGAAGTGAGAAGGAGCGAGAAAGAGCGAGAAACACAAACTGCTTTACAGCTATTCGAAACACACACACCCACCTCAAGCTCAATACTAGCTAAAAGAACCAACATGCAACAATGGATCATAATGCTTCACAAGCTCCAGTGAATAGAAAAAGGAGATGGTACTCGGCGGAGGTGGTGAGCAGGGCCGTGCACAGACATTTTGAGGGGCAGTGGCCTTAGCCAAAAAAAGGGGCACTAAGGGGCTTGTTAACACAAATTATTCAGTTATTGTTACAGTTTTACATTTTTTACATTATTGTTACAGTATTTTCCTTTTACAGCAAAAAAGGATGGGGGGGGGGTACTTAAGCTATTATTTGTATTAGATCGAGAGAGAGAGTACAATAATTTGATTAGACAAGCAGCTAATTCTAAAACGTGGATATGTTGTACAAGTTGTTGGCACTAGTAGAAGACCAAGAGCAAAACATCACCGACATAAATGCACAAAACAAGCAAAAAAATTATGAATAATTTCCCTGATTCAACCACTGTGTATTATGGAAGCTTGTTTCCGCTACTGAAGAAAAATAAAAAAATAAATAATTGCGACTTTTTATCTCAAAATTGTAGTAGTAGTAGTAAAAATGGTAACACTTTAAAATAATGGTCAGTAGTTAACAAGTAGCTATGCAGGAAGTAATAGGTAGTACTGCATTAACACCGAAGTTAATACTATTAACTAATATGGAAGCAATATTAACTAATCATTAAGTAATAGGTAATTTAGTACAAAGGTAGTTCCTTGGTAGGTATTTGATTGTTACTAAAGAAATATATCCTCATTGAGAACTACTTGTGAACTAATAAATAATAACCAATTAATTACTAATCACAAAAGTAACATGTCTAAAAAGTGAACAATTGTGGGGGTTTTACTCTTAACATGGTTATAACATTTCAGAAGCACGTGCCTCAAATGGGTTCTTTGTGGAAACCAGTTTATGAAGTTTATACATCCCCCCTAATACATTAGCTAGGTTGAGATTGTGACCACTACTCTTGCCAGGATGGACGCATTTTCTCTGTTTATTTAAAACTTAAACATAAAATAATCCTAATAAAGACAGTTTTTAAAAATAAACCTTAAATAATTAGGAAGTGATGCTGACACTCTCATGATTGGATTAGTTCACTATTATGAGCTCTATTGAATGTCAGTCACATATATCTCAGACTCCAAAGACCTATAACTTTATGTTACAGTAGCTGCCTGAGGAGGACTTCTCTTTAGCACATGAATATAAACATTGATGTTCACTTGTCAAAAACAATTTGTATCTTTAATGAAGAAATTGGCTGCATTGGCTGTACAGAACCTGTACAGTATGTGTCAAATATAAAATTAAATTACTTGTATCATTTGTGAAAAACATGTTAACTCCTCAATAACTACTTAAGCGTTACCTTGTCATCCCGCAGGAACTACTAGTGATGTGGCCCATTATTTTAAAGTGAAAAACATGTTAACTCCTAACTAACTACAAGCGTTACCTTGTCATCCCGCAATGTTTACACAAGGTAACGCTTGTAGTTAGTTAGGAGTTAACATGTTTTTCACTTTAAAATAATGGGCCACATCACTAGTAGTTCCTGCGGGATGACAAGGTAACGCTTAAGTAGTTATTGAGGAGTTAACATGTTTTTCACAAATGATACAAGTAATTTAATTTTATATTTGACACATACTGTACAGGTTCTGTGAGGCACTATTATTCTAACAAACACTGTAATCTGGTAGATGTGTTTTTGCGCTTATCGTAACATAAATGCAGCCAATTTCTTCATTAAAGATGCTAATTGTTTTTGACAAGTGAACATCAATGTTTATATTCATGTCCTAAAGAGAAGTCCTCCTCAGGCAGCTACTGTAACAAAGTTATAGGTCTTTGGAGTCTGAGATATACTGTATGTGACTGACATTCAATAGAGCTCATAATAGTGAACTAATCCAATCATGAGAGTGTCAGCATCACTTCCTAATTATTTAAGGTTTATTTTTAAAAACTGTCATTATTAGTATTATTTTATGTTTAAGTTTTAAATAAACAGAGAAAATGCGTCCATCCTGGCAAGAGTAGTGGTCACAATCTCAACCTAGCTAATGTATTTGGGGGGATGTATAAACTTCATAAACTGGTTTCCACAAAGAACCCATTTGAGGCACGTGCTTCTGAAATGTTATGACCATGTTAAGAGTAACCCCCCCCCCCCACACACACACACAATTGTTCACTTTTTAGACGTGTTACTTTTGTGATTAGTAATTAATTGGTTATTATTTCTTAGTTCACAAGTAGTTCTCAATGAGGATATATTTCTTTAGTAACAATCAAATACCTACCAAGGAACTACCTTTGTACTAAATTACCTATTACTTGTGACGCTGTGCGGAGAAACAGAGCTGAGGCTGGGTCCAAACGCAGTGTAGCTTTATTAAACAAACTTAAAACAAGACACTAGAAACAAGACTCGAGAGACGTGAAAGCACCAACGTAGCACACATAAATACAATAACCAACAAAGACAGGGCAGAAACACAGGGCTTAAATAATCAAGGACAAACGAGCTAGACAAGATGATAAAACACAGGTGCATGAAATAAACCATAATCAGTCCAGGGTAAAACATGAATGAAACAATAAACTAGGAAGGAGTGCCCCCCAGAGGCTCAAGCGGGCACTCCAGCCGCAGATCGTCACATAACCCCCCCTCTAAGGAGCGGCTTCCAGACGCTCCTAGAATAATCCAGGCGGGGGGCAGAGTGAAGGTGATCCCGGGGGAGGGACGGAGGGCCAGGCCCGTGCAGGGGAACGGGACCAGGACACAAGCAAGGCGGGCCTGGGCCGTGGAGCGTGGGTGACCAGGTTGGAGCAGGACGTGATGGCGGCCAGGTTGGAGCAGGACGTGATGGCGGCCAGGGCGGAGCAGGACGTGATGGCGGCCAGGGCGGAGCAGGACGTGATGGCGGCCAGGGCGGAGCAGACTCAGACAGAGACGAGGGCGGAGCAGACACAGGCAAGGTCCATGACAGCCTCGCCTCCATGGCCCTCACAGACTCAGAGGTCCATGTCAGGATCACCTCCATGGCCCCCACAGAGTACCTACTGCCCCCCCCCAAAAAATACTTGGGGAAATTCACGGGAGGAGCCTCTGGGTGGTGAACGGGTACAGGAAAGGCCTCCCGGAGCTTGAAGGGTGCAGGCAGAGCGAGGCGCAGAGGCGGGGCCGGCAGGGCGAGGGGCAGAGGCGGGGCCGGCAGGGCGAGGCGCAGAGGCGGAGCCGGCAGGGCGAGGCGCAGAGGCGGGGCCGGCAGAGCGAGGAGTCTGGGCACGCTCACCGGGGCCTGGCGAACCAAACGAGTCCTCCTTCTCCTCCTCCTGCGGCGGCGCGTCACAGGGCTAGACACACTCGCTGGGCTGGACAACTCACTCACTTGAACTGGAGATGCAGCGCTCACTTGAAGAGGAGATGCAGCGCTCACTTGAAGAGGAGATGCAGCGCTCACTTGAAGAGGAGATGCAGCGCTCACTTGAAGAGGAGATGCAGCGCTCACTTGAAGAGGAGATTCAGCGCTCACTTGAAGAGGAGATTCAGCGCTCACTTGAAGAGGAGATTCAGCGCTCACTTGAAGAGGAGATTCAGTGCTCACTTGAAGAGGAGATTCAGCGCTCACTTGAAGAGGAGATTCAGCCACTTGAAGAGGAGATTCATCCACTTGACTTGAACAGGATCACTCACTTGAACTGAAGATTCGCTCACTTGAACAGGAGACTCGCTCACTTGAACTGAAGATTCGGCACTCACTTGAACTGAAGACTCAGCCCTCACTTGAACTGGAGATTCATCCACTTGAACCGGAGATTCATCCACTTGAACAGGATCACTCACTTGAACTGAAGATTCACTCACTTGAACCGGAGACTCATCCACTTGAACTGGAGATTCATCCACTTGAACCGGAGATTCATCCACTTGAACAGGATCACTCACTTGAACTGAAGATTCACTCACTTGAACCGGAGACTCATCCACTTGAACTGGAGATTCATCCACTTGAACTGGAGATTCATCCACTTGAACTGGAGATTCATCCACTTGAACAGGAGATTCATCCACTTGAACAGGAGATTCATCCACTTGAACAGGAGATTCATCCACTTGAACACGATCACTCACTTGAACTGAAGATTCACTCACTTGAACCGGAGACTCATCCACTTGAACTGGAGATTCATCCACTTGAACCGGAGATTCCCTCGCGGGGCTCACGTGAATCGCGAGTTCGGCTGGGCTGACGTGAAGCGCGGGCTCGGCTGGGCTGACGTGAGTCGCGGGCTCGTCAATGCGCACGTGAAGCGCGGGCTCGTCGTGACTGACGTGAACCAGCGGTGAAGACGACGAGGGCTTCGCGGGTAAAGTACACTCGGCAGGTGTCGAGTAGAATAAGCGCGCAGTAGTGAAGAGGTCCTGCAAGGAACAAGCCCGAGCGACATACCAGTCAAGAGTCCAGTTGGCAAGGTCCCGCGGCATCCATCGAGCGATCTCATAATCCAGCCCATTCAGAAACAGGCCCATGAGCTGGATATCATCTAGCGCTCCCACACTGCTAATGGACAGGAACTCCTTCGCGTACCTTTGGACAGACCGGCCCTCTTGCAAGACTGACGACAGGTATTCTGTCATAGCCCGGTTGCTGACGACTGCTGGACCCATTTTGAGGTTGGTTGTTCTGTGACGCTGTGCGGAGAAACAGAGCTGAGGCTGGGTCCAAACGCAGTGTAGCTTTATTAAACAAACTTAAAACAAGACACTAGAAACAAGACTCGAGAGACGTGAAAGCACCAACGTAGCACACATAAATACAATAACCAACAAAGACAGGGCAGAAACACAGGGCTTAAATAATCAAGGACAAACGAGCTAGACAAGATGATAAAACACAGGTGCATGAAATAAACCATAATCAGTCCAGGGTAAAACATGAATGAAACAATAAACTAGGAAGGAGTGCCCCCCAGAGGCTCAAGCGGGCACTCCAGCCGCAGATCGTCACATTACTTAATGATTAGTTAATATTGCTTCCATATTAGTTAATAGTATTAACTTCGGTGTTAATGCAGTACTACCTATTACTTCCTGCATAGCTACTTGTTAACTACTGACCATTATTTTAAAGTGTTACCGTAAAAATCTTTATTTGTCCCTTTACAGGGCAATTTAAGTAGCTTCAACCTACTTAAAAACAACCTACTTACTTTTGTGAGATATGAAGTCAGAATTGTGAGAAATAAAGTCAGAATTGCATGATATAAAGCCATAATTGCGTGGTATAAAGCCAGAATTGCGAGATATAAAGCCAGAATTGCGTGATATAAAGCCAGAATTGCGAGATATAAAGCCAGAATTGCGTGATATAAAGTCAGAATTGCGTGTTATAAAGTAGCAATTCTAAGAGAAAAAAAACAGAATTGCGACTTTTTTTCTCACAATTGCTAGTTTACATCTCGCAATTCTGACTTTATAACACATAATTGCGAGTTTATATGTCGAATTTCACACATCTTTTCTCAGAATTGATACTAAAAAATACTAACTTTTCCCCCTCAGAATAGTTTATATCTCGTAATTCTGACTTACGCAATTGTGACTTTATAACACCCATTTCTGACTTTATATCACGCAAATCTGACTTCATATCTCGCAATATTCTGAGAAATAAAGTCAGAATTGCAAGATGTAAACTCGCAATTGTGTGAATAAAAGTGAGAATTGTGAGATAAAAAGTTGCAATTGCCTTTTTTATTTTTCATTCTGTGGCGGAAACAAGCTTCCATAGTCTTGAATAGCCTACCTGTTAATGCAACAGCTTTCGTGAACTGTCTCAAGAGAGGGCCGCAGACATGCTGCGGAGTGCGGACTGCGGAGCGAGTGGGAAAACCTGGAGCAGATTAGCGGAATCAACGGAATGCTTTGAGCAAAGCGGAGCAGGTGGGCAGGAGGGGCACCTCAGTCGATGAGGGCAGAGGGGCAGTGGCTCTAGCCACTGAGGCACCCCCCTGTGCATGGCCCTGGTGGTGAGGGAGAGGAAGAAAGCTGTTGACCGAGCGAGGGACAGCACAAGAATAAATATTGGTTGTGCGTTTAGCTTACTTAATGGCGAGAGCTAAAATACAGCATTTCTGTGTAAAAAAAAATTGTTTATTGATCGACTCCGACTTTGGTCGACTCCGTTATGATCTATAATTGTTCTATAATAACATGCAAAACATTGATTGTAACCAATAATGCATCCTGTCTACATTAGAAAATACTGTAACGTGAGCTTTGTCTGTACAATTATAAGATAAACTTTATCACAGTTCCTTTTGGGGGTAGATTAATCTATAACTAGATAGATTAAGATAAGAATAAGCGGTAATGTTTGCTAGATTCATCTGCGCCCACCCCTGTTACGGATTATGATATTATTGATACTAAGAATACAAAAATGTACATGTCAATGTTAAATGATACTGTGTATGATGTATTACCCACCTCAGTAGACATAGCTCCATACGATAAAGTTGGAGTGTCTGAAGGGACTCATTTGTTCAACACACCGGATCCGACAATAACAAAAGCACATGAGCGCGTCTAGGGTAGAAAGGGGAGGAGGGCGCAGCAAGTGAATTTTACGACTGTGTTGTGAAATATTCGCACTACAGCTGTAGGGGGAGCTTGTTGAGAAAACATGCGACAAGAAAAGTGAAAATCAGCTAATAAGTGGCCAGAGTTACTGAACGCCCCTTTAAATAGGGCCCTACACAGGTGAGTATCATCAACAATGATTGCTAAGTTCAACTGAGTTGCTGTGTCCCAATTCGCATAATATCCGTCCTAAATAGTATTCGAAAATAGAATTAGTGCGTCCCAAACCGTAGTATGTTGAAATGAGTGTTTCAAAGGTAGCCGGAGGGTCTACTTTTTCCGGTCAGAATCCGAAGTGTAGATCGATGCACACTCTTACGGCTGATATTGCCCACAACCCATTGCACGTTGGACGAGGATTCGGTTATAACTACAAACACGAGTAAAAAGTGTTAAAAAACTACAGACATGGAGGACGCGCGAGTCCCACGGTTATGTTGAGAGGTTTAAGATAGAGAGGTTTGAGTGATTAATTATCTCTATCTAATCTAATGAAAATTAATTTATTCAATGTTCTCCACATTTTATTGCATCTGCAGCAGCATTGTGAACTTTTGTAAGGTTACGTTTAGCCATTACTTTTTAAATGCATCATTATATTCAAATTGCAAAACACGAGGAAAGTATCCATGAAAAGGTGGGAAATCAAATTAGATTGAATGGAGGATTTTAACTGTGACAAGATGATTGACAGGGCAGTTTATGGTGACAGGATGCACGCAGCACTCGCGCACTCACACAGAGCCGTCCGTTAAAGATGACATGATAGTATGTCCCAAAGCTTGCCTTCTCTTTTGCTACACACTCAAAAGTATGTACTTTTTCTTCACAAACAGAGTACATACTTTTAGGGCGTAGTGTAAGTAAGTGAATTGGGACGCAGTTACAGGGAGAGTTCTTGCCAATAGAGGATTATCACGCTTCCGGGTTTCATGGGCGGGATTTGTCAACTTTGTGCATGTCCACTTCCGACGCAGTTCAACAATGCCTGAGACGAATGCTATTTATGTCACTGCTCTGTCCCACTTTGTAAATCTAACCAACAACGCCAACCCTACTTAAGATTCCCGACTGAATTGAGTATAAGGAAGAAGTGGATGAAAACTTTAAAATAAAACAAGGTAGCACATTTGTTTGCAGCCCACACTTTAGTGAATCAGACTAATTTACCAGGGATGCCGTATAAATAAACTTAGTGTAGTCCTTCATCAGTTCACCAGCGAGATCGGTGGTTCAACGGAAGTGGCAGTGCGCAAAGATCACAGAATCTGGAAGTACTATGTATCAGCGTGATAATCCCTAATGGTTTCCCCCCTGGCAACTGGGAGGAGGATTGCAAGCAAAAGAGCTCCTGCACACCCTAGTGACTGGGAGCAATACTGCTGGTCATGGCTGGAGTGTGACCCCTAGTGGTTGGAGGACGTATTGCCTGATAAAATCCCGTTTTCAGGCCCCTAAAACTCTGTTGTCATGTAAATGAATGCCAAATCAAATACAAATTTTTGCGTTTTTAGTTGAAAACAGTTTTGTGTCCCTAAGTATAAGGAACAAAAGTCTTTTCATGTAGAATTACACTAAGTAATAATAGTGGTATTTTCTTTGCACTGTGAGATTACACATTTTTTTTAACATAGTTCATTTAATGTTTTAAATGGAGAAAGTCTGAAAACAGTAAGAATTCCCAGTGTGACCCTCCTGATCAAAAAGCAGAAATAACTTTAGAGAAGTCAACCTTTTTGGCCAACTTTTTCTCAGCTTTCTTGCTACTCTGATGCCATTCTCCACACCAGTAAACTTGGGCAGCTTTTTGAGGTGTTAACCATTTGGGCTCACAGCCTTAAATGTTATTCTACAGCACAGGCTTTCATCAATAATAGTGTTAGGTCAGACTGAAAATGCCCACATGCAGTGTAGCACTAATGAATTAAACAAAAGTCAATTTTGTCACCTTTTCCCATTGGGGAAATTGGTTTAACTACCCTCACCCATTCTCACGTATGATGTCTACAATGACTGATGTTTTGTTAGAGGATGAAGGAGAAATAACTCATGATTGGGTTATGCAGATCAAAGTACACATGTCACAGGACAGGTCAAGCCATTAGAGCCTAAGTATTGCGGCGTATATTACTAAAACAAAACCAACCAAACAACTAGAACGCCACAGCAGGCTGAAACATGAGGATTCACACTGAAGACGCGTCACGCTGAACCATCATATGAATTGAGTCTCTTTATAACGCTATTTCACAGACATGAACAACCAATCACTTTCTTTGAGCGATGCATGTTGTAAGCAGTGCAAAGGTACCTCAGAGACATCAGTGAAGGGTGTTAGTGATGATAACATTGATAGGAAAAACAGTGGTGAAGCCAGTGGTGACGGTCAACAGAAAGTTGCTCCCCATGTTCACCCTGCAGCCATGATCCAAACCCAAGCTTACACACAGGTGAGCTCACTCACACATTAATACAGACATCGCACCCCCGGTCACACCCACAGTCACCGATGACGTCACCATGCGCGTCCATGTACACAACAGTGCAAGAGAAAAAGAAAACATAATAAAAGCCCACAAAGAAACCCAGTATATGGCTTCTACATTCCGGCCCCCAATTATTTTATAGTAATAATTGACCACCATTACAACCCTCTTGTGGGAGACAAACACCAGTTAGAAATGCAAATCAAACTGTCATTCCTTTAAAAGTCCTGATAATGTCAAAGTTCATGTCTGATTTATCCAAGGGTCTTCACTGCTCCTCTGCTTCCAGCCCATTTTCATCCGAAACAGTATTCACGATTCTTCCTATAATCCACGCATTACGAGGTGCCATATCATCCACCAGCACCACAAGATCTCCTGGAACAAAGTTTCTTTTGGCAGCATTCCACTTCTGGCACTCCTGAAGTCCAGGAAGATACTCCTTCACCCAGCGCTTCCAGAACAAATTCGACATATACTGCACTTGTTTCCAGCGACGACGACTATAAACATCCTCCTTCTCGAACAATCCTGGTGGCAACAACGGTTGCGACTTAAGCAGAAGCAGATGGTTAGGAGTCAAAGCTTCCAAATCTTGAGGATCTGTTGATGCCTTGGTTAAATAGGGCAGCTATTAACAATACTGTAGCTTCAGCCTCACAGAACACTGTCACCAAGCCTTCTTCATCCAGAGTCTGAGTCCTCAAAATAGAGTTTAGCACCTTACGGACTGACCGAATAAGCCTTTCCCAAGGACCTCCATGGTGGGATGCTGTAGGGGGGTTAAAAACCCATTTCACATTCCTCTGTAACAGCACATCATTGATGAGGTTATGATTCAGATTCTCTATGGAATCCCTCAGTTCACGCTCAGCGCCCACGAAGTTAGTGCCATTGTCCGAATGGATTTCCAAGACTTGACCACGTCTCGCCAGAAACCGTCTCTTGACCACAGCTCTTCCATGTTTAACTTCAAATGGTCCAAAACAGTCCAGACCAACTCGACTGAAAGGAGGTTCATCAGGAGTTATTCTGTTGTAAGGAAGGTCAGCCATTTTCTGATGTCCAGGTGAATCTACCAGATAATCTACAACAGATGACACACTTAGCCAAAACCTTTCTGATAGCGGCACAAGCACCAAGAATCCAATATTTCTGACGCAGATGAGAAAGCATGTGGTTTCGTCCACCATGGCCTGTTACTTGGTGTACATGATGGAGAATAAGATTGGAGATGTGCTTATCTTTAGCCATTATAACTGGATGTTTTGCTTCAGCTGGCATAGCTGCTCTACTAAGCAGTCCTCCGACTCTAATGAGATCACCATCCAGGATCGGGTTGAGCTTGTAGAGGCGGCTCGTCCTCCTTACACACTCTCCTTTCTTCAAATTGGCCAGTTCCTCCGGAAACATTGTTTTTTGGCCAAAACGGATAATACTTGACTCCGCTGCGACTATGTCCTCCATAGACAGAAAACCCTTTGGCACTTGAGCCTTAAATCCTTTCATATGGACCTGTAGCTCTTTTTCCGACTGCTGCACTTTGGTCCGATCCAGAAAGGGTTCTTCTCAGCAGCTGCTCAACCTGAGCCACGTTCACCATCACAGCCTTGACCTCTGGGTCTCCAATCAGAGTGTGTTCCAAAGTCTCAGGATTTTGGGGCCACTTGCTCTCAGGCTCATAAAGAAAGTCAGGACCACGGAGCCATGCATCGGTCTTCAGCTCGACTGACGGACGAGGTTGTTTATCCTGCAAAGTTTCAGGGAAATCCACCTTCAGTTGCCTCTCCCAAAGCTCACCAAGCCTCACCACTGAGATCCGATTAACTGTAACGTCGGGCTGCAAACATTATTCATTAATATGACAATCTCCATGGAGCGGGCCATTCACCGTCCAACCCAGAATGGTCTTAGTTGCATAAGGGCCCCCGTTCTCTGCACGAACCACCTCCCACGGCTCCAGAGCTTGAGGAACGTTAGTGCCAATCAGAAGATCCACATCAGAATCAATCTCTGGTAATTTTATGTGCCTGAGGTGCGGCCATCTTTGAAGGTCCTTTAAGCTTGGAATGTTACCTCGATGAACCGGCATGTTCTGCTGGGTAAAAATCTCAGACAGGCCGCAGAAGATGTTTGAGTCCAGCCCGGCGACTTCCAAGTCTGACAACTTGTAACTGTCAACCTCTTTCTCTTGTCCCATAGTCCTAAGGAGAATTCCCAACTTCTTCCCTGTAAGATTGAGCCGAGTCATGAGTCGCTCCGTACAAAACGAGGCGGTACTCCCGGGGTCCAAAACGGCATATGTGACCACAGTCTCTTGTCCCCTCTTAGATTTCACTTGAACAGGCAAGATAGAGAGCGTACAGTCCTTCTTGCCGGGCCCAGTCAAGCCACTAGACTGAACAGACACCAAAGCACCGTCTCTGGCCACATCCAAACCACCATTGGCCTGAGTCGGACTCATTGGTTTTGCTGTGAGGTGGACATGCAACAACGTAGGATGCATATTATTGCATACTTTACATGTCATACGTTTTCGGCAGTCTTTACTCATGTGTCCGACGCGCAGACATCCAAAACACATACCATTCTCCTTCAAAAAGGAAATTTTCTTATCTTGTGTTCTTCTATCCAAACTGAAACAAGCATCTAACGAATGCCCAGCCCCACAAAACAAGCAAACTTTCGCTAGCGAGTTCTTCTCCTGTTTAAACCCAGGCTCCACCTTATTCTCAGCAGGTGCTACAGTAGTAGCGAAACTACTGCCTCCAACCTTTGAACTAGGTCGAGACCGGACCATTCCTGCTCCATTTCGTCCACTCGCAGATGTCTCTTGTATATTTCCAAAAAGAGGGTCGCTCGCAATCTTAACTTGCCTCTCAACAAACTCTACAATATCTGAGAACGTAGCTCTACGATGAAACTTCTCCTGAATATCGAGGGCCACACTTCTCCAATGATCCCTCAACTTATAAGGCAGTTTTTTCACAATGATTTGCATATTCGTAGGTAGATTCAGAACACTTGCGGAAACTCCCATAGAATTGCAGCATTCTCGCAACAATAAACTGTAGGCCCGTAAAGCCTTAACATCTTCCGCCTTAAGCATCGGCCAGGAAAGCACCTTGTCCATATAGGCAGAAGCTACTTTAAATGGATCACCAAAATGCTCCTGAAGTAGTTGAAGACTAAAATTTCATCTTTTAATATTATTTCATGATTAAATATTATGTATTTGTATTATTATTCTTTATTAGTTTTCATAATCAACGTATTATGCTATGGAGTTTCAAAAGCATGAGTTTGAATGCATGAGAGGAACATATGTCAGGGGAAAGCTATATATTGCTTAGAGAGGTATGTGTGCCATGTAACATGTTCACTCAGCATAAATGTTTCCACTGATGCAAGTGTATCACAGATGTACACAAGGATAATCGCGTACGTATGACATATGTTCTAAGTTGAGAAGCTCAGAGCAACATGTTTGTTACCTTACAAGGAAGCTGTAAGACTGTGTGATGTATAAAACTCAATGTCACATTGTACCGCCCTTAGAGAAACATGTAGGCATGACCGGGTGAGAGGGTAGAGAAACATGGAGAAACGCATAGACCTGGCATGAACACAACATCTCGAAGTTTCTCTCCTGACATATATATAATATATAATAAAACTTTCTTGGCAAGATAACTGGTGTCCGGTCCCGTAAATTGAATAATAACAGGGAAACACAAGAGGCTTTAATTCCAAGTCTACAGTAGTGATTTTGCCTTACTATAACCATGGGATGCAGGCAGATGTTGACAACTTCGAATCAAATCCCTAGGCTGACCTCTCGTATACTGCTCGAGGTAATACAAACAATCCGTCTGACTCTGTGTTCTTGCCTCAATGTTATGTTCGAATCCTCTCATGAAAGTTTGATACTGCAGTAGATCTCCGTCAAAAACGTGTAGATCTTGCTTAGGTAAGAGGAGAAGTGACTGCTGTCCAACCAATAAAGACGTGATTTGATTTTGCCTTTCTAAAACTGTGAGAAAACGCTGATCGGAGTCACTTACGGTTACAAGTGCGGTTCCATGCTGAAAGTGAGTAATGGGTGGATTAGAAACACCTTCTGGTAAAGTGTGCTGATCAACTCTAGTCACAGCAGCAGGCAGAGTAGGTAAAGTTAACTGACCAGTCAAGGTCGCAGCAGCAGGAAACTGGCTTTTGTTACATGCCTTAGGGCCTCACAGAAACATAACTTGGACGCGAAACTTCATCTACTGACTCTGAAGCCAATGGTTGAGTGTTAAACTCGGGCACAAAAATTGCAGCGTCATGGCTCAACTGTGTATTTTTCCCTCTTTCCAAATACGAGTTCATCCCATCTAATTCCACAGAAGCGTGAGACGCACAAGATCCTTCTGAAACCCTGAACACTCTCACTTTAGCCATAGACGCTGCCAGCTCCATATCCATCTCCAGCACCTCCTTCTTTCTCCTCAACACTTCCTGCTGTTCCTCCAAAGCATGCTTCCTGCTCAGCAGCTTTTGACGAGCCATAAGGGCAGCAGTCTCAGCCTCAGCTCTTAATCTGGCTGATGATGTAGTAGACACGGGTTTACTGGATTTCTTTGATCTCAACGACACATTAGACACACTATCACTTGGCCTAATGTCGTCATCTACATTTTCCACAGTTTTACCTATACATGCCTCACCGCCGAAAACAGCAGGTCCTAAACATGGTGCAACAACCCCCTCTGCTGGTGCCTCTAGCAGCCAATTATTTGTCTCCTCCACAAAAGCAGTTTTTTGGTCCTCAACACTGCAAAACCAAGCATTTTGTTTTTCTTGTTCCTCAGGTGGGAGCATGGAAACCACCACACCATGAATGTGACTTGCTTCTGTGAACAAACTCGACAAAATTTCAAGACAAGACCGTTTTTTTTCAGCATTTCCAACACTTTGCATTAAATTTTTAATTTCTCTTATTCCATCTTTAATTTTTTTTTTACCTTTGCTTTGCGCTCTTCTTGGAGCTGCTCCAATTTATATTCAAAAGCTTTAGGTGTAAGTTTTACTCGCCTTTTCTCAGTAGACCCGGTACCAGTCGACTTCATTTCGTTTACAAGATAATCCGATAATCACAAAAAAATCTCTATTAGCAAAATGCTTAAAACAACACCCTTTTTATTATATTTCCATATGAACAAGGTACAATGCTGTCTTTGATTCCCTCTAACTTATTCACAGAAGCTAAACTAACTTAACCCTAGTCCTCTGTGTATACTAGCGGTGGGTATTTATGTACCTAAATACCGATAGCCTTGAACCAGACAGACCGTCTTAGAACCAGAACTTCGGCGGTACTCCCAAGCGCAATGCTTCACCCACTTGACACACGAACAAAAACACTGCAAAAGGTCCTAAAACAAACAAACAGTACGATCACCTTATGTGAAAGTACCGCTAAGCCTAGCAGGGAAAACAAATGTTTCTTATGTATCTTAACAGACAATCCCCAATGTTAGATGTTTATGCCTTGTGATAAAGACGACTGCGATAAAAAATAAGCATAATAACAGCCAATTTATGAATGAATGGGCTTACGCGAATCTCAACGCGCTGGCTCGTCAACATTCCAACACTGAAAGCGATCGCAAACATCCAACGTTATCCCTACAATACGTTTGAATCAACGCAACAACAACTTTCTGTTGACATAATATTGCGGCGTATATTACTAAAAAAAAACACAACCAAACAACTAGAACGCCACAGCAGGCTGAAACATGAGGATTCACACTGAAGACGCGTCACGCTGAACCATTGTATGAATTGAGTCTCTTTATTACGCTATTTCACAGACATGAACAACCAATCACTTACTTTGAGCGATGCATGTTGTAAGCAGTGCAAAGGTACCTCAGAGACATCAGTGAAGGATGTTAGTGATGATAACATTGATAGGAAAAACAGTGGTGAAGCCAGTGGTGACGGTCTACAGAAAATTTCTCCCCATGTTCACCCTGCAGCCATGATCCAAACCCAAGCTTACACACAGATGAGCTCACTCACACATTAATACAGACATCGCACCCCCGGTCACACCCACAGTCATCGATGATGTCACCATGCGCGTGCATGTACACAACAGTGCAAGAAAAAGAGAAAACATAATAAAAGCCCACAAAGAAACCCAGTGTATGGCTCCTACACTAAGTGACATATGCCACATCAAGGGATGTTGATCGGCAGTATTGTTTCAAGGAAGAAAAAGCTTGGTATCATGTGTCACATTGAAAAGTGTTCTGTCACATTGCAAAGTGTACTGCATAGTTCTGCCACTGACAGGGGTAGGATAGGACAAGAACCAGTGAGGAACCCAAGGGAAGAACCGAAATGCCATATGCGTCGGGGGTCACCCCTTGGGCGAAGATTCCCTCATAGGCCTTCCCCATATTTAGTTTAATCCTCACCTCACTGTGTTCTTTAGGTGTCAAGAATTAAGAAATAGGGAAAGAGGGAACAATGGCAGACTCAGTGTTTACTCAGCAGGATACAACCCTTGTCTTTGAAGAAATTCTGCTCTCCTGTCTTTTGTCTTCCTGTATGCAGATACAACTTGATGGCTGTCCCGAGACCCATACGCACAGACGTCTTCACCTGCGTATGAAGACACCACTTCCAGAAAACAATGAGAAAAAAAAAAACACAACGCAGAGAAAAGACTAACGGAACCTTCAGTTATCCATCAACATTATCAAGATGTAGTAACCACCAGGACATCGCACAAAGTGAAGACTCCAGAATCCTTGTTTTGCTGAAAACGTTGCAGGCCACAGCCGCAGATGGCTGCATTGATTCACTTGTGCACAAAACATGATGGTTAAACAGTCTTGATCTTTCTGCAAAAATTACGCCAGATGTAACTGAACTTTAATTCTTCCGTAAGAGCTTCATGGACCCTAATTGCATGTTTGTTTTCTGTGTCAGCATGCAATTACAGAAAAAGCAAACACAGAACATTTGCCTGTAACTAGCAAAAGTTACAAGAGTGAACTTGTAATCATTTAAATTTGTACTTAATGTGAGAGTAATTAGTACTCTCAAGTGGGGGAAATGTGAGATTACAAATTTTATAAATATGTTTAATTTAATGTTTTAAATGGAGAAAGTGTCTGAAAACAGTAGGAATTCCCAGTGTGACCCTCCTGATTGTCCTGTGACCACACAGGAAACTAGGCCTTTCCTGTTTCTCGTCTCACCGTGTGAAAATGCCTGTTTGATGTTAGAACAGCTGCTACTGTTTGTTAATGTCTGACACCATTTGCCTTGAAAGTTGGAGTTCCAGGGTCACATGCTTTGTTTCAGTGTCTCCACCTTTAGGTAATCCCACCCTCTTTGAAATGTATAAATAAGAATGTAAGGTTCTTTTAAATCAGACTATCTTTGAGATGACTACAGCGACGCAATAAATAACTTCTGCGTGAAATATACCTCAAAAGTCTCCTGGTCTGTTGCGTGGAAGAAAAACTTCACTACAGCACTAACTGCACATAGTTAGATTCTAATTCTTACAGTTTTTTTTTCAATTGCTTTCACACAAAAATTTAAACTTTCCCATTATTAGCAAAACCTTACACTCAAGGAGCAAAACGCCAGCCTAGATTTGCACAATTGTAAGCAGGTTGTCAGCTTCACCCTTTTTGGCAAAACATTACACATAGTGATTTGTAAAACTCTACACACATTTTCACACCTTAGATACAGATAAGGATTGTGAGGTTACTTCCTTGTCATTACATAATTATGCCAATTGAGTGTGGTTGTAACGATCACCAGCTAGAGTGCCCCTGAGAGTCACCAGAGGGCTCTCCACTCCAGACTGATCACTTCTCAAAAAACTCAATTTCCCATCATGCATCTCCCTGGACTGATTACACACACCTGCACCTCATGTTCTAATACTATTTAAGCCACACTCACAAAACACTCTGGGCTAAGTCTTGTTTTGCTGCTGCGAACATTTCTAAGTAGTTTTCCATGTGTTTACCTGCCTGTTCCTGATCTTCTGCCTGTTCCTGTATCCTGTTTGTTTGCTGCCTGCCCTGACAGCCTGCCTGTTTATAGACCCCTTCAATGTTTGTATACATTGGAATCCTCTGTTGGTTGCGCGCGCATGCAGCATGGGGTCAGAAAAATGGCGCGGCTAATAGACCGGCATGATATTGTGTCAAGTTATGCACTGTCTTTACCACCACAGGAACGGGAACATTACCATAACAAACTTGTTTTAGTTAATGGTGATTGTCTCCCTGATCCCGAGCTCATAACAGAATGGGTAGACAACGTCAGTAAGTGGCCAGATATTGGCCCGCCATATACAGCTATCTGGTGGACAAGCCGAGTGTTTACACACGCGAAAAACTCAAAGCCTACAAATCGCTAGACGCGTATAATTACGTAGTTTGTGGGCATGTTCAGACGGTTTTAAATAGCGATATAAGCGATGACTTTTGTGTGTTAAAAGCGGAGTTTTTTTTACATTAAAGGTTCTCTGAGCGATCCTGGGTGTTGTTGACCTTCGTAATATTTTCAAACAAATCGGAGGCTAGCTAGACCCTCCCTCCGCCGCATCTCATCTCATCTCCTCCCCCTCCCTTCCGTGCTTCCTGAAATAATTGTGAACGTGCATAGTTCTAGCTAATTATATCCTTGTGTGGGTTTGGCGAACATAAAGCGTCAATTTAGAAGAAAAAAAAACAATTTAACGTTACCCACCCGTCCAGCAAAAACAGAGCAACCTGAATGTCGGACTGGAAGCCCTTCTGCCGCCGGAGTTCTCGCCATCGTTCAAAAGCTTTGCTACCGATGTAAATTCGGAACTTCGCACGTTCTTTATCCGACTCCTTCTTCTTTTTAATTTGTTCTTCAGAACGACGTCTATTTGGTCGTGTATCGGCCATATTTAAAACTTCCCTCTGATGCTTCTATCTCCTTCACACACACACACACCCTTCATGTGCACGCGCACTAACCCCTCAGACCCACCCTCAAATACTTCTTGCCAGTGATTGGCTGGAACACTGTTTGTTAGGTTTCATTGTCCGGGTGAGACATGATTGTTTTTGTTGCCGTTTGTGGAGCCTGTGGTGTCTACAGAGACCGCGTTTTTTTACAGTGTGTTTAGGGGACAGGCAGCTAGCCGATAGTGAGGAGACGTTTGATGTATGTGACAAAAAAATGTTTTGGCCCCACATCGCTTAGAGAACCTTTAACAAACTATTAACCTGCATGGTTTAACGTTATAGTCTAGGGTACAGAAAATTCATGCAGTCTTCTGTTTCGAGTTTAATCTACAAATTTAATAGAAAGGGATGATGAAGGATGATTTTAACTTACCTTATATGAAGTGAGCGCTGCAAACACGAGCCTCTTTGATCATCGCATTGTCCCAGTCTGTCCGTTTAATGGCTTGCAGCCACAGATGTCGTCTATTTTTTTTTCAGGATCCTGCATCCTGAAAAATTTGACTCCGCAACTAGTGCGATTTGCACAACCCACGACGCAACAAGTAGGCATGTTGACGAGAAATTCTCTGTTTGCTGGTTTAAACTATGGTTACAGCACGATGGAATGAACTTTTCTGACCCCGACATGTGCACTGCGCACCGCAAATTTTTCTGTGACGTCAACCGTGAAGGGCTCTATTGACCACGATTTTGCCTGATCTTCTCTGCTGAGTTTGCTGATGTATGACCCTTGCCTGGTGATTACTCTGTTTAATAAAGACAAGCTACACTTGGATCCGACTGACTCCTATGCTTCGTAACAGAAGACTTAGCCAAAAGATGGATCCAGCAGCCATGCCACCCCTGTGCCCAGATGTTCAGCTCTTGTGTCTTCGTCAAGGAGATCGTCTGATCGAGTACTATGTAAGACTTTCTGGAGCTGGCACTCGTATGGATGAATTGTGTTTAGCAATCTTTTTCCGCGGGGGGTTATCTAAACCCATCCGGTCGTTGATGCCTGACCATGATCCTCACGGGACGGTACACCAGCATATTGACCTGGCCCTTTTGCTGAGTGGTTCAACTTTTACTGTGGGCTTGGCGGACGAAGAACCCCGTGAACCCGCAGTACCCCCTGAGCCTAAATTCCTTCATGTTGGTCCTGCTGAGACTGACCTGCCGGAACTTATTCCTGCTGAGCCCTCATTTCACGTCAGCCACGTCCAGCCAGAGCTTCACGTCAGCCACATCCAGCCAGAGTTTCACGTCAGCCACGTCACTTCTGCCGAGCCAGAGACCCTTCACGTCACTTCTGCCGAGCCAGAGACTCTTCACGTCACTTCTGACCAGCCAGAGACGCTTCACGTCACTTCTGCAGAGCCAGTGTCTACGGACAAGATGGCCGATTCAGAGATTGTTCACGTCACCGCCTCCGAGCCAGTTGTGCCACATCATTGACCCGTCCAATAGTTGTACAAATTATAAATGGGCACCACTTAAGAATTCACAAACTGTTACTAGGGACATGACCTTGGTGACCTTCACAAGAGCCACTCATTAATTTGGGCAATATATTTAACAGTGCTGCTTGCCTTGTTAAAAAAGCGGGTGTCTCTGTTTTTAAAAAGAGTGGTGTCCGGTTCGACTTCAACAGAAAATTAATCTGCCAGAATTTCTTTTCACCAGTAAAGAGACATAATTAGATTGATTGCTACTTTGCAACCCATGTGAATTATGCAACTGAGACAACAAACCTATGGCCTCAAAATCATCCGTCTTACTGCAGGCTTAAACATTTCTAGCACTGCATGTCAACATATCTTCACAGAAGCCTCACAGCAGTATTCACAATGTTTCAAAACATAGCACATCTCAAAAGTGCCTCATAGTGAGGGTTGTGTGGGTGACAAATAGTTGCCTAATCAATGTGTTTATTCTTAGCTCATTTAACCACTGCAAAGAATATCTGTACACTCTATCCGCTAATGTCAAAACTACAGAATTAATTAGAAGTGTAAACATTGGTCAGAGCAAATACTTTTACTTAACACCATTTATCGTTACACTTTATTTCGATAGTCACTTTAGACGTTCTACTAATTATAAGTAACTTTTCAACTACGTGTCAACTAACTCTCATTAGAGTATTAGTATATTATAGTAGATTGTCAGTAGACTGTTGGGTTATGGTTAGGTTTTAGGCTTTGGGTTAGAACAGGGTTCTCAAGTTTTATCAAAAGCTTGGAGTGAGATCACATGCGGTTAGGGGAGGAGCCCAAATGAAGACCCCCCCCCCCCCCCCTTACCGCCCCCCAATTTTACCCATTGTTCATAATTAACCAGCACAAATTGACATTATAACAATTGGTAAATCTCATAAATGACAGAGCAATTCATCACATCAAAAATAGCCTACTCTTTAATGTTATATTAATAAAAATATTTAAAAAATTACAAAAAATAACAAATTGCTCAAACGCAGTCTGTCTGAGAGATACGTGCTGGCGGCAGGAAACTTCACTGTGTGCCTACGGCTCGTATACAACGTTATATATAAAGCTTGCAGGACATCTTGGTTGACGTTGCCTTTTCAGCGTGAGAAATACCCAGTGTGGCGTGTGAGCGTGTCAACTGGTTGAATTGCGTGTGTCTCACGGCCAATGCGTGAGACTTGAGAACTCTGGGTTAGGAGAATGAGTGTACTTGTAGTCGCCAAGTTACTTTTAGTCGGAAAATGTTTGTTGGGGGACCAACAAAATAAAGTGTTAGCATATATTAAGTAGACAGTCTACTAATGCTCTAATGACAGTTAGCTGTCATGTAGTTGAAAAGTTACTTATAGTTAGTAGCAGTGGCGGACCGTGCATTTCACACCTAGGCCTTCTGTCCTACCTGAATTAATAACTTTTAATAGTGTATCAGCGCAAAGACTCTCTATAATTGTTGTTTTTATTTTGCACTGGCAGCTCCCTTATCTTGTCGTTCAAGGGTTACAATAGTCCCTTTTCAAACGTTACAATAGTATGAATGTTTTTAAAAAAAAAAAAAGTTTCGATCATAAATGTATAAGAAAAATTAAGAAGAATATCATATTCACCACGGGGGAAAAAAGTATTATACTCACCAAAACTACAGATTATTTTTTACACAAAATCCATCCTTAATTCTTTCCTCAAGAAGACTTCAATTACTGTCGTACAGGTTCTAACTGCGTTTCATTTCCAACAATGTCGTGCCTGTCTCGTCATATTTCTAGCAAAAGTTTTAATTCTCTTTATGGCTGACACTGTGTGTGCTTCTGTGCCAGCTCGACAGAAGCACACACAGTCACCGCAAAACATGACGACCTGTACAGCTGCCCCATGCTCTCACACAGAGTTTTGAACAAAATCAACGAGATCAGCTGGACTTTTGCCTTCAAAATCATTTGTTTCATAGCCTAAATTAGTCAGACTCAGTTCTGTTTTTACCCGGAGAGATGGAATAGAGTTCCATTACTCTGCGTTTGGCATCAGGCTGAATAAGGGATTTTTTTCTGCTGGGGGTTGAGGAGGGAAAGAAACATTAATTTGTGGGTTTAAAAACAATTACATCCACAGGAATATATATTTAGTTTACGCAGTTCGCTACAGATGCAGATACTACCAGTAATAGTATGCGGTCTGTACGCGCATCCAATCAAAGAACGAGATTATACAGACGTTATTATATGCCAGCTAGATGGCCCCGCTGCAGTCAAAGCGAAATCTGATTGGCTGATTAAATCTGACGGATTATCTGATTGGTTAAAGAAACAGTTTCATTGCCATTCATTTTATACTACAGGTGCCCGCACTGTTGATTCTGAAGGCCTCCAAGCAGATTTATTTGACCCGGCAATGCATGATGGCTGAAATATGATTAGGGCTGGGCGATTTTATCGATTCTGCGATATAAATCACAGAAAAGGATCCAGTAATCGTCACTGACAATGCGTCCAATATGACAATCGCAGCTTAGGAGGCAGCATTCACACTTCATGTCAAATGTTATGCTCATACACTAAATCTAGCTGCACAACGTGCCCTCAAAATCCCAGCAGTCACATGCCTGCTGGGAAGAGTAAGACGAATTGTGAGTTTCTTCAGACGGAGCACCACAGCCAGCCACATGCTGAAAGAGAAACAGAGGCTTCTACGACTACCAGAGCACAAGTTGATGACGGATGTTGGTTAGTTTGTGGTTAGTTTTCAATAGTTTATTTTTATTTTTTTTATTACTTATTCATTTATTAATTACATTATTATTTAATTTGTTAAGTTTTTTATGTAAATCATCCATGCTGTCTAAAAAGAAATATACTTTATTTATGTTTTATCTAATTTTACAGATGGAATAGTGCGTGTCACCAGGTGACGAAGGGGCGGAACTATTATTGTGGTGTTGTTTTCATGGGGAACTAATTTGACGCAACACCCAGCCGGTTGCCCCATGGGGAAAAAAAAAAACAGTTCGGCTGGATTCTGCAAATGGGTGAAATGAGCAGCAGCTGCGAGATGGGAGGAGATTGAGCAATGGCATTCACGAGGGGGACGATAAAAGCAGATGTTGTGTGGAGAGGAAAAAAAGGAGAGGTCGTGTGAATTCCAGATAAGCATCTGCTCCATACTTACCCCTGGCTGTCTGAAGAGGACCTGTCGTGTGAATTCCAGATAAGCACCTGCTTCATTACTTACCCCTGGCTTTCCGAAGAGGAGACAGACAGTTTTAGCCTAGAAAATTTTAATTCAATAAAATACTTTTATACTTTGTCTGGTTCCGTGGTGTCTCTGGGTAACTCCTCGAGGTGGTACGCTCACAGGGGTGGTCTGGAAAGATTCCTGGAGCAACAACCGGCCATCTGCCCAACCCTGCTCTCAAGTGAAGTCAGGAAGACCGAGAAAGATCTGTGCACACTGACTGAGTCAGACGTGACAACAACTGAAGAAGTAGTCAGCGCTCTGAAGCCTATGAAAGAGGCTACACAGTACATGTCCAAGGAGAAGACCCCCACACTGTCAGTCGTTGCACCCCTCCAGGACACACTGATCAACGGACTGAAACCGATCGAAGGTGAATCTGCAGTCATAAAAGAGATGAAGGCTGCCATGGCTGGGGATCTTCAGAAGAGGTACATTGATTTCAAGGCAACACTCCGTTCATGTTCAGCGATGGATCCAAGATTCAAAAGTCTTCCCTTCCTGACTGAAGATGAAAGACAGGAAGTTTATGATGGACTGATTGTAGAGGCTGCAAGACTGAGCATGCAGCCATCAGAGGTAAGGCAGTGATGGTTTACTGCTAGTTTAAAAGGCAAATCCGACATCAGTTTAAAATAGATAAATAAATGTTAAATAGTTTTAAAAGCATAATGAAATACTACAATGTTAACAGGTTTAAATGCATATTTAATGTAGTAATTAAAATATTTATACAATAAAAGCTCATGAATTTCATTTCATGTTGACTTATTTAATTTAGTCACTTTGGAGTGTGGATGAAGAGGGCACAGCAAATGCTCATGCTGATGATGAGGGGATGGCATCTAAAGAAGATGAAGACGCTGTGGATGAAGGAGAGCAATTCATGGAAGGAGTGAGCAGTCAAGGTCAGTAGTATTACCCATTGTTATCCAGTGAAGCGCACTGTGTGTTGTCTGAACTTCTGTGTAGGAATTATTGAATGTGCTTAACTATAAGTGATGTTTTTGTTTTTGTTGTTTATTTATTTGAAGGTCAGTATCCTCCACCCAGGAATCCAAGGCTGTCTTATCCACTGGCTGCCCTTCTTGGTGAACGATACGGTGGTGGTGCAGCACGAACCAAGAAAAATACCCAAGAGGACGAGGCCAAGGAGCAGATGACCTGCTACAAGGAGGCAGATCTCCTGGAAGTTAAAGAAGATCCACTGTTCTGGTGGAAGAAGCACCAATATCAGTATCCACTCTTGTCACAACTTGCTAAAAGTTACCTCTGTATACCTGTGTTTCCTCTGAGAGGGTCTTTTCCACAGCCGGAGATATCATCACTGCTCAGAGAAGTGGACTTCTCCCAGAGCATGTGGATCAAATTATTTTCCTGAACAAAAATCTGAAGACAATGTAGGTCAATTGGTCTGCAGTTATGTTGAGAGGAGAGTTTGTTTAGCGTTTACTTAAGGCCTTAAAGTCCCCGTGAAATCAAAATTGAACCTATTTACTTTGTTAGCGCATATTACTAGTCTTGTGGTGAACAATTAATCCGTGCAAGTGAATATATATAAAAAAAATGTTTTACCTTAGTAATCTTTAATCAAAATCTGAAAAGTTACTTCCGGTCTGGAACGGTTTCTTTTTCTGATAACGTAGGTTTCACAGTTTGGGTGGGGAAACGCTTAACCATTCCCCTCAAACCGTTAGTTTGCTATGAGCGAGAGATGGAGAAGAGGAGCGCTAGAGTAAAACCCTGCCCTCTGTTCAATATTCCGTTTCACTTGGAAATACGTCACAGCACTGGAGAAAAATCGTTTGCAACTTCCGGTTCACGGGGACTTTAAGCTACTTTGCCAAGATGTGTAAAAAAAAAATTCAACTTGAATTATTGTCTGGCTGCCATGGTTTATTTTTTTTCTGCTGGCTAAACTAGCTACCTCACATACGTGTAGGCTTGCAGGCCTTAAAATACTCAGCTAAGTTTTAAGTTAAATGTTCTTAGTGACTTGAATTATTTGATGTTTTGGAGAAGCCATGGTAATACTCTGTTTACTTACCTGGCTGGCTTTTCTTTAAAAAGCTGTTAAAGAAACTGTTTAAGTTTCACAGAACAGGCCACTTGCACTTTAACTCTCCATTGTTAATTGCAAATTGCAATGTTGCACTTTATTTTGTTTTCAAAGGCTTATAAGCTACAGTTTGCAGTGCACTGTTTTAATAAATGGAACTAATTTTCTCAACACATCTTTGATTAATTTTGTCCAGCATTTATTTTGCAAGCTGTCTGATTTCAATTAATCCAAGTAAATGGAACACATGATGTCACCAAAATCACTCTGTCCCCTAAAATCTATCAGTAAATGATGCAAGCGTACCGAATTGTATCGTTGGCTGAATATCGTGATATGTGTCGTGAGTTGAATATCGCGTATCATCGTATTGTGACATTAGTGTATCGCTACAGCCCTAAATATGATTGGATACAAGCTCTAACATAAAAACATACTACTGGAAGCAGCGCAACCAAGAGAAAAGCAATGAAATTAAGAGAACGAACTATTTGGAATAATTTAATACTCATTCATGGAAAAAATATATTAAAGTGCAAGTCAGTGATTCTGATGGTGTTTAGGCCAGCAGAGAAGGCCTTGCTGGCCCTGACGGCTCACCACTGGTTAGTAGAATGTCTAAAGTGGACAGTCAAAAAAAAGTGTTACCCCATTGATTTGTGAATATCAACCAAACACAACGGCGGGCATCAATCATTTGGCCTCACAAGCACATGCACACATACATACAGGCACAATAATGAGGGATGATCAGATAAAAGCATCTGTTGGGTTGCTGGCACTTGCTCACTGATTTGGAGCAGAGTCAAACTGATCCCAATGGCACTGATAGATGTTACATTCCTGTGCTGATTAGACTTGGTTCACTTTTATATTGCTTCAGTTTAACAACAAGATATGGGGTACTGAATTTTCGATCAGCATAGAGAATGAATTATTTACTCAAAGCGTTCTTAGAAGACTTCATTTGGGGAGAGATCACGACAGAAACTCAACTTCCTTTGTAGATTTGCAGGGTAAGAAAACACAGATCACTACTTTGCCTTGGAGCTCTGAGGAGCAGTGCTAATGAGCATCGTTTCCAACAATCTGCTTCATGTCCCTCACTGAACTGACACACTCATTTTGCACTACAGGCAGACAGTTATGACCAATGTCTTTAACAATTCATTCACAAACTGTCTCTTGGGGGAAAATTGATTATGTAAAACCTGAAATGTGTTGCTCAACTGTTGCATTTTAACTTTTATTGTTTTACTTTTATTGACACAAATCAAGATCAAGTTAAGTTGCCTAGATTTTTGTCTGTTCCTTTGGAAGTTATCTTTGCTGTCAGTCGGAAACCTTGTATGTCCCAAACCTCTACTTCTCAGGGAATGAAAAAAAAAACCCTGTTTTTTTTTAATTGTCTCAAAGTTGATATTGTGGCTTTAAATATGGTCAGACATTTGCATGTGTCATTATATTATTAACATTTTACCAAAATTAAGCTCCATTGAAGTTTTTTGACCAGTAAATTCCTGATAATTTTGGAAGTGTTTTGTCCGTCAGAATGGCCACATCTGAGGCAGTAAGTGTATTGCATTACAATTTTATTAACATATTTCTTCATCCATTCCATTTCCTTTAACACTTGAATTTGAATAAGTTTCATAAAAAAAAGATACATTTTTAGCAAAAAAGCTAAACACTGAGTTTTTGTCAAAGACTATATACATCCAGGGGCGTGTCTAGAGCATTTTTTAGTGGGGGGGCCATGCTGGGGCACTGCCTCCAAATGGGGTGGCCACCAGTGACCAAAAAAAAAAAAAAAGCTAAATTCTACAGTATATTACGTAAATCCTATTGATTGTATTATTTTTTTTAACTTGAATAAAGTTACTTGTAAACAAATGTAGTAATAAAGCACATTTTTGATTAATTTAGTTTTTTGGCATCCCTGTATATATCCATTAAGTTTAATTTGAGAGCCAGTGTTTATTATTTTTAGTGTTTTTATAAAACTAACAAGTTTATAAAATAAAAGCAATTTTAATAATGAGCAATTTTAAAACCCCAGAAGCAGAAACAAGGTCAACTATTTTCTTTTAATTAGTTTTGCCATTACAATATACAGTAGTTTTATTCACAATCTCTTTCAAATAATAATAATTAATCACTGTCTGTCTGGCCTGTTGATTCCTTGCTGGCTGATTCTGTTCCAGTGACAATTTTTTCTTGCTGCCTGACATTTTCTTCAGTTGCTTCTGCCTCTACACTTGTTTTGTTTTTGTTTTTTCTTTGAAAGAAACTCCCTATATCTTTACTTCTTTTCATGGCTTGGCACTGCTCTCTTCCCTGCCTTCAAAACAAAAAAACACTTATGTTTGTCTGTTATTCTCAATATCAACAAAAACAATTCAAATTGTGAATGAAATGTACAGAATGCATCCATGTCATTTCACGTATAAATTACTAAGTTAGGACTCACAATTTAACTGACTATCTAACTGACTTACTCTCATGCATTAACAAGTAACGTACGTGTCACCAGACAATTATTATAATGTGGTCACTCACTGTCACAAAATAAACTGTTACAAAATATGCAAAATCACCATGACAGTGTTTATTAATTTGTTTGATAGCGCCCAGTGTATTATACTTTTATTGTGTTTTATTAAACTTTGACTGAATTAGGGATGGCCATTCAATTAAATTTTCTTAGTCGATCGTCGGAAGAATTAACGATTGACTATCAATTAATCTTTAATATTTTTTTATTCAAATTTATTATATTTCACTTTTTATAAATTAAAAATGCCATGAAAATACAAAAATAAAGTGTGTTTTTCCTCGATTAGATCTTTATTACAAGATGATCAACTTGTGGCAGTTAAACTGGGCGTTCGGTTAGGCTAAATTTGAAGATATGCGCGTCGGTGCTCTAAGGCAACTGAACCTGCAGCTGCGAGTTGGCCCTCGTGAGACCCTCGTTTGTTCCAAAATAATAAATAATAATAAAAATAACTTAACCAAAAACATAATAACATTTAGATCTGACAGGTTTTGTCAACATGAACTCAATCAAGGCACGGAGTCGAGAAAGGGTGAGAGAGATTAGCCTACCTGACAATCAATTAGGCTAGGCTACTTTCTATGGGCTACTTTAAGCTTCATAAAAAATAACTCGCATACAACTTCTGCTCCAGTCTACTGATTTTTGTTGAGAAAGATAAGCATGTTGATGACATGATCTGGGGTCAGACGCGACCGCAACCTGTATGGTGACCCTCAAGCCTTGTTTACACTTTCGCCTGCCACTTCAGCGCATGAGCGCGAGTCTCTGCAAACAAATGCTTCAGTCCAGCCGCTGAAAACGCCGCTCTGATGAGGGGACTGACATTGCCGGGATGCACAGGTACCTCCGCGCTAACATGACCAGCCCGGGGAACACGTTCACTTTCCACCCACACTACGCAACGCAGCAGCATTAGTAATATGTTGACCGTTTCTCTGGCGCTGCACTTCTTTGAATCACAAACCTCCTATAAACTGATTGGCCGTAAAATGAACAAATCACAAGACACTTTTAGGGGGGGCACCTGGGGTGGCCAATCGAATTTCAGGGGGGGCCGGTGCCCCCCCTGGCCACCACGTGGACCCGCCCCTGCAAAAGACCTCTCAAAATGCTGGCTCTGGATGCGAAAAAGGCAGAAAATCGAACCCGATCCGATTAATTTTATGACGGAAAAATTAATGGCCTTGTTTTTTACAATCTCCGGTCACGTTTCCTTTTTCTTTCAAGTCTAGCCTTTTTTTGCGAGGAGGATGCATTCTCCTGTGACTCGGCATATGGTCCGCCATTACAAATAATAGAGCAAAAGAGCAATCAGCAATCATAGGAGTGCAATGCAGCCGTTTAAACTTGCAGGGAATGCGCCTCTCAATGTGACGTGACGATGGCTCTGAGTCTGAACGAAAACGCTGGTGGTACTGGTGGTGGTACTTTTTGACCCTCTCTGCTATTATAGTTTTTCAAGATGGCGGAACGGACATGGAAGCCTCCGTGAACCTACCCGTCCCATGTACATAAAGATAATAAATTCTTCATTTACGAGGATAAGTCAGATAATTTGCAGAGGTATTTGTACACCATTGAGGACATATTTATAAATAAAAATATTGATTTCAGATAATGAAATACCTAAAAATCTACACAGAGTCCCTTTAAGTGTCATTCTCTCTGTTATGACATTGTTAATGCAAATATGACAATGTTTGAGATGTCTTTATGACACCTTGGCATAAACCAATACATGTCCTGTCAGTGTCTTTGTCATGACAACTTGACATTACTAAGACAACACAACCTGTCATAAACATGACATAGCAGATTAATTATCAAACTTAAGAAAGCGCCTAGCTTTATTGGTAAAACATTACATTAAACGGTCAGGTGGTTGGTTTTGACATTGGCTGTCTGTCACGTTTCACGAATTCATTGTGTTCTTCGTGTCTCGTGTCTTTGTTGTTATACGTGTGTGGGTGTGTGAGTAGAGGGCACGGCTGATCTATCAGCGCTGATCAGCGCTGATCAGCGCGCAGCTGGTTTCATTTGCTGTCACCAGCTGCAGCTCGTTTGCTGGTCCATATAGACCATTTCACAAGATGTAAACAACACTGGTCCAGAAGCACTTCCTGTTTCAGTTTTTTAACACTACATAAAAACAGGGATAAAATACAACCAACAGAACATTTAAAAATGAATCAGAAAGTTAAACAAACATCTTTAAGATGTTTTCTTAACATGTGAAATAAAGAAAACAGTTACAAACTGAAACAGGAAGTGCTTCTGGACCAGTGTTGTTTACATCTTGTGAAATGGTCTATATGAAGAGTTCATATGCAAATTCCATTTGAAATTTTCTTCTTTAATGATGATTTTTATCAAACTTGTATATTTAAGTTCAGTGATTTCACTTAAATGGCAATGATAATTACCTATTAATTATGGCATTTAGAGGCTTTTGCATCTGAACTCTTCATATACTCACTGTTTTGTCTTCTCTTTGTCAGATCGTTGTTTGATGCTCTTGTTGTGAGTTCCTGTGTTCCGGTTGACGTCTCGTCCTTGTGCCTTGGTTCGTTCCTGATTCTGTTCGTGTTCTCGTCTCCGTTTCTGGATCTACTCAAGCCATCATCCTCGTCATCTCACCTCTCATTACCACTCTGTTGATCATCGACGTCCCTGCGCTGCACCCTGTGTCTACCCTTGTCTGACCAATTATATATTATAATAAACTGAGTTACTTGCATATTGCTTCCTGGCCATCATTTGCCGTGACACTGTCATGAAGCCATTATAACTTTTTAATGACAAATTCAATTAGTACCACTGTAGTTGAGGTCACGAAAAATATTCATGACACATCATGGCACAGTTATAATGGCATCATGACAGCCAATGTCAAAGCCAACCACATGACAGTTTAGATTAATTTTATGTCAAGACACTGACAGGTTATGATGTAATGGTTTATGTTAAGGTGTCATAACAAAGACATCTTAAACAATGTCATATTTCCATTCATAATGTCATTAATGAACGAAAGACACTTAATGACAGTTGCCATAAACATAGATAAACCCCACTTCATATTCAAGACATATGTCATTTCATGGTTATGAAGGTGTCATGTCAGTCTTAAGCACACCCCTTCAAGTAAAGTGTTACCTTTTTTTCACACTGATTAAAACAAGACCTTATGGGGTGAGAGAGTGCAAGAGAACAGGTGAGAAATAGTATTTCTTGTCTAAAGCATGTAATTGTTCCTGTGTTCTGTCGGGGTACACAAGAAGAACCTTTCTTGCCTCCCTGACGGATTTAGCGGAACAGACATTCTTGGGGTTCTGAAAGTAAATGGAATAGATAGAAAAAGTGAGAGACAGCTGGAGAAAGTCAAAGCATACAGTGGAGAGGAGAGCAAGAAAGAGGGGAATGTGTATTGTGGATTGGAGACATACACATATCAGTCAGAGCGGAGAGAATCTCCTCAGTCCCATCTGCTCTCTACACAGCTCTCATTACACTCACAGGCCGATCCATCAGCCCGCAGCCACACAATGCTACCACAGCCCACATTAATGGAAAGAGGAAAGAGAAAGAGATGTGGGGAAAGTGAAAAGGAAAAAAAAGACAGGAAACAGCTGAAGGAGAGAATGATAGGAGGGGGAAGAGGAAGATAAATGTCACATGCGTTTAGAGGCTAGCCTAAATCAGGCCTATGAAGAGGACTTGTTAATTCTAAGTACATAACTATATCACAGAATGTTCTGCTTATTGGCCCTATATCTTTGAGCAATGTTTTGTGTCCAAACTCTTGACCTTTCAGTCATGTGGTACATTCCATAGAAAAAAAATCACCATAGCTGCATGTTGGATGCAACTGTGATAAAACCACTGAAGCAGAGTAACAGTAAGATTTATGGGGGCAAATCACTTCAAGAACAGCAGCATTGACGTGGAATCTCACACACAGTATTCAGACACATTTGGATAACATCAAGTGAAATGGGAAAAAAAAAAATTGTGCTTGACCTTTTCACAGAACTACCTGCACTTTTGGTAATTTTTGTACGTCAGATTTAATAATGCAGTTCTTTCTTCCCTGGAACTAGAAAAAATATATATAGCTATTGAAAAATATATTTGTAAAATCCGCATGTGTTTTCATTTTTATGTTTTGTTTTCAATGAAAGTCAACAGGGTCAAATGTTGTTGTGGACCCCACTGACTTATTTGGACAAGAACAGAACAAGAAGAAATATCTTCTTTTGTGTTCTGCAGAAGAAAATAAGTTGTTCGGAACTTTCAATTTTGGGTAAACTATTCAATGAACATTTTCAACTAACATTACGTATCCACCAAGAAAATGTCCAAATGCATTTGCATTAGTTTTGAACGGTATAATGTTTTTTTTTTTTTTTTTTTTTTTTTTATCATTTTAAACATCTTTAATGAGATGTTTTGTTTTAAAATATGCCTGTACTATCTGTTTAAATTAAATGATTGTTTGCTATTTTGTTATGTAATGCATTCATATTCATATATTTTTATGTGTGACGTAAATTTCATAGTAGCCTATCCAAAAACTTTTTGAGCCCACTGATATTCATGCAGTGAAATTGTTTGTGAAAACGTTCTTAATATTAACCTATATTTTAACAAAATCTTTGTTTTCATCCATTTAATTCGACACAATAATTGCTGTCATTCTACTTCATATAGTTCTTCACCAGTATTTACATTCAAAGTGATCTAAAAAGTGCGCAGCAGGTTTTCGCTGAAAAGTGTTCGCTGGACACTTTTTCCAAGTCATCTTAATGACAAAAAGTGTCCCAATCACCATGAATCACCATATGCATTGAGCAGTGTGTGCAATAAACAGTCTACATCCAGGCAGCCTTAGTAACAGAATGCATGAAGTGAACTCCCTACCTGCTCTGGGCCCTGAAAACAGATCCGACACAACGGAGTCCGGACTCCACTGTCCGTGCAGCTGTTCGGGGATAATCTCTCGTCCAGCTTCTCCTTAGAGAAATCCTCAGATGAGCTGCAACAGTCCAGCGTCCTCGGCGGATCCACCGCGCTATGAGTCCAGTCTTCGGGCCCTAGTAGTGTGTCCAAAGCCTCACCTGCCACCGGCTGATAATGCCCGTTGGCTAAAGAGTGGCTCTCCGTGGCGCTGCTCGTCGCATTGCCCTCCGCGTTTAGTTCGTTCATGGGTGTGAAGAAAGGTGGCGATGCCGACGGTGCCGGTGGCCTGAGTAGGAAAACCTTCAGGTCACTGAACAAGACGCAACAGCGGCCTTTCTGCTTGCCCTGGTGGCGCAGCATCGGTCTGCGACTCAACAATCCCCAACACCATACAATGACACCGATAGCCAACAACATGTGCCCGTCTTATGAATAATGGAAAGGCAGGTTGTTTTTAAACGGCTTAAAACAAACTAAGGCTATCTGTTACTGGTCTCCAGCAGGTCACATAACAGAACTTACTGTTTGGTTTCCAACGAGGAAGAAACACCTGTGCAGCCGGTTCAGTCTCGTGATCAACACCACTTTCTACTCACCCTCACCCCAAGTGACCGTTTAGACATGGAGAAAGTGTTTATTTTCAACAGTTCTTCTGAGATCTACATCAGAGGCTGGTGTTCCACTGAGAAGCTGGCGATTGCACGCACTACTATTAGCTGTCAAAAGTGGAAACGTACAGTTGTTACCTTAATGCACCTCTTCAGTTATATTAAATAATAATTTTTTATTTGGATGAAACCAGTTCATTAAGATGTTACCACGTGAAGCACATTTTAGGTTTTACATTTTAGAAAACGGATTTTAGAGCTGTTACCTGCAACAAATTGCCTTATATCCACAGAGACACGAACATTTTCACATGAAACTGCGGACAAGTGCAGTTTTGAAGGGAAAAATGTCGGGCATTCCCGCGAACAGCCTCTGACAATGAGCCCCTGAGGTAGCCTAGTGGCATCAGAGCCAGCAGAGCCAAACAAATGGCAACCTTGGTTTTTCCTAATTAATCTACGATACACACACACGCGCTCAGTGGACCAGCCATGATATCAATGTCTGTTCTACACTTCACATTATCCACGATCATTAGCAATCTTCAAAAGCGATGCGATAGCGGACTACCGTGTAATTTTTTGTTAATGTGAACGCAAAGTGTCTTGCGTGAAACGAAATCCAGCCACAACCTTGACAATTAGCCAGCATTGTCATTTGCGTTCATCTCAGGTCCGACCGTTTACAAATGCATCCCGCACAAGTCCCCTTCTGACATTTTTAAGGTGCCAACGTTAGTAGCCAACAGGCAGCTTATCTCCTTAAACACCCAGCCCTTTTTGCAGAAATCCCAAGGCAGTTTCGATCACTGTCCCATATAATGTCAACCATGTCTCGAAATTCAGTCCTGAAAAGAAACAGATTCGCGGTCGACGATGAGGAAATGTTTTTGCCGTCCACACTCCGTCGTAATTAATTTTAATTAAAATACTGATATGGCTCCTACGTTGTAATCCAAAGCGTTGCGGTTCATGCGACGAAAGGCGTTGTGCAGTTCTAACACGAGTTGTTTATGAGGATAATCAGAGGATGCTCGCTATCGCTGCGGTTTCAGCACCATGTTGCCTGGGACAGCTCCCAGGCGCGGGCCCGTCTCTCTCTCTCTCTCTCTCTCTCTCTCTCTCTCTCTCTCTCTCTCTCTCTCTCTCTCTCTCTCTCTCTCTCTCTCTCGCAGAGTGTGATGTGAGCAAAGGAGCAAAGGGGGCGAGCTCAGAGCCAGCAAAACGAATTTAATCAGTTCCTTGCAATTTGTGCTAATGCGTTGGTAAGACATGCTCTCATCCAGTGGGACTCAAATATGTTTCGAAATGAGAAGTGGTGATAGTTCTTGTAGTCTGCCTTCCTCATCTATACGAGCCACAAACGGATTTGATTTCAGCCCTCATTTGAGACCGACTCACAAGCACATGTTTCTAGGTCAGTGTTACCAGCGTTCGCCCCCTCTGAGACACTGAACCCGCTGAACTCAAGATATCAAGCCTAAACGTTGTGCAGGCTTAACAGTTTCCCGCATAAGCCGCTGTAGAGGAATACGTCTTTGGAATGATCTGGTCTGATTTTTGCTCTAAGATTGCACTGTGAAAAGACTTTGTTAAACTTACAGTAAAAACGTGGTTGTCATAAAATAGTGTGGATGATGTTATAAGTAGCAGATTATATTATGATGATTATGTATTACAGTTACAATCTGTTTGTGCCATTAAATTATATCATGTTAATTTATCAACCAATGTGAGCTAGGCCTACTTCTATTTTGCTACCGTAAATACAGTGATAATAATGCAGGTGGTGTAACAGATGGCCACATGATGACTTAAAGTTCATCATATTTTGTCTTTCCAGCAACTGTAATAATAACATAAAGACAGAACAACACACACACACACACACACACACACACACACACACACACACACACACACACACACACACACACACACACACACACACACACATTATCCAGATTTGAAATGAGACAATTTGTAACAATATTTTGCTGTAAAATGTAATACTGTCTTTTGAAGGACATATCATTTTAAACCGTAAGTAACAGTTAATCAGTTATTTTGTTAAAAGCACTAAAATGTTTTACACATAAAAACTTTTGCCAGAGACCATAGTGTTATTCACGAGGTAACATGCGGTAAATGAACTATTTTTATTAAAATACAAAAAAATGTGATTTAATAGCACAAAAACCAGAATACATTAGGTCACACCATGCAGCAAAAGTAATTTTAAGGGTAAAATAAGAAATAGTTCCAGTAATTGCTTTTTATTACTTGGGTTATTGGCAGAAAATCTGTATATTATACTGGCCAAATGACATGAAAAAAATAAATAAAAATAAATAAACACAGTTAAATACATTCTACTTACAAGAAAGCAAAAAATATAGATTTGTCCTGTGGGGCAAAAACTGCCCAGCGATGGGAGTATAAAATTCCTCTAAAACTGAAGCTGAGAGAATTGAGGGAAATACACAGAATAGACTGAGACATTTGTAGCTGCTGAAATACTAACCATCCATGGCAGACTGGCCTGTATCTTTCACTGGCTGTGAGCCATTTCCCCCATGATGTGGAGGAGAAATTCAACTTGGAAGATTTCAGCATTTCAGAGAAGTTCCTATTACTACTCATTATGCTCAAACAAAATATACCATTGTTATTCAGACATTTGAAGGAATTATCCATTGGGTCTCAGGAATTCCATTGCTTATTTATCTTAACAAAAACCACAGGAGTTTTAAATAAATTCAAGCTTCGTTACATATCCCTCGAGATTCCTGAGTTGACTGGATTTTTTTGTGCTTTGGGATACTACAGTTTTAGCCTATTTCACTGGAGTGATGGGTAAAGCCATCGTAATGAATGTCTTTGTGCATGTTCTGGGAGGAGTTGTGGTGGCTCACGGCCTATTCCTCTCTCCTGTGAAGATAAGCCATGGAGACAGAAGATGGTAAACCATGGATAAAGGGTGATGCAAAGACCAAAGCTAAGAGAGCCAGTCATGTGTGAACTGATGCCCCTGCATGTCTGACTGGCTGTTGATAGAAGTATTTTAGTGAGATTTTAGTAAGTATTTTATTTTATTAAGTGAGAAGTTTACAACTGATTGACGGTGAGAGCATTTTATGACTGAATAGAGAAGAGTTTATGATCAACATGATGATAATATTATGAATGTAAGAAGTCATTTAGAAGATACTTTCCTCTAATGCAATTTTCAAACTACTGATGCATCATCCCAACCCGAGCTCAGCCTTATATCTTTTTACACCACCTTTTGCATGAAAAGCCAGAACAAGATAACTGTATTTGTAACCGTTTCATTCAGACTTGTCAGATTAGGTAAGATTGTTGCCTATCGTAATAGTAGAATAAGTACCCCTTAGTTCTAAAATACTTCCAGATGAAAATAATAAGCTACTTACATTTATTTTTGTTGTAAATTAATTACATCGAAGACTTTCTGACATATAGTACATGGAATGTTGTGTTGTGTTAAAGCATCTTTTCAATAAATGACTGCAATCAATTGCAAACACTTATAGACATTTTTTTTTTATCTTTGCTAATCATTATTGAGAAAAATGTGACTGAACATATTGACAAAAGTTTTGGGACATCTGCATTTACATGCACATGATACATGCACACTTGAATGGCATCCCATTCTTAATCCATAGGGTTTAATATGGAGTTGGCCCACACTTTGCAGCAATAACAGCTTCAACTATACTGGGAAGGCTTTCCACAAGGTTTAGGAGTGAGTTGATGGGAATTTTTGACCATTCTTCAAGAAGCGTATTTGTGAGGTCAGGCACTGATGTTGGACGAGAAGGCCTAGCTCGCAGTCTCCGCTCTAATTCATCTCATATCTCAAAGGTGTTCTAGCGGTTTGAGGTCAGGATTCTGTGCAGGCGAGTCAAGTTCCTCCACACCAAACTCACTCATCCATATCTTTATGGACCTTGATTTGTGCACTGGTGTGCAGTCATGTTGGAACAAGAATGGGCCATCCCCAAACTATTCCCACAAAGTTGGGGGCATGAAATTGTCCAAAATGTATTGGTATGCTGAAGAATTAAGAGTTCCTTTCACTGGAACTAAGGGGCCAAGCCCAACCCCTGAAAAACAACTCCAAACAATAACCCCCCTTAACCAAACTTTACACTTGGCACAGTACAGAAAGGCAAGTACCGTTCTCCTGGCAACCATCGGATTGCCAGACAGAGAAACGTGATTCATCACTCTAGAGAACACGTCTCCATTGCTCTACAGTCCAGTGGTGGCATGCTTTACACCACTGCATCCGACACTTCGCATTGCACTTGGTGATGTAAGGCTTGCATGCAGCTACTCGGCCATGGAAACTCACACTGTTCTTGAGCTAATCTGAAGGCCACATGAAGTTTGGAGGTCTGAAGCTAATTGACTCTGCAGAAAGTTGGTGACTTCTGCACACTGTGCGCCTCAGCATGAGCTGTCACGCTCTGTGATTTTACTTGGAGTTGCTATTGTTCCCAATTGCTTCCACTTTGTTTTAATACCACTAACAGTTGACCGTGGAAAATTTAGTGAGGAAATTTCACAAATGAACTTAATGCACAGGTGGCAACCAATCACGGTACCATGCTTGAATTCACTGAGCTCATGAGAGCGACCCATTTTTTTTGTTTGTAGAAGCAGTTTGCATACCTAGGTGTTTGATTTTATACAATTCTGCTCATGAAAGTGATTGGAACACCTGAATTCAATGATTTGGAGGGGTGTCCTAATACTTTTGCCAATGTATATTCCTTTGTTATTGCAGCTTGGGAGAGTATCCCAGCTAAAGTGGTACCCAGCTGCGTGCACTGATTTGCAGACCGGTTTCTTTGACAAGCTGAGATTTGACAAGCATTCAGCTGGAAAAGGTATTTTTAAGGAGGATTATCTCAGATCAAACCGACGAGCTGCTCTACACGCGTACACGTCTAATAAAAATGTATACACCAGCATACTGTATGTACCTACACACAAATACACTTATTCTCAGGAGGGCAAAAGCGGTCAGATCTCTGTATTCAATGGACTGTGCTTTATGGAACAGTTGGTTAATGATGTTTACCCCCCTCTAAAGTCTTATAGGAAAAGGCTTAATTCCAGTCATGTGACTGACAGATTCTTAAATTTCTGTAAATTAAATGCCCTTTTATTGTCACTATACACATGCACAATGAGATTAAAAGCAACTTCTTGTCCAGTATCAACATGTAGAGAAAACAACATAAAATTAAATAACCACCTAATTTCAAATAATCAAACAGTAGTGCAAAAGGAGAGGTAGATGTTATCAATATTATGAAAATATGAAATATTAAATGTTAAATATTGCACACTAAGTGGAAATAAGAAAGTCTGGGGGTTGAGAATTTAGACTATGAAGTCAATGCATATGTGAATTCAAAATGGTTATGGCTTTTGGAAAAAAAAAACTGTTCTTAAATCTGTTGGTCCTTGTTTTCATGCACCTGTATCGCCTCCCTGAGGGCAACAGGTTAAACAGGTCAAAGCCAGGGTGGGAGCTATCGTTGATGACTTTTTCGCTCTGCTAAGGCAGCGTGAGGTGTAAATGTCCATCAAGGAGGGGAGAGAGCAGCCGATTATCTTCTGTGCTGCCTTTACTACTCTCTGAAACCTCTCCCTGTCTGCCACGGTGCAGCTGCCGTACCACACTGCGATGCAGTATCTCAGCAGACTCTCGATGGACGAGCAGTAGAAGGTCAGCAGTAGTTTGGACTCCAGGTTGCACTTCCTGAGAACCCGCAGGAAGTGCAGTCGCTGTTGAGCCTTCTTGATATGTTGTCTGTCCAGGAGATGTCAGCGGAGATAAGGACGCCAAGGAACCGGAAGGTGTAGACCCTCTCCACACATTCACCGCTGATGTAAAGGGGAGCTAGGTCGGTGCTGTTCTTCCTGAAGTCGACAATGATCTCCTTAGTTTTCTTGGTGTTCAGAGCCAGGTTATTCTCCGAACACCAGGCAGTCAAGTTCAGGACCTCCTGTCTGTAAGCTGTTTTGTCTCCCCTTGAGATGAGTCCGACCACTGTAGTGTCATCAGCAAACTTGACAATAAGGTTGTTGTTGTGGGCCGGACTACAGTCGTAGGTGTACAGACAGTACAGAAGGGGGCTCAGCACACAGCCCTGTGGGGAGCCAGTGCTCAGCATGCGAGTGGAGGAGAGGTGGGTACCAAGTCTCACTGTCTGGGGCCGGTTAGTAAGAAAGTCCTTTATCCAGGCACATGTGAGAGGGGGGAGGCCGAGAGTGACCAGTTTAGTGACGAGAATCTCCGGAATGATTGTATTGAAGGCTGAACTATAATCTACAAAGAGCATCCGGACATAGCTCTGCTGCTGCTCCAGATGGCTCAATGCAGAGTGAAGAGCTATGGCGATGACATCCTCTGTAGATCTGTTCTCACGATATGCAAACTGATAAGGGTCGAAATCTGGGGGGAGACAGTCTTTGATATGCCGAAGAACCAGTTTCTCAAAGCACTTCATGACTAACGAAGTGAGAGCCACAGGACGGTAATCTTTTAGGCTGGTAATGGGAGACTTCTTCGGTACTGGAATGATTGTGGCTGATTTTAGACAGGACGGGATAACTTCCTGAGCCAGTGAGCGGTTAAAGATTTTGGTGAAGATGTGGGCGAGCTGGTGGGCACACGCTCTGAGCACCTTGCCAGGTACTCCATCTGGGCCGGCAGCCTTCCTGGGGTTCACTGCCAGGAATACCTGTCTGACATTGTGCTCCCTCACAATGAGCGGAGTGGTGCAGGGACCCGATGGGCATTTTGGCAGGACTAGAGCAGATGAGTGCTGCTGTTGTGATGTTTCAAAGCGAGCAAAGAAGCAATTTATCTCCTCTGCCAGCGATACACTCAGATCTCCTGTTGTCGCATCACAGCCTCTATAATTTGTGATGTCTTGTATGCCCTGCCACACCTCCCGTATATTCTTGCTGGACAGTTGGGACTCTATGCTCCTCTTATGATCTGCTTTGGCATCCCTAATTCCGCTTTTCAGGTCGGCTCGAGCAGCCCTATACCGAGCTCGGTCGCCTGACCGGAAGGCAGCATCACAGGCTTTGAGGAGTGTGCGGACAAGTTTGGTCATCCAGGGTTTCTGGTTTGGGAAAACCCGAATGGTTTTGTCCACAGTCATATTTCTGATACAGAACTTGATGTAGTCCAGTACTGTTCCTGTGAATGTTCCCAACTCGTGGTGTTCAAATAAGTCCCAATCCGTCTGGCTGAAGCAATCCTGTAATTTGAAGAGTGCATTATCAGGCCAGGTTGTAACAGTCTTAATGGTAGGCCTGGCACTACGTCTAAGGGGGCTGGGAAAAGCAGGAGAGAGAGATGGTCTGACTGGCCTAGGTGAGGGAGGGGTATGGCTCTGTATGCGTGTTTAATGTTGGAATAAACATGATCCAAAGTGTTCTCTCCTCTAGTTGGACACTAGACATGTTGATAAAATTTTCGGGAGTACAGTCTTCAAGTTGGCTTTATTAAAGTCTCCCGCAATTATATGAGCACCATCGGGGTGGGCCTGCTGTTGTTTGTTTATGGTGTTCAGAAGGAGAGAGAGCGCCGTGTTTACATTTGCGTCGGGTGGAATATACGCAGCCATGATAATCACTGCTGTTAGCTCTCTAGGTAGAAAAAAAGGCCGACATCTTACAGACATGTACTCCAGATCAGGGGAACAGTGTATATCTATGATTGTCCCATTATTACACCAATTCTCATGCACGTACATACAAAGCCCCCCACCATTACTCTTACCGGAATCCTCAGTCCTGTCCCAGCGAAGCAAAGTGCGGCCTGTTAGCTGCATGCCAGCATCCGGTATCCCCGGGTGAAACCAAGTTTCAGTGATAATTAAAACACAACAATCATGGACATAGCGATTTCCAGCGAGTAACAATTCCAAGTCATCCGTTTTATGCACCAGGGATCTGGCATTGGAGAGATACAGACTCGGTAGAGGTGGCTTGTGTGGTTGTTTTCTTAGCCTAAGCATAACACCGGACCTGCAGCCCCGTTTCTGCTTCCTCTCCCTCCTCCGTCTTCGCCGCCTCTTCAGCCCGATAACAATCCACGGGGAGCCCAGCGGTCTCGCTATGTCTTCTGGGATATTGTGCGTAGAATGAAAGATGCTCGAAATAGATATCTGATGCTGGTCCCTAATGTCCAAAAGGTTCTGGCGGTTGTAACAAATGTTCTTAGAACCAATAGTGTGCAAACAAGCGCAAAAAAGGAGGGCAAAAACAACAATAAAAACAAAAAATGATACTGAAAAGAAGAGCTGTGAGCCGCTGTGACCATGCGCGCCGCCATCTTGGAATGAATGTATTGTCACATATAGAAAACACAACTGTTTGAACATTGTGAACATTTTTTTTAAGGGTAGCGATCCGCCTACACCCTTGTACAATCACAGATCCAGAATGACTCTGGGCTTTATCTGGCTTCCATATCTGGTTCTGTAAGGAATGGGCAGATCACCATTGTGTTCAGGTGTTTGTTTACCATTGAGTGGTGCACTGTTAATGGGTGTTTCACACAGCTCAGCACCGTCATGCCCTGAGAATATGTCCGAACTGTCCTGGGGTTCCTTTGTCTCCAGGAGGTGGCGTCTGTTTTGTCGATATTCCCGTCCATCAGGAGTACGCAAATGGTATGATCTCTCAGTGTCGGCTGTTCTGTCAATAACAGCTGGTTTCCAGTATCCTTGCTCCCATACTCTAACTGGCTGTCCTTCATTGAGCTGAGATAAGGGTCTAGCCGATCTGTCATAATAGCTTTTCTGATTCTGTTGTTTGTGCAACCTCCTTGCTCTGACATCCTTCCTGCTGACGACTTTGGGCATGCGCTGCTGGTGGGTAGGGTCGACCGCAATCGGCGACTCATCAACAGCTAGGCTGGGGAATTGAAACCATCAACCAGGCTGTTGCGACACTCCAGGAGACTGAGGTGTGGATCACTTTTGTCAGCTTTAGCCTTTTCTAGCAGCATCTTTGCAGTTTGTACAGATTTCTCTGCTATCGCATTACTCTGGGTGTAGTACGGGCTTGTGGTGGTATGCTTAAATTCCCACGTTCTTGCAGATGTTGCAAACTCACCCAAGCTGTACTGGGGGCCGTTGTCTGAGATGGGAGTCTCCGGAATGCCATGTCGTGCGAAAGCGGCTTTTAGTTTGTCTATTACAGCGGTTGAAGTTGTGCTGCCGAGCTTGTCCAGCTCAATAAATCTGCTGTAGTAGTCTACTGTCACAAGAAAATCCTCATTGTTCCACGTGAACAAATCGGTAGCCACAACTTGCCATGGCCTATCTGGGACTTTGTGACTGATCATGGGCTCTTTGGTGTTAGAGGGGCGGTATGTGAGACAGATTGAGATTTTCTTAACCATGTTCTCTATTTCCTTCCCCATCCCAGGCCAAAACATGACGTCACGGGCCCTCTGCTTGGTCTTCTCAATGCCTAAGTGACTGGCGTGTACACGTGACAGCATGTTAGAGCGAAGGCTTGTGGGAATGACAATCTTTTCACCTTTGAAGATCATACCATGCAGGTATGAAAGCTCATCACGGTGATTCCAGAATTCTGACACACTCACGGGACACTTTCTCTTTTCCTCAGGCCATCCTCTTAGAATCACTCCTTTCAGTGTCTTCACTTTGACCTCCAATTTCCTCCAATTTGGAGTCACTAACGGGAAGACTGCTGTAAACTGTGTGCACTTGAATATCCATACCTTCACTTAGGCTTGTGTCCTGGTCAGAGAGCGACTTTCTGGATAATGTGTCTGCGACAGGGAAATCCTTGCCTGGTCGATGTACAATGGTGAAATTATATTTTTGGAGCTGAAGGATCATCCTCTGTAGCCTTGGGGGAACTGATACCAGGGGTTTCCGCATTATGGACTCAAGGGGTTTGTGGTCACTCTCAACAATGATTTGACGGCCATAAATGTACTGATGGAAGCGCTTGCAGCCAAATAGTATGGCAAAGAGCACTTTCTCAATTTGAGCATAATTGACTTTGCATTCAGAGAGTGACTTTGATGTGTACACGACAGGTCTTCCATCCTGTAGCAGAACTGCCCAGAGCCCATACTTTGAAGCGTCAACTTGTAACCTGATATCCTTTAGTAGGCCAAGACTGGGCCTGGTGCGCATGCGAGGAGCTCTTTTATCTTCTCGAAGGCTTTGTCATGCTGGGCATCCCAAACAAACTCACTTGACTCCTTTAGGAGCTGTCGCAGTGGTGCGTTGATTTCAGAAAGGCCAGGTGTAAATTTGGAGAGGTATTTAATCATACCTAGCACTGTCTCGAGTTCTCCTTTGTCTTTAGGTGGCTCCATGTCTCTCACGGCAGCAATTTTGGCAGGGTCAGGCTTCACTCCGTCAGCAGTGAGGAGATGACCAAAATAGCTCACCTCTGTAGCACAGATAAGACTCTTTTCTGGATTGAGCCTGACTCCTCTCTCTCTGGAATGCTGCAGCATACCATGGAGGTGCTCATCATGTTCAGCTTTCGTATTCCCATAGATGAGAATATCGTCAACAATGGCCATGATCCCATCCAGACCTTCATACGTTTCATCAATTTTTCGCTGGAACTCGTCTTGGGCTGAAATCAGTCCGAAGGGAAGGCGTCGGAAACGGTAACGCCCAAAAGGTGTGTTGAAGGTGGTCAGCCTTGAAGATTCCTCAGTGAGCTTAATGGCCCAATAACCCGATCTAGCATCCAGGACACTAAAATATAACCAGCTAACCTGGACGTTATTTCCTCGAGAGTAGGTAATGGGTAATGAGGTCGCTTGATGGCCTTGTTAAGGTCCCTTGGGTCCAGACACACCCTCAGCTGACCTGTGCGGGGTTACCTAGCCACAACCATAGAGTTAACCCATTCAGTAGGCTCGATGACTTTAATGATGATATCATGTCTTTCCATGCTCTCAAGCTCCTCTTCAAGACGACTGCGTAGTGCGAGAGGAACACGTCTGGGTGGGTGGACTACTGGAGTTGCGTGCGGATCTATGAGTATGGTACACACACCAGGAAATAATCCAATTCCTTTGAAAACATCTGCAAACTCCTTCAAGATTGGCACTTCCATCTGTGTTTCTGTAACAGATAGTACTAATTTAAAGCAGCGCTCAGTAAGACTGGGAACTTCTTTGCTGTTTTCTCGCAGGTTTTTCTCTCGAGCTCCCCCTACAGTTTCGGAGTATATATATATATATATGAGAAAACTGTCGCAAACTCGTTGTCAACTCCCCCCCCCCCCCTCCCATCTCGTTCAGGCCATGTGCATTTGTTTTCAGAGAAGCCGGCGAACATAGGCGTCATAGGCGAACGATGTACCAATGCAAATAGAACATCTCCAGTTAACAGCATTCGTTTCATTTGTTTGTTAAATAACAGGCGATCTAGCACTGAAATGTGTTACCTTCTCTCAGAAACGCGCTTCAATCCGTGGCGGAGATTCTTTCCGGTGAAATCACAAATCAAAATGCACACAAACGTGTCCCTTTTTCTCATGGGTTAATTCCGCTCTCGTATATTTTTTCCCCCTCATCAAAACATATAAAACCACTGATAAACATTATATCAATTCAACCACTGATAAAAATTATTGGTTTTGATGAGGGGAAAAAACAAAAAACTATTCGAGTGTGGAATTCTACCTCTGGACGGACCATCACATGCTATCAAGGGCGTATATTTTCTATATACTCACTATACTCGGACATTGTGCTTATTTTTATTTATGTGCATCAGGAAGCTACAGGACATCGTCTTTCAAAACATAACCTACTCGAAAGAGAAAAAAAGAATGAATGCGTTATTGTAGCCTAGCACTTTTGAAAATGCCCTTCCGAATGCGTCTCTGTCCCCAGCACATTTCAAACCAAACTGACGCCCGAGCCATGTCCACTGATGTAGTGAAGATAATAGGTAGACACTCAGTCTATGTGCTAGTTCTGGATTTATCACCAAGTTCACTCAGGTGTGTCGGCCAGAACACCTCTTAAGGCCAAATGTTCCAGAGTATGAAATAAATAGTGGAGAAATAATTCTGACTCTGTTTCTTTATTCCTCTTTCTTGCAATTCTGTGAGTATTGGTGTGTGTGTGTGTGGTCTCTATAAAGAGAGAAACAAATTACAAATGAATAAATCAAACATTGCTATTCATGCACTCATTCCTCTCTATGCACTAATATACATTACTAAACAAAAGCAAACAATAATCAGCATATAACTATACAGTATATCTCTTAAACTCTAATACTGTAAGAATAATGTAAAGATTCAAACACTTATAAAGGATCCTCAGATTTTCTATTATAAGTAAAATTCTAACATCACTTACTTCTTATAATACTCAACCACAAAGTACTGATCAATCCTAACAAATATAAAGTATTACACATCTAGACACGATATTACCTATCTTTAACCTGACGTACTAAATCAGATGAGTCGAAGCTCGTACGTGAAATGTACAAACGCGAATATAATTAGCACCTCAGTCTCAAATCGACTCCTTAAACTCCTAACTCTTATCTACATCAAATAACAGAAATAACTAGTTTAACAAATAATATAATACCACAGTTTTACTTACTTTTTTCATTTACGCACACTCTGAGGGAAAGTGCAGCTCACACAACCAACTGACCAACCGACTATCTCTATCGTACTGCATACTAAGTATGTGATGTCAGTATACAAACCAGCGCGCGCCTCAGCCACCATTACAAGCGCTGAATCAACGGAAGTGAATGTGAAACATAAACCCTAATATGGTCAACTACACTAAATAATAGCAACACTAAAATAACTTTGGGGCCTTTTCTACAACTGAGGTATGATTCTCAGCAGTGGCGGCTGGTGAAAAATATTGCAGAGGGGGCTGAATAACGGGGGGGTCTGGGGTCTGGGGTCTCTCCCCCCCCCCCCCCCCCCCCCCCAGAAAATTTTGAATTTAGTAGATGTGATTTCCTGCATTCTGGTGCATTTTAGGCCTTAGGCCATGCCCTTACCTATACCAATAAAATAACTTAAACCAGTCAATAACAATGGTCAAATAATACAATAATAATAATAACAGTTTGACAGTTAATGATAATGAACAAGTTGCATGTTTATTATGCTCTGTGTGCTGACAGAAAAAGTGCAAACGCATAATATTGATAAATTATAATATAGGTAATACAAAAAATAATAGGTAATACAACAATCTAGTTTAATCAATCCCCAGCTGTAGACTACATATTTTTGACAAATTGACAATTGGATAATGGATAACAATGTGCTGATACTAGAGAAAGAGAGAGAGAAAAGGCTCTGAAAGAGAGGATGGGACAACATTCTTGAGGGTAACACCCAAGTATGAGAAGAAAGTTGATTTTAACTAGAAACACAGTAATCTAGCTCAGAACTTAAAAACATCAAAAAACAAAGCAAACACACAGGTATTAATATTCCTATAACTATTTTAATATCAAACATGTGTGAAACAGTGTGTGTGTGTGAGTGACAGAGACAGACAGGTCAATTCCCACGACTAACTTTACATTATTTCCACTCGACGTCACTGGCGCCGCCATTCTGCTCTCATCTGAGGTAAAAAAATGTCCCGTGGTGCGCGTGCACGGTGCACTCCCCTAATCTGATACTGTGGGCGATATTTTCAGCGCCCCTAATCCATAAAATTTGACGACGCTGATTGGCGAAATATAAACTTTTTTGCATAGCAACCGGGGAACCATTGGCTTAAATTCCAGCACTGTGGGGCTGAGCGAACTGGCGCCCTGAGAAGACAGCCTATTGGCTATAGTACTACACCAACATGATAAAAGTAACGAAAGTGAATGCAAATATCATTCTGGTGAGTTCAAAACACTTTTCAAAGTAAAACCATTATTAGCATATAATTAACACAGATTATTTTTCAAAATGATAAATTATAATATATATTAAAAAAACAGACAGACAGGTCGGAGGGAGGGCGGCGCCCCAGCGCCCTCTATGGGCGAGCCGCCCCTGATTCTCAGAACAATATTATTCAAATGTTGAGATAGTGTATATTTTTATTGTGTTACCAAACGTAATCAGTAACATTATGGTTAAAAATCAATACTATAAGAAATATTTCCGCTATTTATTTATTTTTAGTTTAGCCTACAGCTATAGCTACTTAGATTATGCATTATCAAAATAAATGTTACGTTACATTCTTCTATCATTTTTCTGGTGATCCGAGTTGTCTATCGTAACGATTGACCAAAGAAAGTCAAACACGTTTAATTTGTTTATTACAAGTTTGTTTATTTTATTATTGAAGCTTGAGACCGGTGGTACTGGTGGTCTGGAGTGCCCCTTACTCGGAGTTGATGACACTTGCCAACGCTTGTAGCTAAAAAGGAAAAAGAAAATGTATCAATCTTTTATCAACATCATTTACACAAGGTCAAACTAGCACAGAGTTGCATGTGTGAAGTTGCAATGCAATTTCTCGTTTATTTATAGTTCTGTTTGTGTAAATGTGAATAAAAATAAATATAAAAAGTGGCATTATTAGCTAGCAGCTCTCGTGTCGGTTTATGCATTATATATCAAGTCAGCACAGTATATAACGTTACTAATTCTGAGGCTGACGACAAGCTAAACTAATGCATAATTTGTAGAATTTCATATCGATTTATAGGCCATCTGAGAAACACAAATAAACCCTGATAGAGGAACGGACAAAACACTAACTTACAGAAAACAAGCAAGTTTGTTTGCTAATGAAAATACTAACATCTAAGGTACAGTATCTCACGTACTAGTAAGCCGGTAACAGACAGCGAGCATAATAAAAAAACAAAAAAACAAACAGACAATAGCCAAACATCCCGACTCACGAGGTCACAATTACAAGAAATACAAACATTAAACACAGTTTATTATAAAGATACTTACAAGTGCAACAGCAAGAAGGCCAGGTCAGCATCGGTTTTTGCAGGCTTCGCTTTCTTTCAGTTCTCTCTATTCTGAAAAAGCCGGTCCGTTTTCTTTCTTTGTTCCTCTGATAAACACTTCCGAGCTTTCTTCTTCTTCTTTTACATCAGCCATCACGAAAACTTGAAGAACTCAATATCTAGCGTTACCTTTTTCTTATAGCTAGCCAGCTCCTGGATGGATGGGGACGTGTACGCATGCGTGTGCTCGTACAGTGCCGTAAAGCAATTCGTTACCTCGGGAGACCTGAAGTCTCACGATACTTCCTAACACTGAGGCCGGCGGGCCGCCGGCCCAAAGTTGCAAGGGTGGTTTTGACGCTCACAGGCACCAGGGGGGTGCGAGACGATCACCATTCAACACGAAATCAGTAATATAAACATTACAATGACTCCAAAGCTGTTCGGTTAAGGTAAAAAAAGTTACTTAGTTCTGCTTTAATGAGCCCAAAGTCAATGCATCCTTTTAGACCTATGACAGGGGGTGCATTTTGTGTCAACTACATGAAAAGTAATAGTCATCTCAATGTCTTTGTGCTTGCATTTCGGATCACATTTGCCTTTTACCACCACCACCATAGCCAAACAAGAGGCGAGATGTCGGCTGCAGAGTGCACTGAGTGTTGAGCTTGTCATACTCGTACAGGGAAATTACGTTGGCAGATGATCCAGTGTCTAGTTTGAACTTGACTTCGAGTTGTCTTGGACCTATTTTTAAGTACACAAAAGCTTGCTCTGTCTCTGAACTCGATCTGCCCTGTGTCATTGAGTCAATAAACAGCTCTTTATACTCATCAACTTTGTCTAAGTGTTCTGTGCTTATTGCATGGACAGTTTTCTCACAGCTGGAACGACCACAATGTGGATTTACCACATATTTTGCACACTTTTCCTTTTGCAGGACATTGAGATCGATCAGCGTGAGGTTTGTTTCCACAGTAGCCACATCTTTTGTGGTGCACTGGGGTAGTATTTCTAGGTTGTAAACTCTCGCTGTATTTCTTTGTGTGTTTATCGTTACTTTTTAAAAATGCACTTTGTAATAAAGTCTAATTAAGTTTAACTTAAAGTAAGTACACTTTCATCACAATATTTATAAACACACTTAAGTGTACTTTTTAAAAATGCACTTTGTAATAATGTCTGATTAACTTTAACTTAAAGTAAGTACACTTTCATCACAATATTTATAAACACACTTAAGTGCACTTTTAAAGATGCACTTTGTAATAATATGTAATTAAGTTTAACTTAAAGCAAGTACACTTTCATGACAATATTTATAAACACACTTAAGTGTACTTTTTAAAAATGCACTTTGTAATAATGTCTAAATAAGTTTTACTTATAGAAAGTACAATTTCATGCTCATATTTATAAACACACTTAAGTGCACTTTTTACAAATGCACTTTGTAATAATATCTAATTAAGTTTAACTTAAAGTAAGTACACTTTCAAGTGGGCACAAAGTGGGCACAACTTCCGGTTTGAAGTAAACAAAGCGCGACTTGACATGCTTGACACTCGTTCATTCAACAGTTGACAGTCATTCAAGTTATAGCGATCCAAACTAGCTAACGATGTGGGAACACAACCTCAACGAAATTCAAAAGGGTGAAATAACAGTACCTTTACCCTCTGCAGTAGTTGATTGGGAGTATTATAACATTATTAATAATCAATACTCATCAAGGCATGGACAGACAGTTGTGCGAGCTGACAAACAATTAAAATAAAAAATACACACTTAGTCACTGATGTGCTTTGGAGTTTATTCAAAATTATAAATGAATGTGCTACTTATACATTAACTGGCACATTTGGAATTCTGTCAACACAGGCTTTGATCCTGAGTTTAGGTAACATCAGTAGCGAACAGCCAAACACATGCTGATAGAGTTTATAGAATAGGCTATTAATAATTTAAACAAATGTACACAGGAAGATTCGTCGTCTTTTGGGAGGTGATGGAAACTACAGTCGTTGGCAGGATCAGAGACGGGCTCTACACTCTAATTTTGTTTTCGGCTTATGTTCAAAACAATCACGTTTAAGCCACTGAATTAGTTTAGTCTGGTTACATACAACCACGAACACATGTTGTCCCTGAGCTCCGTAACGACATCTCTCATATGTAGTGAAGTCGTGTGACGTCAGTACAATTTGGTAGGTGGCCAATTAGTAATTGCCCATTTGCGGTATATAAACCTTTCATTCAGGCATCTTGGGGTGCGTCATGGTTGAAAGCCCGCCCCTTCCGTTGTAAACACCGACTGAGTGTCCTGCTGCGTTGCTGAGGGTTTGTGCGTGTGGGTTGCTGCTTACTCCCAGGTAGGCTTGGTACCATCCCGGGGCGTAGGGGGAAGTTTTTTTTTTCTCTCTCCCTGATTTGGATTGTGGCAATTTGTTCCAGTATGATGTGCCTTCAGCGCTTCCATCGTTGTGGCATCGCAATGTAATTGATCGGAGCACCAGCTGTTTCAGTCAACGAGCCTGTTAAATGATTCTCTGGTATATGTTGACGTGTAACTGGATCGTACTCTCTGGTAGGTAAACTGGGTTGGTATTTTGTGGCATTATCGGGTGGGTAACTGGTCGATCACTTCATTAGTTATAATCCTCCTTGTTTACTGTTTTGAAGGTCTTCGTGGACTCTAAAGTGGGCTAATTAAGTGAGCAGTCGCATTAAACGGTGCGCTCTCCCTCTCCGTCACTCTCTCTCTCTCTTTGAAGCCACGCTGCTGCTTTCTCCACATCGATACGCTTAAGTCAAGCGTGTACGTGGGCCTGAGGATTAAATTTGCTCTTTTTTTTCTATTAGTTGGCATTTCTTTACTATTGTTTTCTTTGGTTGACCAGTTTTCAAGTTATGTAAGTTTGAATGACTGTCTGTCTGAAATCACTGCTGGGTGTGTTCCTGCAGCGGTCACAGTGTAACGTATTTGTTTATTGTTTGGTTGTAGAGTGTTTAGAGTTTTCTTTACTTTGGGTTTGATTTGAGGGAAATATTTTCTTTATTATTATTTTTTTGTGTGTGTGTGTTGATTATCATGGACTAAGTTAATTAGACCGATTGTGAATGTGGTTTGTTTATGTTTTCCTTGTTAAATTAATGTGTCGTGCCATCAGGCATTTATTCGATTCTGATTGATTCTGCCTGTAGTAATCGCTGTGTCCCTGCAGCGGTCATTTGAAATTGTTTCAATTGTTTGTTTGTTTTTATTTTGAATTGTCTGTCTTTAATTCGTTAATAGTATTCCTATATTGTTTGTCTTTTTGGTGTGTGTAAGTGTTTTTCTTTCTTTGGTTCTTGCTACGTTAAAGTCAATAAATTGACTTTGAATATTGGTTTTTTCTATTATTTTCAGTTTCTTATCTATTTTCTTTTTCTCTTTTCCTTTAGGAGCTGAGGCCCTCCTGGAGCGGGCTGGTTGTCTGTTTTACAGCAGGTTTTGTTCACTGAGAATGTTATTGCAGTTTCATTATTGCCGTGTCACTATCTTTGGCTATTTGCAGTGAATTGGGTGGGTGTAAGAGTGGTTGCCGTGTTTCTTATGGTGGACCTGCTGCTGGCACACTAGCCTGCTCCTGTGCTGAAGCCTCAGTCTCCGACGTTAAGTCAAGTGTGTTATTAATTTTGTAAAAGTGTATTGAGAATCTGGTGAGCTTATAATAAGCCTTGTGGAGGTTTATTGTGAATTTTGTTTTTTTTTTGCTTATTTTCTCGACCGTATTTAAGCCAATCATGACCTTTGAACTACTGTTTTTAAAGCACTGTTGATCAACTTTTAACGTCAATAAAACAATTTTTGTACGGAAGCCCATGCCTCTTGCCTTTTCTAGGTGGAACGTATTTGTGTGCTATATTTGTGCTTATTTGCTTATTTTCCCCGTTAACCTGGGGTGGCGTAGTCACTAAAATTGAGCCACTTGCTACATGTGGCGTAGTCGGCAGGGTCCACAGGATTTTTGGCAGAGGCGTGGGACCGTATAGTAGTTTGTATTGTATGTATGTTTTGTTTTTGTTTTGTTTTTTTGGTCTTTTTCTCTCTCTTTCTTTTTGTAGGAATAAAGCAGCAGCGTGTGCTCTGGAAACCTTCAGTGACATTCCTTGAGGTTGAGTATAGTGTATATATATCTATCTATATATATATATATATATATATATATATTTTTTTTTTTATAATGGAGGGAGAATTACAGGAACTTAAACAGCTTGTGGCTCAACTTCGAGCTGATAACGAGAGATTGCGACAGGAGGGAGTGTCTGATCTCCAGGGGGCTAGCATTCCTGTACCCAGCACTTCTGTCACAGGCTCTTCCTCTATACCTTCATCAGTGACTGGTACCAATACTCCAGCAACTGATAGGTTTGTATTTGTGCCCCGAGATAGGAGGTGCCCAAAATTTATTGGAAGGTCTGGAGTGAGTATTAATGAATGGGTTGAGGAAGCCAAGGCATGCATGAGAACCCGTTATTTATCCCCTGCAGATCAGGCCTTCTTTCTGTTCGATCACTTGGAGGGGGAGGCGCGAGAGGAGATACGATATCGTTCGGACGAGGAACGTGGGGATCCGGAGAAAATTATTAAAGCACTGCGTGAGTTGTATGGATGTTCGTTGTCGTATATTTCCCTGCAAGAAGCTTTCTTCTCTAGGAGGCAGCAGGAGGGGGAAACGCTTTTGGAGTTTTCACTCGCCTTGATGAGCCTCCTGGAGAAGGTAAAGCGACAGTCTCCGCATGCTCTGGTAAACGCTGAAACAGTGCTACGTGACCAATTTGTTGAACACGTTAATGATAGTACTTTGAGACGAGAGCTTAAACAGCTGGTGCGCCGACAACCTAATTCCACTTTGTTAGATGTGCGGAGCGAGGCCCTTCGATGGGAGCGGGAAGGGATGCCAGGCGGTGCAAGGGCCCGAAGTTTATCTGTCCCGTTGGCACATGGGATTCAGTATGGTGTGCGTGGGGATACACCGGTGGGGACCCATAATTCGTTTCAAACGTCCGAATTGGGTGAGTTAAGAGAAATGCTGAAAGTACAGCAAGAGCAATTAAATCAGCTAACACAGGGGTCGGGAACCTTTTTACCAAGAAGAGCCAAAAAAACTAAACAAAATTGAGAATTTTTTCAAAAGAGCCAGAGCAAAGTTTACACTCGTATATTAGACAAATTTACAACAGTAATATATAATAACAACAGTAGTAATATACGACTTGCACTAGTAGCAGTTCTGGTAGTTATATAACGTTACAACAACACTTTTTTCCACAAAAAAAAAAAAATGTGTGTGGGGTGGGGCTGACTAGCTTTCGCGAGGCACATAACATACGCGCGTGTTATGCGCGCAGCATGTTCTATGTCGCTCTATTCCGGGAGATTTTAACTAATTTTCGGGCATCAGGGAGACCGGAGACGCTCAATATGCTTCCGGGAGACTTGGGATTTCTGATATTTTGTTCACTGACATGCTGGTTTCTTAGCACACTGGACGAGAAGCGCAGCGCCTCATTTAAAATTCAAACACTTTATTCCCTATGACTCCGCCGTTTACACCTGGCCACTTCAAGCGTTTTCTGAGATCGGATAGCGATCCGATCGTGAAAAGACCAGGTGTAAATGCCCCCCGAAACGCATTTGAGACGGATTTGAATCCGATCGCTCAAACCACTTCAGGAGGTGGTCTGGGCCGCATTCCAGACGAAACTGGACATGTGTAAATGCATCTGGTTGTTGAAACCACATATGTAAATTTTACTCATCCCCAAAATGCTAAGAAATAAACGTGTGAGAGCGTATTATAGGCTATATGTCATGCTATTTTAGTCAGATATGACGACGCTACTGCGACACGCATTACCTCAGATGAGCAGCTGAACGCCAAGCCAACGCGCCGCATCGCAAATCAAAGTGAAAGTAAGATGCAGACGATTAACACTACCATAAAAGTAGTCTAAAGAAAAGAAATGATCTTACCAGGACTGTTGCCGCTCTCTTTATTGCTGTCTTTGCTTTTTTTGAAATTAGCCAAAGATCAAATTTCGGCTCATATCTGTTGCTTTCGGTGACGCGCACTTCATTAAATCTGCATAGCGCGTGAATTGAAGATCGGATTTATATCCGTTTTGCAAAAACACATTTATGTGACCAGCGTGTAAATGGAATCGTTTTGATAAATCAGATAGCTATCCGATTTGAGAAAACGCATGAAGTGGCCAGGTGTTAACAGCCCCCTAGGAGTGGTGACCGGCGGCACATTCAGTGTCTGTCCGCGGCGCCCAGCAACGGCTCAGCAGAACCTTGTTCGAAATCCTGCTTTGCCACAGAGTGCCATTTACATAGTTTTATATAAAATTTACTTTTATTTGTATCAAACCGTCGTTAATGTAGGCTACATACTGACTTCACTGTGTGCTGCAATTTATATTTACTTTTACATTCATTTTCAGAAATCAGCTGCTTAAATGAGAATTGCTGAGGTAAAGTGTTCTGCAGACTTCAACGATTGTATTTAATTGTACAGTACAATTATAACATAGTACAGACATTATCTTAATTCCATAATGTCTTTAGTTTAAACATTACAATATTGCCGGCCATAAACTTGCGCGTCCGGTGTGCAATAACGTTACCTCTTTCCTAGACGCGGCGCGCGCTTCTCGTCCGGTGTGCGATACTTCTGTCCTAAGACGCTTCTCGTCCGGTGTTATGACACCACACAAATTGAGAAACGGGCATCATAAACAAGTGATTAACAAGTGCTGCATGGTGCATCTCAAATTGTCTCTTAATATTTTACTTTTTGAGAGACTTTTTCAGTCAGCATTTGAAAATTGGGAGAGCCATATAAAATCCTGAAAAGAGCCATATATGGCTCGCGAGCCATAGGTTCCCGACCCCTGAGCTAACACAAAGTTTCGCCCGATTGCAAGGTCCAGACGTGCGTAATCGAGTTCCTCGTAATGGACCTGTAATTTGTAGAAGGTGTCAAAAGCCAGGCCATTTTGCCCGAGAGTGCGACGGGGAGCGAGCTCCCCAACGGGCCCCGCATTCCATGTTACCATTCGCTGGGGGTAAGCAGCCTTCCAATTCTGCACAATCGGAAAACTAGTGCCCACCGTGCTGCAGAGCCACAGCTCGGTTGGGGAGTCTAATGGCTCCGCTTTGACAAATGGTTTAGTTCATACGTCTCGTTTAATGTCCTCCTGTCCTCATCTTGTTGTATCTATAGGTGGAGTGCTGTTGCCCTGTTTGGTGGATACCGGCTCCATGGTCTCCACCATTACAGAGAGCTGTTTCCGGCAGCATTTTGAGCCATTGGGTCAGGAACAACTTCGGTCATGTCAATGGTTACAGCTTCGTGCCGCTAATGGTTTGTCAATTCCTTATCTTGGTTATATTGAGCTAGATATTGAGCTCTGTGGCCAAGTCGTTTCAAATTGCGGGGTGCTTGTTGTCCGAGATCCTCCTGGTGGCTTGTGTGATCAGGTTCCAGGCGTTCTCGGAATGAACGTTCTGAAGCGATGCTACCAGGGGCTTTTTGGACAGCATGGCCCTGCCCTCTTCGAGTTGCCAGACGTGTCAAAAGCCCCGCATTTCGTATTTCAGGCACTACAATATTGTAGTGATGTTAACACCACAAATAGCCTGAATCGCATTGGTATGGTTCGAGTTCGAGGCCGTAGGCCTTGTCGTATTCCAGGAGGCACGGTTAAGTTTGTTCCGGCAACTTGCTCCGAGGAATACTCTCATGGAGCTGTCCTTTTTGAGCCTCCGGGGTCCGGTTTGCCTGCTGGGTTGCTAGCCTCCCCGGCGGTAGTTCAGGTAAGCCAGGGGACTGCCTATATATCTGTAGTAAATGTTGGCGTGACTGATGTGATGCTTTACCCTCGTTCCATGATTGGCACCTTGAGTAGTGTTTATGTGGTGAGTTTGCCCGCAGGTGTTCCTGAAGTTCAGTCAATTGTGGCCGTTGTGGGCGCTCAGAATGCAGAAGTGGCATCTACTGTGCTCGAGCAGGTTGAGGAATTGGATCTGTCAAGTTTATCAGAGGTCGAGCGGTGTCAGGTAAGGGCGTTGCTCTACAAGTTCCAGTCGGTGTTTTCCACCGGGGAGGGAGATTTGGGTTGTACAAACTTAATCTGCCATGATATCCCTTTAGTAGATGAGACCCCTATTCGTCAGCGCTTCCGTCGGATACCTCCATCAGAGTATGAGGTAGTAAAAGCCCATATAAACCAGTTACTTGAGGCTGAGATCATTAGAGAGAGCTGTAGTCCATTTGCTTCACCGATCGTGCTGGTTAAGAAGAAAGACGGTAGTCTACGCATGTGCGTTGACTACCGTCAGCTTAATTCCAGAACTAGAAAAGACGCGTTTCCTCTGCCCCGAATTGATGAGTCCTTGGATTCCCTGAGTGGTGCCTGTTGGTTTTCGACACTTGACTTGGCCAGTGGGTATAATCAGGTTCCAGTCACTGAGAAAGATCGGTTTAAGACGGCTTTCTGTACACCTTTTGGACTCTTTGAGTGGAACCGTATGCCCTTTGGCCTGTGCAATGCCCCAGGCACCTTTCAGAGGTTGATGGAACAGCTATTCGGGGACCAGCAGTGTCAGTCTTTGCTTTTATATCTGGATGATGTGGTGGTATTTTCTACCTCGGTAGCTCAACATCTGGAGCGTTTAGAGGTTGTCCTGGGTCGGTTAGAACGTGAAGGACTCAAGGTCAAGTTAAGCAAGTGCGCGTTTTTCCAGAGAGAAGTAAAGTATTTGGGTCACGTCATATCGGCCGAAGGGGTTTCAACCGATCCTGCAAAGATTGAGGTTGTAGCCAATTGGCGACGTCCATCTAATGTGGGGGAGCTGCGTTCCTTTCTTGGTTTCGTTAGCTATTATCGCTGCTTTGTAGAGGGGTTTGCCAAATTGGCTGGCCCCCTGCATAAGCTGGTGGCGGCGTGTTCTAGTTCGGGACCTAGGAAGCGGGCTCCTCGTGGGTTTACAGAAGGGGATTGGACGGAGCAGTGTCAGGTGAGCTTCGAGGAATTGAAGAATAGGCTTACTACCGCCCCAGTGCTAGCTTATGCAGACTTCTCCCGGCCCTTTATTCTCGAGGTGGATGCTAGCCAAAGCGGGTTTGGCGCGGTCCTCTCGCAGGAACACAGAGATAAGGTGCGCCCTATAGCATATGCCAGCCGCAGTCTTAGGCCCACTGAGCGCAACATGACCAACTATAGTTCCATGAAATTGGAGTTCGTGGCGCTCAAGTGGGCCATGACAGAGAAATTTAGGGAGTACTTACTGGGACAGAAGTGCATTGTTTACACGGATAACAACCCCCTTAGCCACCTGACATCTGCTAAATTGGGAGCCACCGAACAACGTTGGGCTGCCCAGTTGGCTTCCTTCGACTTTGAGGTCCGGTATCGCTCTGGGCGAAGTAACCGGAATGCGGATGCTCTTTCTAGACAGCACCAGTTTTCGCAGGAGACACGTGAGAATTTCTTACCAGGGACCGTTATTCCAGCAATGGTAAGGCAGGCAGCTGAGGCAGAACCAGTAGTACAGGTCAATCAGGCAGTGATCACCGCGTTGCCCAGTTTCTCAATCGAAGACCTGAGCTCCTTACAGGAGGCGGATCCTGATATTCAGAGAGTTTTGGCGTTTTGGGAACAGGGGTCTTTTCCCAGCTCTGCAGAGCGCCAAAATATTTCCAAGTCTGTGTTAACTTTGCTTCGGCAAGGGGATCGTCTCGTAAAAAAAAATGGGGTATTGTACCGCCGTATGTCACGCCCTGATGGTGGTGAGGAGGTGCTACAGTTGGTTTTACCAGTAGCGTTAAAACGTGATGTATTGACCCAATTGCACCAGCACCATGGACACCAGGGTGTTGAACGCACTACAGAATTAATACGGCAGCGGTGTTATTGGCCAGGGATGTCTGCGGAAGTGGCGCAGTGGTGTCGGGAATGCGAGCGATGTCAGCTGGCCAAGGACACCCAACCACTTGGCCGGGGTTTTATGGGCCATGTCCTAGCCTCTAAGCCAAATGAGATCTTGGCTATTGATTTTACCATGCTTGAGCCTTCTTCTTCTGGACATGAGAATGTTTTAGTGTTAACAGACGTGTTCAGTAAATACACCCTTGCCGTTCCGACCAGAGATCAGCGGGCCGAGACCGTTGTACAAGTTTTGGTCACAGAGTGGTTTTTCCGGTTCGGGGTCCCAGGTCGCATCCATTCCGACCAGGGTCGGAATTTTGAATCGGCCCTTATGAGACAACTCTGTGGGTTTTATGGGATTGAAAAATCCCGTACTACGCCTTATCACCCAGCTGGCAATGGCCAGTGCGAACGGTTCAACCGAACCCTTCATAACCTCCTTCGCACTCTGCCAGCTTCTAGGAAAAGGGATTGGGCGTCTTGCCTTCCGCAGATCTTGTTCTGCTATAATACCACCCCCCATCAGTCCACCGGTGAGTCTCCGTATCTCCTGATGTTTGGCCAGGAACCTAGACTGCCTGTTGATTTTCTTTTGGGTAGGGTTCAGGAACCTGGGGAGGGCGGGGTCCATGAGTGGATCGTAGAGCATCGAGCAAGGATGCAAGTGGCATTTGAGGGTGCTAGGGAACGCTTAAAGGCGGCTGCTGAGTACCGTAAGAAACGGCACGATCAACATGTTCGTGATGCACCACTGAGGGAGGGTACACTGGTTTATCTCCGTGATCATAGCGTGAGAGGTCGTCATAAAATCCAGGACCTGTGGAGCTCAGTGTTGCATCAAGTACTGCGGGCACCAAAAGATGGAGGGTCTGTGTATACTGTTGCACCCGCTGGTGATTTGGGAAAAGTTAAGCGTGTTCACCGTTCCCTGATGAAGCCTCGAATACAGCAAGACCCCCCAATTGTTGAGTGCCCTGCTAGCCCCCCAGTTAGCCCGTCGTCCTCACTAGGGGACGCGACAGTTTAGATCTGTGGGTGGCTGTAGAGGAGGCTTTGCCGGCCGTGTCAGACCTGCCGGCACCTTGCATGATTCCAGTAGCACCAGTGCCACCTTCTGTGGAAGGCATGGGGCCCTCTGTAGAGTCCTTGCCTCCTGTAAACAATTTGGTGCATGACGTGGATTTGGGTCTTCCTGGCACATCCATCTTTCTTTCCTCAGACCAGTCTAGGGATAGTGCTGAGGCTGTGCGACGAACGAGACGTGCCACAGCGGGGCAACATTCTAACATCCATCATCTTCCGCGAGCAGTGGAAAATGCAAGGGATGAGGTATCTGTTTCAGGGACGGTGTCTAGTATTAGTTCTGGGTTGTTTAGGCCTTGGTACTGATGTTCTCTTTGTATCTATCGTCGGGGCGACGACACAAAAGTAGGGGGTAGATTGTAGTGAAGTCGTGTGACGTCAGTACAATTTGGTAGGTGGCCAATTAGTAATTGCCCATTTGTGGTATATAAACCTTTCATTCAGGCATCTTGGGGTGCGTCATGGTTGAAAGCCCGCCCCTTCCGTTGTAAACACCGACTGAGTGTCCTGCTGCGTTGCTGAGGGTTTGTGCGTGTGGGTTGCTGCTTACTCCCAGGTAGGCTTGGTACCATCCCGGGGCGTAGGGGGAAGTTTTTTTTTTTTTTTTCTCCCTGATTTGGATTGTGGCAATTTGTTCCAGTATGATGTGCCTTCAGCGCTTCCATCGTTGTGGCATCGCAATGTAATTGATCGGAGCACCAGCTGTTTCAGTCAACGAGCCTGTTAAATGATTCTCTGGTATATGTTGACGTGTAACTGGATCGTACTCTCTGGTAGGTAAACTGGGTTGGTATTTTGTGGCATTATCGGGTGGGTAACTGGTCGATCACTTCATTAGTTATAATCCTCCTTGTTTACTGTTTTGAAGGTCTTCGTGGACTCTAAAGTGGGCTAATTAAGTGAGCAGTCGCATTAAACGGTGCGCTCTCCCTCTCCGTCACTCTCTCTCTCTCTTTGAAGCCACGCTGCTGCTTTCTCCACATCGATACGCTTAAGTCGAGCGTGTACGTGGGCCTGAGGATTAAATTTGCTCTTTTTTTTCTATTAGTTGGCATTTCTTTACTATTGTTTTCTTTGGTTGACCAGTTTTCAAGTTATGTAAGTTTGAGTGACTGTCTGTCTGAAATCACTGCTGGGTGTGTTCCTGCAGCGGTCACAGTGTAACGTATTTGTTTATTGTTTGGTTGTAGAGTGTTTAGAGTTTTCTTTACTTTGGGTTTGATTTGAGGGAAATATTTTCTTTATTATTATTTTTGTGTGTGTGTGTTGATTATCATGGACTAAGTTAATTAGACCGATTGTGAATGTGGTTTGTTTATGTTTTCCTTGTTAAATTAATGTGTCGTGCCATCAGGCATTTATTCGATTCTGATTGATTCTGCCTGTAGTAATCGCTGTGTCCCTGCAGCGGTCATTTGAAATTGTTTCAATTGTTTTTTTTTTTTATTTTGAATTGTCTGTCTTTAATTCGTTAATAGTATTCCTATATTGTTTGTCTTTTTGGTGTGTGTAAGTGTTTTTCTTTCTTTGGTTCTTGCTACGTTAAAGTCAATAAATTGACTTTGAATATTGTTTTTTTCTATTATTTTCAGTTTCTTTTCTATTTTCTTTTTCTCTTTTCCTTTAGGAGCTGATGCCCTCCTGGAGCGGGCTGGTTGTCTGTTTTACAGCAGGTTTTGTTCACTGAGAATGTTATTGCAGTTTCATTATTGCCGTGTCACTATCTTTGGCTATTTGCAGTGAATTGGGTGGGTGTAAGAGTGGTTGCCGTGTTTCTTATGGTGGACCTGCTGCTGGCACACTAGCCTGCTCCTGTGCTGAAGCCTCAGTCTCCGACGTTAAGTCAAGTGTGTTATTAATTTTGTAAAAGTGTATTGAGAATCTGGTGAGCTTATAATAAGCCTTGTGGAGGTTTATTGTGAATTTTGTTTTTTTTTTTGCTTATTTTCTCGACCGTATTTAAGCCAATCATGACCTTTGAACTACTGTTTTTAAAGCACTGTTGATCAACTTTTAACGTCAATAAAACAATTTTTGTACGGAAGCCCATGCCTCTTGCCTTTTCTAGGTGGAACGTATTTGTGTGCTATATTTGTGCTTATTTGCTTATTTTCCCCGTTAACCTGGGGTGGCGTAGTCACTAAAATTGAGCCACTTGCTACATAAAGATTTGCGTCTTTAAATAGTAAAATAATTCTCAGAAAAACAGCTAGCCTCTTCGCTAACTAACACACAAAATACCATTGGAATGCTACTTCCGCCACCTCACCGGAAGTTTCACGCACTTTATTGTTTACAGGAGCGCCCCTCGGAAACTTGTGGATATGCGAACATGGTGTTTAATGCGCATGTGCCAAAAATACTACGTCATGATGACACACTACTTCACTAGAGTTTGAAAAATGCGCTGCCGTTGTTATGTTTCTGTAATCGCGATGCATGAGGAAAGGAAAGAAACTAAGGCTTCCCAAGCAAGAAGAGAACAAAAGGAGCCCCACGTTTGGCTGTTTGCAGATGAGATGTTATACTGTAAATAATCAGTCAAGTAAGTATATCTTGATGCTTTCTTTATTGAATTTTTTTTTCACCGCAGTTGATATTGCGATTAAGAGTGCTTAGTCGCAGATAGTAATGTTGTTATACGCAATAGATTCGGGAGGTAAATTAAGTTAATCATGTTTCCAATAATTTATCTATGATTGATTGCATTCTAATAATGTCTTACATCGTAATGTGCTCGCGTGTGTGGGCGTGTTCGAGGAACTTGTCTACTGAAATGTGTTTAAAAAAAGTTTATTTATTTTTATTAAACCGAATTTTTAAATAATTTTAAACAAACTAAATGACTTTAAGGTAAATTTGCATGCTGAATGCTGATCCAATATTGTAACTTTCGAAGACATTTATATATTAACCATACATGTTTAATATATCACCCACCTTTAGAAATAATGCTTGTAATGTATTTAATTTCGTTTTGCATTTGAAGAGAGTTGTTCAGTTACTATTTGATTTGGAATATGTAATATTTTTGTGCTTATCTGGATTAAACATTCATTTTGCAGGATCAGTTCACATTTGTTATTGGAGATATAGAGTAAGCGGTGTGGAATCACAGACCTGTATTGATGAGGTGAGATGACAAGATTTATTATGAATTTTTGCCCAGCCAGCACACCAAGCTAAAACACTGCTATCAAGTCACCAAGTATCCCTATAGCCTTTAATGCTTTGTATCTTTTCCATTTGCAAGTTATACATCCCCACCTGTGCATACATATGCCCCTATAATCATCATATTTACAACAAACCAAATGAAGAAGGCTGCCGCATTACTGTGTCAACCGTGGTAAATACAGGAACATCCTTCATGAAGATACGTCCGGCAGGATTAAAATTCAAGATTACCTTTCTCAATTTGCATGGGTCTTGGGTTTGCATGTATCATTAACCTATATTTATGAAATTGATAAAGTTATGTTTAATTCCTTGTAAAGTAGCTAAATAAATGTTCTCTATTTTAATGACTTTAAGCCCAGTGTCAGTGAAGATAGTGTGGACAGTGCAATCCTGGTGTTTTTGGGAAATAGAGGAACTTTGCCCAGATTTCTACTTTGGCGTGACACTTATAAGGGTAATTCATCACATCACATATTCATCAACAGTTAGCAGTCAAAAGTTTACGTACACCTTGCAGAATAAACCGCTTCATCAGGGTATACTAAATAAAAAGACAACATATACATTTTTGTGTTCCCTCTTATTGCTAAAATTACTAACATTTTGCAGACACTGCAATGTGTATATAAACTTTAAAGGGAAAATATCTATCACTTTCATTAATTTGAGCCAAATTTAATAATGGACTGGATCTGTTTTATAAACAAATGTTTTCACTTTTTTTTTTCTCAAGGTATTTTTTCCTGACTTTCCTGCCTCTTTGGAACAAATCCATTCACATTTACTATGGAGAGCACCAGGACATTGACATAAACAGGACTTTCCAACTGTCACTTGGTGACAAATGTTTTTGGTTTTCTTATTTCTTTGCCTTTAAATTTCTTCAGTGTTTTTTTTTTAATTTATTTATTTATTTATTTATTTTAGACAGACTTATATTCACTGTAATGCTGAAGTAAGCATTTTGTCCTCTCTAATGTTGGTGCTACGAAAAGGTTTAAGAGCTAAAATTAACTAGGTTCGGTAACACTTTAATTGGGTCTCATTGGTTAATATTAGTTTATGTATTAGCAAAACATGATTTAAAAATGAGCATTTTTTAACAGTATTTATGAATCTTTGTTAATATTAGTTAATTCAAACATAGTTTGTTGAAGTTAGAACAATATATAATTATTGTTCATGCGAGTTCACAGTGCATTATAATTTTAATACACAACTTTTGAATATAATAATGCATTATTAAATGTTGAAATTAACATTAACTAAGACTAATAAATGCTTCAAGTATTATTCATTCATAATTCATGTTAACTGAAGGAGTTAACTAATAATACCTTTTTGTAAAGCATTACCCGTTTGAATCTTAGTGTTCACATTTTGCAGTATAACGTCACATCACATTTTGTTTGTATTAATTCATGGGTTGTGTGTTTGATGTACTGTGTGTTTGCTTCTAAAATGATGTTTGTACTGGTAATCCCTGTTATGGGGACCAAATTACCCTAAAAGTATAGTAATACCAGTAAATTACATGGAAACAATTTTATAAATCATACAGAATTATGTTTTCTGAAAATGTAAAAACAAGAAAATGTTTTCTGTGATGATAGGTTTAGGTACCTTTGTATGAGGGAGAAAATTATTGTGCATATAAGCATTATTGCCCTCCAGACTCTTTCTAAATGAGAGTTAAAGGGATATTTCACTTTAAAATGAAAATTCTGTCATCATGTAGAGACTCTGTTCGGGTCTGCTCAAGGGTGAATTTGCATATCATAATTAATAATTGATAATTAATAATTATTCATACAGATTTGGATCAGACCGGTCTTACATATTAATAAATCTCCCATTTAGGGAGGCTTATTAATTTTACCCATATGCATACATGAATTCTGTGGCCACAAGAATTAGCTTTCCTGCTCTATAAACAAATACCCTTTTAGGTATGTTTAGTTCTGTAAAGCGTGTAGCTTCTTGGATAACATTTCATTGACTAGTATTATGAGCGGACAATAATCAGTCAAACATGAGCATAATTGTGTTTAATAAAGCAACTACTTAAACATTTACTACGTTACAATGATACATGTATTTACAAACATTAAAACACAAACTAAGACGACGCGGGGGGTTTAGACAATGGATACGCGTAAGTGAGTTGGAGAGGGAGAGAGTATATATATATATATATATATATAGAGAGAGAGAGAGAGCATGGAGAGAGGAAGAGACAGGTTTACATTCACCAAGACAGTCAGTTAACCTTTCTGAACAACACGAAAACACTTTCTTAATGCTTCTTTCTAATGCGTCTTTAAGGTGACGTTACCTGAGTAAATAGTTTCTGCAAAGTCCACTTCCTTTCCTGGAAGTTTTTATCGACGAATGTACTTGTCCATCTTAATCTTCCCTGTACCAGTTGGTGGGTACCAGATTTGCCATACATTATGTTGGTTAGTCGTAGTTTGTAGAGTTTGAAACACTATCCCATTAGCATTTTCAAACAACATCGATCAAACACAAAATAAAAGGCACATCGTGAGATAAGGAGATTGGATACATTGCTCATACAATTTCTCAAGGGAATATATAACAGAATGCACAGGTATATAAATAAGGATTCATTTCTCCTTAGTTAGAATTCAGAGAGAGGGAGAGAGGGCCACACTTCTCTGAAATTCCTTTTATCTGAAAACACCAGGCTCTGACAATGATGGTAAGTTTTGGTCCTCACTAAAGGAAAAACTGGTGCATATAGAGAATCATACATTTTACTATAATTTCTTGTATCTGATTAATTCAGCGGGACCATGAGAATTAAAACCAAGAACTATACGTCACACCTCTTCTGAATGGAACAGTAACAATGTGAGGTCTGTCATTACATACTGCAACCAGCGTCCTTTTTTCAGAGCAATGAAATGACGAGGTTGACATTTGCCTGCTGTCTCTAGTGTATCTCTGCCAGCAGATGAAAAGAGGAAAAGGTCTCTCATTAACAAAGGATGGGTTAGTGTACAATATCTAGCACATGCACACTAATTACCCTACAGTTTCATAAGCCGTTAGGTGGTTTTTCAATAGAACTTCACTCCAATTCAGACTGATGTGACAGTATCTAATCTGAATTTATCAAAAATACCCATTATTTAAATGAAGTGCACTGTGTGACAAAGAAATGTGAAAGCATTAGGCTACCACGCCTGTTGTGAGACATAATTAGTGTGAGACATAAAGTTGTGTTTTGAGTTATGTGTAAACGGATATGGGATCTGATTCCCATGTGAGTCCCAATTATACACTATGGTAGGCTATGGAATTTTAATACATTATGTGTAAAGTAATATCAAAAATTGAATCATTTCAGAAATGCTTAGACCTATTATAATCATAAACGCATGGGGGCAGCAAACCTCTGCAATGAGAAGACTGGTCAAATATCTTGTAAATATATTTGTCAAGTCCAAATCTCCAAGATTGTGTAACCCTGTAGGCATTTTTGAGGAAAAGTTGTTATACCACATTTTTAGAAAGTTCAATGTGTCCTGAATAAGGATCCAACATATAACATTGAAATAAGGGTCCCTTTTTCTTGTAATTGTTAATCGAAACAATAGGTGCATTATTCACAGCCGAAACACTACAGGTGGATAGGGTAAATTTTTTAAGTTATAGCTACAACCATAAAACTTTACCAGTTTTTCAGTTATATAGAGACAAACATTTTTTGTATTACAAGTTTTCTGAAATGGCATGTTTACATATGCAAATGAGGCATTATCTATTAAAATATGTGCTTATTTGCATAATCTAAACTTTTATATTGGAATTGAAATGTTATGGCAGGGAAGTCTTACAACAAAAGAATTTGAGCCCACAAAATCACTCTGCAGGCCATGTGGAGGATTCTGTTGTTAACAAGCAGAATCACTGAAGGAGAAAACCGGCATTTAAAGTCCCCATTATGGAGATGAGTGTTTGTTTTAGTTGGGCTCTTGACCCCCACATTGTTAACTTCATATTTTGTCGGATCAATTAGAAAATGTGATCTGTGGATGTTGGTTGTGTATTAACACATTATCATTATATCACAATCATTTGACCTGAATTACTGAACTCATACAGAAGCAATTTTCTGAGTTAATTTTAACTTATGGATTATAGCAGCACTGCCATTAAAAAGCAAACAATTTTTTTTAGCCAATCCAAATGATGAAAAAACCCTAAAAACAAAAAGTATTTGTATGCATGCACACACAGACATCAATATTTAGCGTATGGATATCAGCAATAGTGACAAACAGATCACCTCTGAACATAAGCTCATTATTTATTCATGCAGCAATTCATGATGGGAGCAATAAATTAGTTCCCTTTCGTAGTCACTTCGAGTTACGTCAGAAGTGACGGAGAATGGGGGTTTCGCATGAAAGCCAATCCTCTTCGAGTATTTAACAATGAGCCAATGGCATGAAAATGCCTTGGGGCTGCGGAATTTGCATAGCGTATCTCCGCCCCACGCAGTGGGTATAAAAGGAGGAAGTGAACGCAACCGCAGTATGTTTTCGCTTCGGAGCCAAGAGATTTCTTCACTCCTCAAGCCATTCTCACTGATTCAAGACTCTTCGAGACGAGCGTCCTCTTCAGTGTTGGTGTGACGGCGGTACCCAGCGAGACTCTGCATTGCCTGCGATCTGAGCAGTGGTCTGCCAGACTTTGCGCTTCTCCCTGGTCGCCTCAGCGCTTAAAGAGTGAATTTCCTCCTCTCTGAGTGAAAGAGCTGCACGCGGCACGTCTTTTTAAAGACGACTCGCCCGTGTTCTTCTGGGTGCGATCGTTTCATGTCATTTTCTGATGGTCGCGATCGCTGCTCTGTGTGCCTGGGCTTTCAGCATGCAGTAGCAGCGTTCGTGGATGACTCATGTTCCTTCTGAATGGGAACATGAGCATCTCTACACTGTGATCTAGACTCAATGATCTGATAAAGTGAGAGTCCCCATGTCCGTTACTCGTTCTGCTTCTTAAAATAGAAGCTCTTCGACTCGCGGATAGGGTGATATGACGGTGAATGTGTGGCACAACCCCCGACGCTAGTTCCTCGGGCCACACCCACCGCTCCAGTGTTAGAGCCAGTGAGCGCTGTATCGCTTCAGACGTCTGCCTCTTTGCAGGTACCGTCTGTTTCGTTCAGCGCTCCAGAGGATGATGCGATGACGATCGCAGCATCACAAGGCGGGCTTGACTCCTCGGGAAGTGAGGATGCGGCCGCGTTGCCTCCCTCGGGAGCGTCAACGTCGCCGTGTCTGATCCCGCGATGACGGCCATGCTATCTCGGGCCTCCGCGAGCATCGGGTGGGGCTGGAACTCCGCCCTGTCCCGATCTCTCGCGGCTGGATAATTGGTTTTTGGGTAACGCTGCCGCCTTACGGCCACGGCCAACCCCAATTTCCTTTTTCCCCGAGTTGCATGCGGAACTGACACGCACTTGGGTTAAAAAAAAAAAAAAAAAAAGCCCAGAGAGCGTGCTTCAGTTTCCCCGCCTTTCCTCCCCTCGGCGACGCGGTTGCCTGTGGGTACGCTGGGACTCCCCCGGTGGAGCGCTCTGTTGCGATGCAGCTGCGTCCGCAGGGCGCGTCCTTCCACGGTGCTCCCAGATGCACATCCAAAGCCTATGGGTTCTCGTCGTCTATGGCGGCGCGATCATGTAGCGCGGCGGGACAGGCAGCCTCCGCCCTGCATATGATGAGCACCTGCTAGCTGCTCAGGAATGCGCACGAGGAGAGGACGGACCAAGCGAGCTGCGAGCCTGCCGCCTACCTTGCTCTCAAACGGGCGACGGAAGCGGCCGCTCGCTCCCTTGGTCAGGTGATGCCCACCGCTGTGGTCCAGGAGCATCATCTAAATGTTTCGGCGGTGCGGTCCAGGACTTTGCCCAGCACTTCTCGACCGCCTAGGAGCAGACGGAGGCGGGTTTACACTTCTGCCCCGACGGCCAGCTGCCTCTTTCCACCCAGCCGTCGGCTCAGACGCCTCCGCCCGCTCGCCGCCGAGGACGCCCCCCTGCAGCTCCCTTCCCTCCCACGCGGCCCCAGCAGCAGCCTTCAGCCGGTTCGCGTCGTGGAGGAGGCCACAGGTAAGCGTCTCAGCCCCCTCCGGCCGCGTGCCCCGCTAACACCAGGCGAAGCGATGTTCCTGAGACGGGCTGCTCAGTGATAGTGTCATGGTTTTTCTCAGGAGGCGGGCATCCGCACAGGGTAACTCCTGTGTGCATGCCGGTCTCCCTGTACCGCTGCCCCTCCGGGGGGACGTCTGTGGTTTGTATGACTCCGCTGGTTCAGTTCCTGGGAGCCTGGCTAGAGCTCCTCGACCTGTCCTGCTGCGTCATCAGAACGATCAGATTCGGCTACGCGACTCAGTTCGCGAGGTCTCTTCCCCGTTTCAGGGGAGTTCGCTCCACGGTGGTCGGTGGCTATGCCCCGGTCATGAGAGCGGAGATTGCAACCCTGCTAGCGAAGGATGCAATTGAAAACGGTCCCTCCAGCCGAGGTGAGGTCCGGGCTTACAGCCCATACTTCACTGTCCCCAAGAAGGCCGGTGGGTTACGACCGATCCTGGATCTGCGCATTTTGAACCGTACTGTCCATCGACTACCGTTCAAAATGCTCACAGCCAAACGCATTTTCGATTGCGTTGATCGATTGCGTTGATTGATTGCAGCGATCGACCTGAAGGACGCGTACTTTCATGTCTCCATATTGCCTTGACACAGACCGTTCTCGGTTTGCCTCGAGGCCAGGCATCAGTACACGGTTCTCCCTTTCGGGTTAGCTCTGTCACCTCGCGTCTTCACGAAGATCGTCGAGGCAGCCCTTGTTCCCCTTCGCGAACACGGGGTTCGCATCCTGATTTATCTCGACGATTGGCTGATACTGGCACACTCTCGAGAACAGGTTTGCGAACACAGAGACCTGGTGCTCCGGCACCTATCTGGGCCTTCGGGTCAACCGGGAGAAGAGCAAACTTTGCCCCGTGCAGAGGATCTCTTTTCTCGGCATGGAGATAGACTCGGTCGCCATGTCCGCGCAGCTCACGAATAAGCACGCGCACTCACTGCTGACTTGTCCTCGACTGTTCGAGGGCAAGAGTGCGGTTCCACTGAAACTTTCAGAGGCTCCTGGGGCATATGACATCCGCAGCCGCGGAAACGCCGCTCGGATTGCTTCATATGAGACCGCTTCAGCTGTGGCTTCGCGATCGAGTCCCGAGGTGGGCATGGCATCGCGGCTCGCTCCGAGTTCCAGTGACTCCAGCGTGCCGCCATACCTTCTCCGTGGTCGAACTTCAGCTTTTACGGGCCGGTGTCCCTCTTCAGCGAGTTTCCAGGCATCTCGTTGTCTCCACGGATGCATCTACCACGGGTTTGGGTGCCATGTGCAATGGGCATGCAGCCGCGGGTTCCTGGACAGGACCCCAGCGCCTCATGCACATCAATTGCCTCGAGCTGCTGGCAGTACGCCTGGCCCTGCACCGCTTTCGAGCACTGCTCAGGGGTCAACACGTACTTGTCCGTTCATACAACACCGCTGCAGTAGCGTACATCAACCACCAGGGTGGTCTACACTCACGCCGGTTGTCGCAGCTCACCCGCCACCTCCTGATATGGAGTCAGAAGCACCTGAGGTCCCTTCGTGCAGTGTACATTCCAGGAGACCGGAACCTGGCGGCCGACGAGCGGTCACGGGTCCGCCCTACCAGTTCGGGGAGGCACAGATACTTCTGTTCGCCTCCCGGGACTCATCCCACTGCGCCCAGTTTTATTCCCTGTCCGAGGGCCCACTCGGCACAGATGCACTGGCGCACAGCTGGCCGCGAGGCCCATGCAAGTATGCGTTTTCCCCAGTGAGCCTTCTTGCACGGGTGTTGTGCAAGATCAAGGAGGACGAGGAGCAGGTCTTGCTGGTAGCCCCCTATTGGCCCACCAAGACGTGGTTCTCCGAACTCATGCTCCTCGCGACAGCACCTCCTTGGCCTATTCCTCTGAGTCTAGATCTACTCACTCAGAGACGGGGCACTCTGTGGCACCCTCGTCCCGACCTGCGGTGGCGGCAACCATCACTTCCGCTAGAGCGTCATCCACGAGACACCTTTACGCGTTGAAGTGGAACCTCTTCGTCAGCTGGTGCTCTTCTCGCGGAGAAGACCCCCGGAGATGTTCGATCGGGGTCGTGCTTTCCTTCCTGCAAGAAGGGTTGGAGCGTAGGCTGTCACCCTCCACCCTTAGGGTTCATGTCGCGTCTCATGATGCAGTGAAAGGTAAGTCTATGGGAAGCATGACCTGGTCATCAGGTTCCTGAGGGGAGCGAGGAGGCTAAAACCGCCTCCCTCCCCTCGTTCCCTCTGGGGACCTCTCAGTAGATCTAAGTGCTCTGCAGAGGCCTCCCCTGGAGCCTTTGCATTCGGTAGAGTTTTTGCCCTGTCCTATGTAGACAGCACTCCTGATTGCATTGGCCTCCATCAGGAGAGTAAGGGACCTGCACTCACTCTCCGTTGACGAAGCGTGCCTGGAGTCCGGGCCGGCTTACTCTCACGTGTTCTTGAGACCCGGCCTGAATTTATGCCCAAGGTTCCTACCACTCCCTTCCGGGACCAGGTGGTGAACCTGCAAGCGCTGCCCCTGGAGGAGGCAGTCCCAGCCTTGCACTGCTCTGTCCAGTACGTGCACTCCGCACCTACGTCGACAGAACGCGGTGTTCAGGACCTCAGACCAGCTCTTCGTCTGTCATGGAGGGAGCCAGAAGGGAAGGGCTCTCTCAAAGCAAAGGCTGTCTCACTGGATAGTGGACGCCATTGCTTTGTCTTACCAGCAGCAAGGCCGTCCGTGCCCCCTTGGTGTGACGGCCCATTCCACTCGGAGTGTGGGCTCCTCTTGGGCTCTTGCGCACGGTGCCTCGCTAACAGACAATTGCAGAGCTGCAGGCTGGGCGACACCAAACACCTTCGCGAGATTCTATAATCTGAGAATTGAGCCGGTGTCCTCTCATGTACTCGCTTCTGCCAGTACTGGACCCGCTTAGGTGTCTTCGCTTGCTCGCCATTCCACTCCTCGGTTTGGATAAGTGCGATATTTCCTCAGTGTCTTCCGTTGAAGCCTTGAGTCCTCCAGCACCGACGATGCGGGCACCACTGCTGTTGCTCTGGATGCTGGCTAGGTGCCTCCATGTGCACGGTTCCCTATGGTAACTGTCTCATGTGTATTATCCACTGTAAGCCTCTCTGAGCATGTGTCTTCCCTTGGCAAGCCATCTGCCACCCCTGGAGTTAAATTCTAGTAGCCACCTGCGGTTGGTCCTCCAGTGATCTCCATATGCGTTCCTTGCGGCCATATGTGTATTTGTAAGTCCTCCTTCGGTAGGCATCTGGTAGCATTTCCCAGTGTACCTTGGTAATCCTGTGTCAAAGTGGGATCCCTGAAAAAAAAAAAAAAAAAAAGGTAAGGTGCGTTGGTCCAGACTTTCGCAGGGCACTGGAAGACAGCTTGAAGATGGCGTGATGGCACTGACCCCCATTCTCCGTCACTTCTGACGTAACTCAAAGTGACTACGAAAGGGAACGTTACGTCTCCCTGCCACTTCAGCTGTATCGCTGGGTAAACGCCGGAGTTCAGCCTTGGCTCCTCAGCGAAGACATACTGCGGTTGCGTTCACTTCCTCTTTTTATACCCACTGCGTGGGGCGGAGATACGCTATGCAAATTCCGCAGCCCCAAGGCATTTTCACGCCATTGGCTCGTTGTTAAATACTCGAAGAGGATGGGCTTTCATGCGAAACCCCCATTCTCCGTCACTTCTGACGTAACGTCTCCGTTCCCTACTCAGGGAACGAGGGTTACATCCGTAACCGAGACGTTTTGATTGGTGGCACCCAGAATGCACTGCAACATGCTTAATAATAGTCTCCACTGATGAGATTCACAGGCTCATTCTTGATGTCTGTGTGTGCCTATATAAACTAATTTGTTTTTTAGAAGTTTCTTTTTCATTAATTTGATCATTTGGATTCCTTTGTAATGGCTAAATGCTATAATCCATGAGGTAAACTTCACAGTGGCAGCGGCTCATGTAGATTGTCTTCAAACCCGAAGGTTAGTGGTTCAATCACCAGTTCCACCTGACCAAGTGTCAAGATGTCGTGTTTTAACATACAATGATTATGTTAAAACACATCCAACATATTTTTCCATCCAAATCATATTTTTGGTCTCGGCAGGCTATTACCGCCGTAGTTTTATCCAAAATATGGTTAAACGCTGTGCCTCGGGCATTTGTAACACAGATACGCGTTTCCCAGAGAGGTTGCAGGGGGGTGTCCGTTTTTTTCCTTCCCAAAACCGAAGTCAAATCCTGACAAGTGTCGTCTTTGTACAGTATTAAACTGTGTGGACGTCCTCAGTCAGCTAAACCCCGCAAGGATCAACAAGCAAATCTTTTTTTACTTCTAACCTTACTGTGAGTGTGAAGTTATACTAGTTAGACAGTTTTATAATGTTTTAGGTTATGATTTTGGTTCTCATACCAGTTGTTGATATGCTAGCACACGCTGCTAATAAATACAACGTTATACTCGTGTAGTCCGTTTGCTTTGTAATAACGATTATAGAAGTGAATAGAGACCTATCCAGCTTTGCATGAACAGTGTTGCTCCCTGATATTGTTAGTCCCAGCCTCCGTCTCGATTAGTAGGATATGCGGTGGTTTATTTTTTGACTGTGAACGGTAACGTCATGCTTTTGCCTCTATTTTGGATGCCTTGTTGTTTCTTGCGTTTCACCTGTTTGTATGTCTTGAATATACACTCAAAAAAATGATTTTAGCTCTTTGTTCAATTTCATTAATTAAAATGAGCATATACGACGCAATCCTTCATAGAAGTGATTCCAGCTTAATTTCATTAAATGTAATCAATGTAATCTTTTAAAAATTTGGTTTACCAATTTTTTTTTTAGTCGAGTCAACATGAAAATTTTTCGTTCGTCTTAAAGGGATGTCACTCAAAAAATGAATTTTGGCCTCTTGTTAAAATAATGAATTAAAATAAGCAAAAGTAACATGATTGTTTAATATTGTCACAACTTAATTTAATTGTGTCCAATCAACCTAATTCATTTGTGTGAAATCTACACGAATCATTGTTGTTGACATCTAACTGGGCAGTGGATCTGTAGTTCCCAGCATGCTTTGCAAGGGACTGCATCAATTTATGGAAAATGTGTTATTTTATGTGTTTTTCAGTAAATGGAAAGATGTTGTTAGTTAATGTTAGTGTTTTATGTTCAGTTATGTTAAAAACTTTCTGTAATGTTTTTGCATTTTGTGGTTACCATTATGCAGAAGAGTGGTGACTGTGTTTAGTTCAGTATTGTGTTCAGACTCAATATTACACTATACGTGCTTTAAACCTCTTGTTCAGGCTGTGGGTACTCAGTATGCACTATGTGTAAACCTCACTCACAGTCCTGCACAAATAATATAATAAGTCTAACCCATGCACTGTATCCTGCGAATGCAGAAAGTTCAATGATACTTGTATGAAATAATAACTTTTGGAATATCTGTGACAACACTATTGTTGCTTGATTATGTTGAAATTTCAGAGTTCCAGCAGCCATTTAAACATTAAAAACCGTCCCTTTCTTGTTAATGTTGTTTTTTCCTTGTTTACATGTTCTGTAAACAAATATTCTGTTACAAATATTCTGAGAATGCACAGTTTAGTTCTAATGTTTAATGTTTAAACTGCAAGAAATGCATGTTTTTTTGGCAGCCATTTTGTTTTTATTGTTTATGCCAAAACAGTGATGTTTATGACTTGTTATATGGCAGAAATGGATTCAGCGCCTAAAAATCATATAGAAACAACACTTGAAGTACTTTTCCTCAAAAATGCCTACTGCATCTTATCCATGGCTATCTTATCTATTTTGGGACTCGACTATATTATCCAGCTAAGCTAACATGCATGGGCTACTTTAAAAAAGCTGTTTGTTATATTGAATACAAATTATTTGTATTAAAGTAGTATGTGGTTTGTGAGTTTAGATATGTAAGCTAATTGTAAATACATTACTTCGTATTTAGAAAAAGAAAAAAAAGAATAATTCATTTGAATTGTCATTAACGTTATTATTACCGAACATAATGCAACTTTTAATGACCAGTCACGAGTGAAAAGAAAAGTAAAAATAAATAAATAATTGAACTAATAAAATTGATAATAGAACAATAATTATAGACACGGATAGAGTACGATTTAAATTAAAAGGAACACTTTTTAAATTCAAGTTACTAACATACAAGCATCACAGTTCGTAACTAAATATTATATAGCAAAAAATAAATAAACATCAGAATAAAATTAATTGAAAAAAAATATAAAATACAAAAGTAAATAAAAATAATAATACATAGCTTAAATAGACAGACTTACAAACTTCATTATCTATAAAAAAGAGAGATATTTTCCTAATTTTCAAATTAAAAGGAACATGAATAAACAGGAAGTGGAATGGTTACTTATGCCATGAAGTCCCACCTCTTCCGACACTTTCAAGCTTTCAAGGGTCAGGTCTCTTGGGGAAAACCATAGATATCATATAGATCTATATCATATAGACTTATTTGATGTCTATGGGAAAACACTATGGGAAAACAGCAGGACAGATATATTGTTATATAATTAGGTTTCTTAAAGAAACTGAATTAAATAAAATAATCTGAGTCTATTATTATTGTTATTATTATTATTATTATTATTTTTTTTTCCTGCTTAATCTCTCGTTCCAAAATCCAGTCCAGTCGGTGGCGGTAATGCACCGTTAAATGGTTTGCCAACCGCCATTAAACCCAAGAAGAAGAAGAAGAAGAAGAAGAAGAAGAAGACACTTTCAAGGATGTTGACTGTTGCTGCAGAGCATTATGACTACAACTGATAAAGATATATTATAAATTGTATTAAACCCGACAACTGATCTAATACTGTATAATGGCTGAATCTCCAGACAGTCGCAGTCTTGTTTCTGCGTCATCACAGCTCAATTTAATGGAAATAGAGGCGGTAAGACTGAGCCGCTTCGCTGTTTGTCTGTAACGTTATGGTTTTGTTTCATTTTGTAAATTATTTTAACAAGTTTTGTGTTGTCCTTAATGACACTTTACTCATGCAGTGTTTGATATCACTGCATTTAATGTGTTATTGTTTTTCTTAGTCACTTAGTTCGTGATTTGTGTCAAATGTCACATTTCGTAAATGTTAATGTTATTTTCAAATGGTAAGCTGCTAACTTAGTATGTGTGGTAAGAAGCCTAAAGTATTCAGTCATTGCAGGCATCTTGCTACTTTGATTCATGTATGTATCAGTACAAAGTATATTAATATTATGCATGATTTACCTCTTAGATTGATGATAAAGAATTTGACATCCCTCAAGTAGACACTCCTCCGACCCTGGAGAGCATTCTGAATGAGGTCAGTATGTCAGGTTACCTTTAACCTTTATAGTCACCCTACAGCAGCACCCTTTTAGATTTACAGATATGCCAGTCAAATTTTGGGCATATCTACTCACTCTTTAACATGTCTTCATTGTCACATTAGCCTAGAGAAATCATTCTAATATGCTGATTTAATGTGAGACGTCTTATTAGTATAAATGTTGAAAACGGTCTGTTGTGCTGCTTAATATTATTATGGAAACTGTGATACTTTAACCAACTGCATTTATTTGAAATATTAATATTTTGTAACACTGTAAATGTCCATATTGTTTATATTCAATCAATTTAAAGCATCTTTCCTGTCCCCAAACTTTTTAATGATAATATATTAAACTAACTGCAAGAATAAGCCTTTAGGCCATGATCATCTATATTTAGCTATTCATCCAAACTTTTCACTGGTAAAATATTTATGATTTTTTCTCATTAATTTATATTTGTATTTCACAAACCAACACCATTTGGTTCAACAGTAAGATTTATAGTCTTGTTTTGTATTAGGGGTTTTGTTTTAACATGTTTAATATTTCAAATGTCAAAACTTTTTTTTTAGCCTGAAGATGAGGACGAGCCATTTATTCTGGAGGATACGTGTCTTTTGAACACAGAGAACATTGATGCCCACTCCTGTGAGACCTCTTCTCTGGCCAGCTCTGACAGTGGAGACCGCACACACTTAAAGAGGAACGGACACTTTCTTTACCTGGCTACACATTGACAACATGCTTTATATATTGATGTTGTGATGTATGTTTGTGATTGAGTATAGTATTTTTCTTTTTAGTAATTAGTCTGTGTATGTTCATTTCAGAAGGAGGAAAGCAGTGGAAACTAACGCTACAGTACATGGATCTGTTCTTAGACGCAGTGTGCTGAAAGGCATATCAGCCCAGATAGTATCTGCTGCGGTAAGAGTTATAATACTTAATCTACTGCTTATACACTGATGAGCAAAACATTATGACCAGTTACAGGTGAAGCAGATTCCATTGATCATCTCCTAACAAAGCCAAATATGGGTCTGGGTAGATTAGAAAGTAATGAAACAATCAGTTCTCTTAATCCACGTGTTGGATGCAGGAAATAAGATCTGAGCAACTTTGACGAGGGCCAAAATGTTGTGGCAAGGAGACTTGATGAGAGAATCTTTGAAAGGAGAAGGTTTGTGGGTTGCTCCTGGTCAGCAGTGCACCGTTTACCTATGGAAGTTATGGCACCAGGATAGTGTGCTTGTGGAAGATTTCAAGCTGGCGGTGTGATGTTCTGGGCAATCTTCTGCTGGGATACACTGGGTCCGGCCATTTATGTGGACATGCATTTGACATGTGTCACCTAACTAAACATTGTTGCAGACCAGATACAATCCTTCATGACAATGAAAGTGGCCTCTTTCAGCAGAGGATAATGCACCCTGCCAAACTGCACACATTGTTCAAGAATGATTTAAGGAACATGATGAAGAGTTCAAGGTGTTGCCTCGGACCATAGAGTCCATGCCTCATCCGGTTGGCACTGTTTTGGCAGCACACAGAGGTACAACAGTATGTTGTGCAGGTGGTCATGATATTTTGGCTTATTGGTTTATACTGTACTGTACTATACTACTTATATACTTATATACTACGTATGTGTGTGTATGTATATATTATATATATATATATATATATATATATATGTATATGTGTGTTTGTGTGTGTGTGTATATACAGTATGTATGTTTTTATTTAATTCCATTGCATTCAAATCCAGGCATTGTCAGTTCAGTTCTGAATAGTGCACAATTCTTTTTATCATAAAAAAAATTATTTAGAGCTGTAAACCAGAGGCTCTTACAAAAGAAAGTTCCTATTTGCCTGTGAAATAGTTTTTCTCTTAACTCTGATTCTGTGCTTTTACTCTTTCCAACTCTCTTTAGGATAAAGTTGATGCTGGCTTGCCAACTGCAATAGTGAGTATTTGACTTACTGCCTTCTAACTTTTTTTCATTTTTTTTTTCTTCATATCTGAAATTCTTTTGTGTTTGCAGACTGTTTCAAATGTGATTGCTGTAGGGACGTCACATGGTCTGGCCTTAGTATTTGGTAAGCACATCATTCAATTCTGTCCTGTTGTGTAAAAGTTGACACTACAGTGGAATTTATTTAAAGTCCCTCTGTTGTCAATCATTTTGTCCCTTAAAGCTCATGTTTGATCACCAAAATTACATATTTTAATGTTTTTTCCTGTTAAATAAAATCCTTCATGCCTTAAAATAACTTGAATGCAACCCTACACCCTTCGCTTCGTTAAGCATACACGGAAACATTAATATGCAAATTACTGAGGTAAACGCTGCAGAATGGTCTTTACAATGTAAAATGCTCTTTACAATGTTGGACACATAACAGTAATTAATATGATTAGCCCTTTGCTTGACTATGTTATCAAACATCTAATAATGTGTTGCTAAAGTTACACAAACTATGTTCCTATTCTCCATCTCAGTCTGCCTTCTAACAATCATCAGAAACTGTTTGAACAACTCAGAACGTCAGTGGAGAAAGACATATAGTTTATTATAACATCGTAATATACATCACACTGCTATATTGGTAATTCTAAACATACTGCAATCACCTGCTAAATTGCTAATTCTACCCAATTATATATATCAACAAAAAATATAACAGGACAACCTGGCATCTCTTGAGACTACCCTGCTAGTTTGCTGTTAATGATATGCTAAAGCCCACCGGCACGTTGACGTGATTGGTTACAAGGTAGTTTGTGACGTAAGAAACTCTGTTGATTTTAACCACGTTTTTGAGACTGTCCTTTTTTCACTGCAGTTTTTAGGAGAAAATATTCGGCAATGGACTTATGAATTGGCACATGGTTTTTCTTAAAGCATATTAAAAACCCCACTTAGAAATACAGACAACTTTAAAAAGTTGATTTTAACCACAGGGGGACTTTAAGGTTTTTTGCAAAGATTTTATATTTTTTATATTTTCAATCTATTCATCTTTTGCACTCTATCACAGTGCTTTATCACTGTGCTTATTGGTTATTCTTAACATCAAAATGCAATTTTAGAACTCTTTAAATGTACTACTATAATAGTATGTGTTTTGAGTGTTTAAACTACTATCTCACTGCCTTGGCTTGGCTTGTCTGGGGTGGATTTTTCAGGAAAAGGTAATGTATTAATATAGTAAAAAAAAAAAGTAATATCACAGTTTTAATTTTTTTTCCATTCCATCATGTTTAGCATTGCAATACAGTAATGCCCGTTTCACACCGGATGCTTAAGCAGAGGCACAAAAAGCTGCATGTGTCTTTTGTTCTTTCATACTGGGCGTTTCTAGCGCACCACTGAGCCGCAAAATATTGTGTAGTCGTCTGATCATTGTCAGCCAGTCACTTTTTTTTGTTTAAGATCACTGCCATACTCTTCTGTGATACGATTATGTCCCCCCCTACACACACACACACACACACCATATAAGATGTTAAGCCATTTACTGTAGCATTCTGTGTAGTGTAGTTTATATAGTATGGTAAAATTAGTCTTCAACTTAACATACTTCTAGTTTAAATAATTTAAATAGCTCCTGTGGTTGTTGCTACTGATGATACAATATAGTTCATTTAATTTACAAAAACAGTTACTGTTTCTGTAAGTGTGAAAACAGTATGGATTAAAATAACTAAAATAATGCAATTAAAGTCACTAAATTTTAAGTCCATAAGTTTTAAAGGGGTCAATCAAATTTGCCTTTATCTTTTGATATAAGAGTTCTTTGTACTGTTAAAAAGTCCTGCAAATTTCGTAGATTAAAATGTCGTCCTCATTATAAACAAATCATTTATTTAATCAAGCTCCAAAAATGTCTCATTTTGATATTACGTGATCTAAAAAAAATCACATGGGCAAATACATTGCAAATGATTCTTGATCAAGAATTGTTTTTTGTTTTTTTACTCTCACATTTTCTACAAAATAACACATTTTAGATCTTGGCATGCCTAGAAAATTGTATTGTTTTACATTACGTAACCAGGTATAGAAATCACACTTATTAATAATAAGGCTAGTTAAAATCAAATATCTTAAGGCCTGGGGATTTTGCTGAGGTCCCCCAGTGGACCCAGGACCCTTGGTTGAGAACCACTGCAGAAGACATGCGCTGATCGGCCACAACATTAAAACCACCTGCCTAATATTGCATATATCCATGGCGCCTCATGCTGCCGAAACAGCTCTGTCTGATATATCAAGACATAGACTCAGCAAGACCTCTGAAGGTGTCCTGTGGTATCAGGCACAAGACAGAAGTAGCAGATCCATTAAGTCCTGCAAGTTGCGGGGTGGAGCCTCCATGGATCGGATTGCTCCATGGTCCAGTTTTGACGCTCATGAGCCCCACTTTGATGGTGGACAGGGGTCATCATGGACTCTGATCAGTCTGCGGCTACACAGCCTCATAAGCAGAAAACACTAGCATGTGTTTTGACACCTTTCTATCATGGGCAGCATTACGTCTTTCAGCAATTTAAGCTACAGTAGCTCTTCTGTTTGATTGGACCAGATACATCAATGAGCCTTGGGCACCATGACCCTGATGCTAGTTCACCAGTTGTTCTCCCTTTCACCACTTTTGGTAAGTAATAACCACTGCATACCAGGAACACACCAAAAGACAAGCCTTTTGGAGATGTCCATAGTCATATGGATGACGTCTAGTCATCACTATTTGGTCCTTCAAAGTCAATCATTTAGATCTTTTCACTTGCCCATTTTAAATTAGCTGAGCCATCCATGGAACAAACAAAACATGCCCTGAAAATTGATAAAAGGGCACTTAAGACAGACACTTGATCTGACCAGCAGGGCTCACCAGCATGTGCTACTTCGAACCTTTCGAAACAGTGAATCATTTTGCCAAGCAATTGATTTAAAGCTTTGTAAAGCTTAATTTTTTTTAGTAAAAATGAATTAGTAAAAATATGCACAATACAAGCCCTTATTAATCAGAGCGAATGAGTGAGTGAGAGGAGGCGTGTATCACGTCGCCGTCTGAGAGAAGAGAGCGAGAACATGCAGCTGATGTTATTCTCTGTGCCGCTGCCAACAAAATTGACTGGAATGGAGTCAGAAAGACGAGAGACTAACCAGCCGGTTACCGTAACAATTGGTGCATCTCTAAACAAAAAAGTTAATCGACAGCTCCTTATGAAGGACTGCTGCTTAAATTAGAAACAAAACACCAACATAATGTCCAGGCCTGGTCCTCTCATCTTGCACTGTCATCAATCCTCCATTATCCTTCCGGAGCTCCTCATTGGGACTCAAGTTTGTGGTCCGTTTCCACGGCTCTCTGCGCTGTCCAGTGTCCAGTTTATTCAGAAGCAAAGACCAGGAGACTTGGGTGTATCTTTTTTTTAAGCAGGATTCTTTATTGCTGTTGCAATGCTGTAGTCTGCTTCATCCAAAAATCATAGCCAAGTCTCACTAAGGGAACTTTACATTGCAGTTGATATACCTTTTTAAGGGGGTGGAGACAGTCTGAAACAGAGCATGTACATGAGATACACGAGAACCGGATAGGCAGAGCTTCCCGCACTGAAACAGGAACCCGAAGACAAATGGTCTCAGACTCTCAGTAATAAAGTAGCAGGTGTTTAAACTTGCTCAGCATGAGTCTTCACCCGGTGAGACACGAGAACAGGAAAGGCATGGCCATCTCGTATAGGGACGGGAACTTACAAACACAAGGTGATGGTATCAATTGAACTTGCAATAGAAAGATCAGGAAAGGTTTGTGACATTTAGCTTAGTTAAAAAAAATCACACTAATAAACTTCCTCAGTTTATTATAAATCTAAATTAATTTGCTTGCCACAATAATCAGTGTTATTCACTTCACATATCAGTGGGCTTAATGTTGTGGCTGATCCTTGTATGCTTTTATAGTAAAGTTGCTAATTGGCCAGGAACAGTGCACTATCACTTTAATTCAACATGAATAGCACAGCAAAAATTATTGTGCAGAGTGCTCTAACCTGTTAACATGGGCATTAAAATACATGCTGCTTGCATGTCTAGTGTGAAATGACATAAGAGCATGTTAAACCAGCTAAATTATCATTTTTGTTGAAGAATAATATAGGTTGAGAAGTTTGCCATGACTGTTTGCACGCTTTTTGTTTGTTTGCATTTTGCTTGTGGCTTTGTTTGCAAGTATTACAAAATTACTATTTGCGTAAAATCTTTGCCTGGACTTTCCTTTTCCTAATTTGTAAATTATGATTTCAGATCAGAACCAGGCTCTGCGACTCTGCCTGGGCACCACAGCGACAGGAGCGGAGTATGGTGCGGTGTCAGCTCTCAGTATTAATCATGACTGTACACGACTACTGTGTGGTTTTGCCAAAGGACAGGTGATCGGCAACGAACCCTTAAACTGACAAAAAAATCTTGATTGCGAATAACTTTCATAATAATCTGGTTAGATAAAATGTTTCCATTTCCATTTCCAATAAAAGTGTCCATTTATTTCTCATGCAGATCACTATGTGGGATCTGGCCAATGGGAAGCTGCTCCGCACTATCACAGACGCCCATCCACCCGGCACTGCCATACTACATGTGAAGGTTCTGCACAGCACTTATGTATGTACTTCACTCACTTTGTTGTTCATTGACATTGAATAAAGCACTTTTCTCTCTCTCTTTCTGCAGTTCACTGACCACCCGGCGCTAGCTGTATGTAATGACAGTGGCGGATCGGTGTTTGAGCTGTCATTCAGGTGAGATGTGCTTTATAAAACTCAAGATATGATTGAATTGAAGTACATCTATTCACTTTATATTACATGTAATAACTTGAATCTAATTTGATAAACAAAAGTGGCTTTGTACCATTGTAGTACAGATAACTGTTAGGCAGGGGGCAGTAGAGCTTCATCCACTCTGTCAATGAACCATACGCTGATGCTGTAAACTAAAACTAAAAACCTAAAACAAGTTCCACTTTCCATCTAATGTTTTGGAAATAATTTTATACCCTTCTCCTGATCCACAGAGAGATCCCATCTCATCCTTTGTAAGCTCTTTGCAAGCCAAGGTTTCGCAATAAAATACAGCCAAGAAAATACTAAGAATGTCCTAAAGAAGCATCTGAAATTTATTCAGCATTGATCAGAATTACTTTGATGACTGGAAGATTATAATTACTTTTCATTAAGAGTTTGAATGGGATTGGTGAATGTCAAACAGAATACCAAGCCTCATTTAAAAGGGTTTTCACATTTTTTTGCCCTACAAGTTTCTATTTGTTTGTTACAATAATTTTGTTGTTTCAATATTCTATTACAAATAGAAAAATATATATTTTCTAAAAAGCTGCAATTTTATTTTACATTTATTTAGATTATAAGCACTAACTGAATTTTTTAGTATTATGTTAAAATTTGCATCATATTTAATTTATTTTCATTTCATTTTATATTGCTTCTCCTGCCAATGGCTTAGATTAGAGAGCTGTGTCGCACCCCTCGACTTAATCATTCAAAGTCCAATAGATGCCAACAGAAATTGAATTATCTGAATCTGTATCAATTGATGAATGCTGTTTTCTCTGTAGTCTTTCATGCCTTATTGGAGAAAGACATTTTCCTTCATTCTTCACCAAATGCCTTTGTTTAGGGGGATTCCTAATCCCCCCATCTTTTATAACCTGTCAAGGCACCTTATCATTCACTGCTGTAATGCTGGCACTCTTATTATCAGTGGTTCAAAATCTCTCTCTCTCTCTCTCTCTCTGTCTCTCTCTCTCTCTCTATAGGAGGGTAATGGGAATGAGGACGTGTGAATCCAGGTGTTTATTCAGTGGTTCTAAAGGTGAGGTTTGCTGTGTTGAGCCTCTACATGCTGGAGCTGATCTGAAAGATCATCCTATTACCCAGTACTCCCTTCTGGCCATGGCATCACTCACTAAGGTATAGTCATACAGTACAGTCTGCTACTGTCTACTCTCTAGGTTTTTGACATTACCTTTATTTTTTATCTCTCAGTACTAAATCAGCAAAATGTATAACGATGTTAAGTATTGTTGCGATATCTCAGTTATTGTGTGCATGTGTCGTTATGACTTCTATTGTAATTTCAGAATTTTCTGAAATGATTTCAGCTGCTGATTCCAAGAATTCTTTAGATTTAGAAAAATCCCCAATACCGACCATAGTTTTACACACAAAACAAGTTAATGTATTTGGTAGAGCTGCACGATTCCAGATTAAATGAGAATCCAATTTTTTTAAAGTAGATATCTAACTAAACAATAACATTTACTTTATTAGAGGTTCTGACAAAACATTAATTGCTGCTATTTACATATATTTCATTAATGTGAATTCATTAACAATAGTTTTGAATGAATGATTCAACGATTCATTCAAAATAATGATACTTCATTCATCTGCGTTTTTGAATGAATCTCTTGAAGAAATGATTCAGTGACAATGTGGTGTAACGATGAAAACAATACAATCTTTATTTAAAGCACCAAGTTACTTTCAAAAGGTGGTTTACTCTATTCTCTACCGTATACATAATCATTGTGTATATCTGAGCTATAAACTAAAACTTCTGCGATAATTTGAATGATTTCAACATGGAAATGATGGTACTGTGGGGCTGAAAAGACTGTTTGTGAAGCTGTTTTAAACAAGACAACTGCTCTCTCTGGGTCATGAGCATACTTGTCAAAGGTTTAATAGACATAGCCAAATCTTTGTCATTCAGGAATAAGATGGTGTGTGTGGTTGAATCAAGATTACGATCTTTTAACGATTAATTGAGCAGCTCTAGTACTTGGTATAAAAAAATAGTTGACTAAACAATGGAAATTTTTGAAACTTTACATAAAATGTTATTGTAATAAAAATTATTATATCCCCTCATTCCCTTATAAGAAATAGTACTTAACTATATTTTTAATCATTATTAAAGTGTGCAGTGCTGTTCATATTTTTTGCTGGGATGCATAGTTAAAGCTCATCTCATTGCTATGCAGTTGGTCATGCTGCACTGTCCATTGGCTTATTTAGATAATTCAGTCAGTTCAATTGTTTCATCCCGTTCTTGTATTTTTTGGCTTTAGGTATTTCCCATAATATGGCATCACATAATCAAATGCAGTTTTATTATCACACCAATGCGATCTAAAAAACAGTTGCACCTGCAGGAAAATTAGCAAAATTGAACCATTTAGTTACAGTTTGGAGCCCTGGTTCATTTACATGGATAAACATGGTTTGTGCCAAGTGAAATCTCTTGAAACAGATTTGTCTTTTTACCCGTTCTGCTGTCAAATAACATCTCTGCTACTCTTTATACTTTTACTAAATTGTCAATTTTCCTGTTCAGCCTGACTTTCTGTATTGATGAAAATCCATATTGATACATTGCAGTCTTTGTTTTTTACTAAATTTACACTTTTTGGGTTGGGTTGTCATTTAATGTACAATTTGGGTCATTAAGCACATACTGTAAAGTAGGATTTTGAAAATTCTGTTAATACCTTTTTCATTAATTATTTTTAGATATTAAAAGAATGAATGAAAATTAGAAGTATATTTTAATACATCTTGATTACTCCCATAATATACATGGCAATACTGGCATTTATAATGTTACAAAAGATTTCTATTACAAATAAATGCTGTTCTTTTCTAACCATCTATTCATTTTGATTATTTATATTATTAAACCTTTGACAATAAGCTAAACAAAATGTATCAGTTTCAACAAAAATATTAAGTGGCAGCTGTTCTATAGATTGATAATAAGAAATGTTTCTTGATTACCAAATCAACATTAGAATGATTTCCGGTCACACTGGTCATTTTTTATGTTTCAAATGGAAGAAAGAGGCCGCACTTTGCATAGAAAGTTTATTTTACACAAACGCGTTTCGAACGCGTTTGTGTAAAATAAACTTTCTATGCAAAGTGCGGCCTCTTTCTTCCATATGTACTCTAAATATTAGGCCAGCACCTTTTTAAAATAAATTGAAGTGTAACCATTGAGTGAAGCCTGCTCCAACCTCCATTCATAATTTTTTATGTTTGCCATATGCAAAAACAACAACTACAAAAAAAACAAAAAAACAAAACAATCGGCATAATTACTTGTCTTCAATTTTGCCAACCCTTAACTTATGAATGGAAGTGTAAATCATATATATATATATGTAACGATATCACTGCATTAAATTGGGGGAAATTTGTGTTGTCAAAGGGCTTATATTCTTCTTTTATTTGGGTGTAACATATAATATTTTGTGCTGATTTGTAGGCTTTTTTGCTTTAAAATAAGTTAAGTTTTATTTAGCATGAAAGAAATTGATATCAGTATTGTCAGATGAATTACTTCATTGTTGGAGGCACCAGTCAGCCACTAACATCCAAACACAGTCAGATCCTCTCTGTATGACTGCAGTTTTATTTAGCCTCTGAACTCTTTATTTTGACAGATTCTGCTGATAGGACTGAAGCCTTCACTCAAAGTGTGGATGACTTTTCCCTACGGCAAGGTGCAGTACACACATTCATTCCCATGGTGTGTTCATGCCTGTTTCTGTTTTTCCAGCAGCTATTGACACGGCATCTAAATCATAAACCTATACCCTCTGTATTTAAGATTTATGTTAGTATTTTTTTTTCACAGCACATACATTTGTTCAACTGCATCTCTAGGGTTTTTTCCTCTTCTCAACAACTGCAAAAACAATGTACAGGTTGATACATTTATCCTGCAGTACCTACCTAACTTTACACAGCCCTGATCTCATTTTAATCATGCATATTTTAAAGTTAGTTCACACCACCCAGACAAATGCAAGCAAACACGTCTGTTGGGTTTTGTCGAGTCAATATATGAGAACCCTGTCGGCATATGTTGTGTTGGTCAGGGTTTGTTTTCACCCAACTGAACATGTTCAATCAGCTTTAGTTTTGTGTCTGTTGGGGCAGTGTGAACATGACAGTTATTTTTCATAAAATTCTAAAACCAACTGCAGACTTGATTGTTGGTCTTTGTTGGCGTTTGTCTGTGTGGTGTGAATTGGCACCCAAAAATGAAAATTCTGTCATTCACATAGTAATTTCATTCTTAACCCATTAGACTTTTTTCAACTTCAAAATTGAAATTGTATTTGACAGCCAGTGATCCTCATGCTTATAAAAAAGATCAGTTTTGTTGCATTTGTTGAATTTAGAGATACATGAGAGTGAGTTTTCAATTTGAAAGTTGCCGTGAAATAATAATGCAAAACAAATTATAGACAAAACATGCTTAATTTCTTACTGGTGTTACTGTAATTAATTTACCAATGCACATACGCATATTTCCCCCAGATAATTAATTTCACTCAGATATACTTCACAATACGGATGTAAAGTTGGTCTTAACTTTAATTTCTTGCTTTTTTCATGCAAATATCATATAATTGTAGACATGTCAGTGCATGATTTCTGCCACATCATTTTAGATAATCACTTTTTTTATATACAATAATTGTAAAACTTTTTATTGGAAGTTACTTTTAAATTCCACATTGGTCCTTAAGTGACCTTTATGCCTGTGTGGAGGTTGCTCTCTTCAATTAAATTTAGATAAATTGGATTCATTTACTACAGAGCACTTGGACCAGCTGCCTATTAGCATGCAAATATCACTTAATTTTGCCTTCACATGATTGATTTGGGCTATGATGGAGTTTTGAGGTTCCTGCAAACAGTTTCTTTGTATTTTCACAGAGGAAAAGTCAGTTTAGTGAGGAGTGATGATTATTTCTGCTAGTAGGAAAAGATGCCAATTAAGTGCAAAGTTGAAAAGGCACCAGCAAGTGTGGCAGTATGAACATAGTGCTAACAATGAAGTGGCAAGATAAATGTGTTTTTGGTCTGGACTTTAATCTTTGCACTTCTAACCATCTCATTTTTACGGTTTTGTATGCAGACGGATCCTACGAGCGTTCCCTTGTTGGCGTGGCAGTTTGTGGCAGTACAGAAAGCAATCAACCCTGTTCTAGCCTTCTGTAGAGGAGACACCATCCACTTCCTGCTGGTCTGTTTGAGCAACACTCTTTTAAAAGTGAAAAATGGAGTCTTGATTTAAAGGGATAGTTCACCCAAAAATGAAAATTCTGTCAGTGTTTACTTGTCAGACCTTCGTTCATCTTCGGAACACAAATTAAGATATTTTTGATTAAATCTGAGAGCTGGATCACTCCTGCATACTAGTCCATAGGCTTCTTGAGGATTTGAAACTTGCTGGCCTCGAAAAGTTATTAAAGACATCATTAAAATAGTGTCTACAGTGGCTCAATCTTAACTTTATCAAACGACGAGAATACTTTTTGTGCGCAAAAAACAACAAAAATAACGACTTTATTTCAACTATTCATTTACTTCTCTCTCTGCCTCGAGTCAGGTTACTAGTTTAATAGCATAAGCTTCTGTTATTGTGCGTCACACTAATCACACACATGACCAGCGTCGGCCAATATTGAGCCTACGTGTGACGTAGCTCTACGCCATCACACTACGTTAACTGACTAGAAGCGCATAGCTAAGGAATTGAATAGTTGAAATAAAGTCGTTATTTTTGTTTGTTTTTGCGCACAAAAAGTATTCTCGTCGCTTGATAAAGTTAAGATTGAGCCACTGAAGTCACTTGGACTATTTTAAAGTTGTCTTTAATAACTTTTCGAGGCGGGCAAGTTTCAATTCCTCAAGGAGCCTATGGACTAGTATGCAGGAGTGATCCAGCTCTCAGATTTCATCAAAAATATCTTAATTTGTGTTCCGAAGATGAACGAAGGTCTTACGGGGTTGGAACAACATGAGGGTGAGTAAATACTGACAGAATTTTCATTTTTGGGTGAACTAACCCTTTAAAGGTGAACTGTGTCATTTTTATTCTGTTCGAACATCTCAAGTGGTCGGACATACTAATGGTTTGGGGAGGGACAACTGTACCTGTTTGTCCAAAACAAGGACATATATGATTTAAAGCAGCACTATGTAACTTTTTCAACCTTTCTAATATTTTTCCAAAACCCTTGAGATGGTACATCGACTTACAATAGGTTGAATGACAGGTCTGCCATAGCCTGACAGTGTACTGGCACTATGTAACTTCGGGTTTTGGGTAGGAACCCGAGCACAAAAAGAACTAAAAATTCGACTGCTTTACGACATACATCACTTCCCCACTTCCTCAAATTCCGACCCGAGAACCCAACCGGGGTTTTTTTTTTTTTTTACCTCTCTATGTTGTCATGGCTGAAGCAGGGAGAGTGGCAAAATAAAAGGCTGGACGAGGATCAATATTGGTCTAGCGTTAGCTCGCTGGCGTGAGCCAAAGGAGGAGGAGGGGTGCCCGACCGATCCAAGAGGTCCCCACTGCAGCCTGTAGCAAGATGACATAGCTGGATGGTACAATACGTAGTGGACGCGGCGACGGGTGTCTCAACCGATCAGGGCCGGTCCGCGGAATAGGATGAGTGGCTAGGGGCGCCACTCATCCATAGGGTACGCCAAAATGAGCGAACGAGTGATTTATTTTTATACTAATACTATTTTAAAAACATTAAAGGGATAGTTCACTTTGAAATTAATTTTTGATATGTTTTAGCTTACCTCAAGGGCATCCAAGATGTAGGTGTCTTTGTTTCCACAGCATTTTCAATTTTGACATTTTTTGGTCAAACCGTTGTTGTCTGTCAGTCATACACTGGAGGTTAAGGGGGTCCTCCTTCGGTTCACCTCAAAGAGCATGCACAGAGAACTCAAAATTAAACATGATTTATTTCCAAAATTTATTTCCAAGTGAACTATCCCTTTAATTCGTAATACTACCACACAAAACTAATTCCCCCCTACTCCGGTCCAGTGCATCAATCTTCCCCTGCCTAGCAAATGTGTAGTGCGTTAGAAACGGAGCGCACGCACGATCGGTTTACTATTGGTAATTGGTAATGCGTTGTGTGGCTTTGCCCCTCGCCGCATCCAATGCAGACGGCATTGTTTTCTTTTGAGGGCGAGGTGGGCAAGGTGGGCAGCTTGCGCCAGCTCGAGACATGAAAGTATGATTACTGAGTTTGGTAGAGGATACGTTCTTGCAAGTAAATAACACATGATTAGACGGACAAAATAATCTGTCAGGATGACTATCCTATGTCTGCAGGCTGATAGTCCTGTTTGTTATTTATTTTCTGGTGAAAGTGTCTTGCCTCAGGCTATAATGAAAATCGATTTTTCAAATTTGCAGATTTATCTATGGTAGCTTGATATTATAATATTGACGATATGGCTATTATCTACCACACAAACATTGAATTGTATTATCATATCCATTATGTAAAACAGTAGCCAATAGGCTAACGTTACTATAAAGACGCTGGCTTGTAAACGTGAGCAACGCGATCTTTTGACGTTTGAAAAAAATAAAGCCCATGAAACTATATTCATATCATATACCAATGTACCTGGGATGAAGAAATTTCAACGCTGGCAGTCTGCCCAAGATGTGAGAACTCCTTTCTTCTGCAGAGTTCGGGGTATTGCTTGTCAACAAATGCATGCGTGTATTCCTTGGTGTAACCATGACAGATTTTACAACAGTAGTAGAAGACAATACTGTTTCCCAACTATAGGGGGACCGTGAGAGCAAAATTTCAAAAGTGACGTAATGCTGCTTTAAGGAGAAAACTACACGATGATGAGGCATAACATCATGGTCACCTGCGTAATATGCTGTTGTACCTCTGTGTGCTGCCAAAACTGTGCTAACCTGCCGAGGCATGGACTCTACAAGACCTCTGAAGGTGTCCTGTAGTATCTGGCATCAAGATGTTAGCAGCAGACCCTTCGAGTTCTGTAGGTTGCAAGGTGGAACCACCGTGGATCAAACTTGTTGGTCCAGCACCACAGATCTGGAGGCCAGGGCAACACCCTGAACTCTTCATGTTCCTCAAACCATTCCTGAACAATGTATGGAGTGTGGCAGGGTGCATCATCCTGCTAAAACAGGTCACTTCCACCAGGGAAACACCATTGTCATGAAGGAATGTATCTGGTCTGCAACAATGTTTAGTTAGGTGACACATGTCAAATGTATGTCCACATAAATGGCCGGACCCAGTGTTTTCCAGCAGAACATTGCCCAGAGCATCACATTCCCTCCACCGACTGTCATCTTCCTCATGCATTGCATCCTGGTAAATGGTAGCATCACTTCCCCAGGTATATGGCACACATGTTCACATCTGTCCACATGATGTCAAATGTAGCAAATGCAACATTTAATAATATACATAAAATATATTTAAGGGGGCCGAAGGCCAATTTAGCTCAAAGGGAAATGATTCATTGATTTGCAATGAATCTATGGAACCGAATCACTGAACCAAGCAAATGACTCGCTTAGAATTCATTTGAACGGGCCGTAATTATAACCTTTGCAAGGATATAAATACCAAATCTATAGACCATTTCACAAGATGTAAACAACACTTGTCCAGAAACACTTCCTGTTTCAGTTTGTAACTGTTTTCTTTATTTCACATGTAAAGAAAACATCTTAAAGATGTTTGTTTAACTTTTTGATTCAGTTTTAAATGTTCTGTTGGTTGTATTTTATCCCAGCTTTTATGTAGTGTTAAAAAACTGAAACAGGAAGTGCTTCTGGACCAGTGTTGTTTACATCTTGTGAAATGGTCTATAGTGAAACACTATGTCTTAGCAAGGTAACTTTAGATCGAACAGTACAAGACATTAAATGTGCAAACACAACACAAGGCAATTATCTTTTCAAATATATGGAAGACTTTATTAGCTATTCTAAACACAAAACTAAGGTCTAAGCAAAATCACACACACATTCATACAGTCACGGAGAGGGAAGAGTGAGTTGGAAAGACTGAGAGAGAAAGTTTCAACTTTCTATATGCACGTAAGACATGACCTGAAAGGACCACCAAGCGTTAATTTAAACCTTTGTTTCTTAGAGGTTTAAGAAACTTGGTTATTCAATTTACATTAAAGCACCAATTCAGTTAGAGTCTGAAGGGTTACTTGCAAGTTCATGCGTGGCTTTGGGAGTTCCCTTTGTCTGCTTCATAGAAGGGGGGTGTCTCGGGTCCTCGTGGCTGGTTGTCTTTGAAGTGCCTGGAGGGATGTTTGGAGCTGCCGATCACGTGTGGTTGGCAGGCAAATGAGAGTCCTTATGCTTCAAAGCGCGTTTCGGAGAGCCGTTTGAAACTTTGAAACGAGACTCTTACGAAAAAGACAATAAAGGAAAGAAATGAAAGTATGGCGAGTTGGATGGCTTGAATGAGCTGAATTGTAACCCTGATCTTGAGGGGTTATTCGTCTGCTGGTCGAATTTGGTCTAGTCGATGTAGAAGCATGCACACATGCTCTTTGTTTCAGAGAGAAGCAAGAACAGAACACTCTCTTGCTGGTTTTAGAGAGAGGCACGAACTTAACGGTTACAGAACTGAACGAACTCAAATGGGTCGAACTGAAAACTGAACACGAGCAAAAATCTGAACATGAGGTCCTTTGTTCAAATCTTTAACTTAGACTTTAGTCCAACCTCCCAGAAACTTCTGGCAAATGACATAATGGCATGATTTTAGGAGGTGGATCTACTTCTTCTTATCATAATTTATGCATGGTCTGTGAGTTGGTCTCCAGCACTTAGCAGAGAGACAAGAGACCATAGTTTAAACCCTATATATTATAATCATAAAACAAAGCTTTTTACACAGATTTCAATCAAGCCATCTTTTGAATTAAGAGAATATGATTCGTTTGAGAGTAAACGAGGCATTCACACTTCTAATGGTTATATAAAAATTACAAGAGTTAATAGTTAGCAACAATTACATGATTAATATGTAATCTAAGCATTAACAGACTACAAACACATTGTAGAACGCATAATATCCACACACACATATTTTGCAGGGACATTAGCAAACATAATTAAATGTTTGAGTAGAAGTTCATTGAAAATGGTTCTGAAGTGAGTTTGATTTTATGTGGGAGATCTCACAGTGAGGTGTCAACTCGTGGGGGAAGAGGAAAGATGTACTGTGGAACATCTTTGTCAGGGGATCAAAGGAGTGCCCCTTTCTGTGGCATTCTGTTGGTCTACAGGACCATAAAAAGTCTCTTGAGGGGGGGTTTATTATCCCCCAAAGCAGACCCTTGGTGCCGTTCCGTGACTCTGGAATGTGGGATCCAGAACTTTTGGAGTGTTGAATCCATGTGAATTAATCCCATGAGAGATTAATTTGATCAAGTTGTGTTTGATTCGCCTCAATTCTCTACACAAATAAATGGGACTCATCAGACCAGATAACCTTCCACTGCTCCAAGGTCCTGTTCCGATGCCCGCATGCCCATTGTAGGTGCTTTCAGGCATCGGTGGGCCTGTTGTGGTTTGTCCCTTTCAGACCACTCTTGGTAAATTCTCAGCACTGCTGACCAAGAGCAACCTGGAGCTAGCCTTCATGTTTCAAAGATTCTCTGATCTAGTTGCCTTGTCATAACAATTTGGGCCTTGTCAAAGTTGCTCAGATGTGTATTCCTGCCCATTTCCCCTGCATCCAACATGTGGATTAGGAGAACTGATTGTTACTTTACCATCTAAACTACACAGACCCTAATATGTGGCTTTGTTAGGATATCCAGTATCCACTTCACCTGTGACTGGTCATAATGTTTTGGCTCATATATATATATATATATGGAGAAACTTTTGCTGATTGGCACACAAGGATTTTTAGGACCAAATTACCTGAGCCTTAAGGCCAATTTATACTTCTGCGTTGAGGGTACGCCGTAATGTGCGGCGTTGGCTACTCACGTAGGCGACGCCGTTATGAGCATTTATACTTCTGCGTTCAGGTCTTGTTGCTCTGCAGTACTGCTCCGAAACGCTAGTTGGCGGCGGAGAGTTTTAATGTTCCACTGTGTTTAGATTCCTCGCGGCTAGGGTACTACAAGCAATAGCGATTGAAAGAGAGTGGATCATGTTGGAGTTGGAGCTTTTTGAGGTGGAAAAACAGTTCACTTTAGTGAAATTACTAAAACTGAAAGGCAGAAATGAGAGAAGACGTCGGAGGAGATGGTACGTGTGTAAATCATAGACAGTGATGGAAATGCGTGAGAAGGTACGTGCGGAAATGCGTAGGAGGAAATGCGATGCTACCAAGCCGACCAATCACGATCTTGCGGTCCGCATCGTCGCGACGTGTAGTTACATTTTTGAGGAGGTGCGCGTCAGACGACGGCGAAGGGTACGCGCAATGGGACGCGTCTGCGTATGCTACGCCGTACCTACTGCGCGCACCCTACGCAGAAGTATAACTTGGCCTTTAGATTAGGGGTGTACGATTAATCAAATTAAAACTGAAATCACAATATGGCTTGTTGAGATTATCAAACTGCAAAGACTGTGATTTAATTAAATAAATATATGCGCTGTGTTACAGTGTGGAGAGAGGCACTATGTACTTTTACACGTGAGAAGCTTATGATCCGCTGTGTCTCGGAGTAGGGTTCAGACATTTTTGTTCAGTCATTTTTGTTCAAATTGTGCAATCCGGAAAAAAAAGCATAGAAAACCTGTAGTCTATTTGTGTAAATTTAATTTTAAACAGAATAGCAAAATACAATTGATTAATAAATAAATGATGATATTGATTATAAAATAAGTAATAAAAACCAAAAAAAGGCAAATATATGCATACTTGGGCGTCAATGGCGAACAGTGCTTTTTGAAACCAGATGGTGTAGCTACAACATCTTACTGCATGGACTAACTGGGCCATGCTAATCAATCAAACCTTGACCCCTTGGTCCGAACTGAGGTCATACAATAATCAACCCAATCTATTGTTTTGGTGCACAGGTTAAAAAAGATGAGTCTGGCACCATCCATGTCATCAAACAGAGACAGCTCCAACTCAACTGTGACCTCATCAATCTGAGCGTGAGTCAGACCCTGACTAACCTTCATTTGAGTTTGATTACTTTTATGGCAACGTGCAGTTTCATGTTTTCTCTTGTCTATTGGCAGTGGATAAACCCCCGTACGCTTGTGTTAATGGACAGCACAGAGAAGCTGCGAGTGGTGGATCGGCCCAGTCAGGAGGAGCTGGAAACAGTGGACATGGCTGAGCTGCAACTGGTTTACAACAGCTGCCATTTTAAATCCCTCGCTACCGGTGGAAATGTCAGCCAAGCACTGGTAAGGACCAGGATGATGACATGCCAAAACTTTCACCATTTGGTCTGGTGCATGTTGTAGCTTATAATGTGCAACAGCAAATGCTCTGTTTTTACACGAGCTTTGTTTAATTTAAAGCATAAAAGTATTTAAGAATGGGAAAAAAAGTATTTGTTCGCTATACCTAAAGAAACAACAAAACTATGTGAATCATGTCATTGGATCAAAAACGCATTAAGAACCATTATAAATTATTTTTGTCATTTGAAGTAAAGCTTTAGTAAAATAAAACATAACCCCTTTGCAATAAATTAACAATACAATTAGTAAAACTGAAATAAAACAAATTAAAGCTAAATATTAAAAAATAATAATAATAATAAAAAGACAACATCATATAAAATAAAAATAATATTAATTCAAATTAATTACTAAATACTGCAATAGTATACATAATACTAAATAGAACTGGTCAAAAACAACTGTACAATTTACTCATAGTCATACTCAAGTAAAATTATTTAAGTTTGGTTTGAAATTTCAATTGTAATTCTACTATGTTTATTCACGTTGCTTCATGGAAGTTGTATGCCAGTGCATTTTTTGCTGCATTTCTCATTTCCATGGTAACCCTTTTGATTGTTGGCTCAAGGAAGATTACTCTTTAGACCCTCATATATTTCAATGGAGGAAATGAATGGAATTTTTAACTAATCCTACTGCCTTATTCTGGCCTTGAAGTTTCATGTAGACATGAAGGTTAATTTGAGCCCAGCAGTCTACAATTTACATATGATACACAATATACTTTAGGCTGAGACCAGGTTGAGAGACCAGCTGAGAGCAGAGATTTAAGATTCATATGGGTCATTAGGTTCAGAAACGCATGAAGAACCCAATTTATGAGATGTGAAGTTTCTTTCTATAGTTCCTCTACTGTTTGTGTTTGGCATATAGAGACTAATGAGTTTTTGTTGTTTGTATATAGTGGTGAAGACATTAAATCACTATTCCTATGTGCATCTTCAGGCACTAGTTGGAGAGAAGACATGTTACCAGTCTGTTTGCAGCTATGCAGGGCAGATTATGTATCTGGGAACAAAGGTAAAGCCACTCATGATAACACTAAACACAAACACATAAGAATGGCCTACTGCCTACGTATTTCTGCTAAAATTTCAGTTCTACGCAATTAGTATTTTCCCATAGGTACTAGCAAACTATCATAACTGTCATATTGCTAATAACTAGCAATCACAACTAATAATATAATTATTGTAAAACAAAACATTTTAGCACTATTTTAAAACATAGCATAGTTTATATGCATTCCAGAAACTTTAAATACCTTTACTGTAAAAGTGGATTGTATCAGGATTGTTTTATCCTGTTGTCGTGAGAGTTAAATTTTGTCCGGAAATTTCTCAGAATTTTGATACACTTCATTGCAACGGATGTTGCGGTGGATACTGAGGCTAAGGGCCACTTTACACCTGGCCACTTCATGCGTTTTCTGTGATTGGATTGCTATCCGATCGTGAAAAGACCAGGTGTAAATGCCCCCCGAAACACATTTGAGACAGATTTGAATCCGATCACTCAAACCACATCAGAAGGTGGTCTGGACCGCATTCCAGATGAAACTGGACATGTGTAAATGCATCTGGTTGTTGAAACCACATATGTAAATTTTACTCCTCCCAAAAATGCTAAAAAATAAACGTGTGAGAGCGAGTTATAGGCTATATGTCATGTTATTTTAGTCAGATATGACGATGCTACTGCGACACGCATCACCTCAGATGAGTAGCTGAACGCCTATCAAGCCAACGAGCCGCAATCTATCGCAAATCAAAGTGAAAGTAAGACGCAGATGATTAATCTTCATTAAAAGTAAAGAAATGAAATGATCTTACCAGTTCTGTTGTCGCTCTCTTATAGTCTTTGCTGATTTTGAAATTAGCCGATGATCAATAAAATGCAGCTCATATCTGTTCATTACCACTTCATTAAATCTATAGCACGGGAAGTGAAGATCGGATTTATATCCGTTTTGCAAAAACACATTTATGTGTCCAGGTGTAAATGGAATCGTTTTGAGAAATCCGATAGCTATCCGATCTGAGAACGCATGAAGTGGCCAGGTGTAAACAGCCTCTAAATGCAGAAGGAGCAATGCATAGAGTCCATTGTCTCCACCAATTGCCAATTACAATTTGATGTATGTTCAGTCAATATTTCTGAAATATTTGTTTAATTTACAATTCAATGGAAATAAATGCTTGACGTTTTGCTGCAGTGTTTTGTATCCTCCTTTCCAAATAGAAACTACTAATAACCAAATGAAAAGCTAGTTAATAATGTGAAAAAAAAAGAGTTCACTATGCTCTAGGCAGCCACATCATTAAATAAATGCATGCACTTAGCTCTAAATCTGTATCTAATTTGACAACTGCAAGAATAAGGATGTGGAATCTGGCATAGTAACAGCAGTCATCACGTGACTTTTCTTTCCCTCATAAGAGCCTTTTGGGACAGGAGAACTGAAAGAGGTTGTAACTCATCTGAAATTTGGAATATGTATTAATCTTTGGTTTCATTAAAAATGATCAATGTAATTTTATTATTAACTGGTTTCCATTTAAAAATACAATGATCTCTTTTCGCCTCTCTCTGAGGTCCTCGATTAAGAATGGAAGAGAGGTGACTTCTTTTCAATTCCCGGTTATGTCAGTTAATGTAATTGACTGCTATCCAAAAATGTTATTAAAGTTTCCAAAATATAAATAATTTGAAAGACCTGATATTTTAACGTTGATATCCAGTCATTGTTTTATGATATAGATGCTTCAGCAACAGTAATATAGCTATTTATATTTATATTGAGATTACAAATTAAACGAAATCCATAACACCCATATAAATCCAATCCACAGAACTTTGGAAAATTGTCCTTGAAAGATTTATCCTGTCATTTTTCTCCAAGAAATGATGCAATCCGCACACCATTTAACTGTGTCTATGATGTTATAAATTAGACTTACAAACAAAATTTGTCCGCCTCCAAAGTTTCTGTCTAAAATCAAGGTGATAGTTTTACTCATAATATACAAGTAGTGTGATGTCTTTCGATCATTTTCTTTGTATACCACCAGTCTTTGTGATATATTTTTGATGGACAAAAGATTTAGCCGATGAGAAGCCGATTTTTTTACAGTGTGTAAGATGTTCTTCCGCATGTGAAAAGAACATGAGGTGTAAACTTGCTGAGACAAGTGTTGGGAAAATCATTTGAAAAACTGGATATTGGAAATTCCGTCTTTAGCTGATTTTGATCTGGGGCTGTATTCACAAAAATTTTTTCTTACCACTAGGAGTACTCCTAAATTGCACTAAAATATTTTAGCTAGGAGTTTCCTCTTAAAAATTATTCACAACGCCTTTCAGACCTACTCTTAGTAAGGAAAAATGACAACTCCTAAACTAAGAGTGAGTCTTCGTTGCTATCGATGACGTCTATTCTCATGCACGAGCTTCCTCGCAATGATCACCGTGATTGGTTGTTAGATGACAGGGCCATCATGCGGAACATAACACAGCAACAAATCATGGAAGAATTACAACGTCTAAATATGTCTGTGTCCTACACAAATTAATAATAAGAAAAAAAGTAATGTCATCAAAATTCATAGGCTATAATGACATGTTTGTGCAGGCCCCAGTGAAGTGTAATTCTAAAAAGGCAGAGAGAGTCATGAATGAAATTATTCAAGGTAGCCTAAGGGCATGCAGTGTTCACATATCGCGTCTCAAGTTCGTTATTTTAAATGTAGGTGTGAGCGCCCGTTTTTTCCAAGCGCGTCCATATGGAGCGCACCGTTGGTCACGTGACAAGAACCAACCGGAGCGCAACCGCCTTAGCGCTTTGGAAAAGGGAGAACGCGGCGCCTTGCGTTTTTAGGCGCTATATGTGAATGGTGCCTAATACCCTAATGAAAACCACCACTTGCCTAATAATGAAAAAACGACACTTGCATTAACACTTGCTTTAACTGACATTCTATTAGCCTAACTAGACTACTTAAAGCAATGAAATGTTGCTCCTATTGAAGTAATGTAATAGTTGAATGACGGCGGATTATGACCTCGCCAAAATGGAAAAGAAACCCCAACTAGACGCAGGATCAGTTACTGCTGCTGACCCAGTTGGTGCTAGAAAAAAAACTAAAACATAATGAAAGTGAAATTCGGCACTGGGATAGTCAAGTCAAGTCACATTTATTTATTTATATAGCGCTTTTCACAATACAGATTGTATCAAAGCAGCTTCACAGTGATAACATGAAAGTAGTACAACACAGATCAATAATATTGTTAAATATTAAATATCCCCAACTAAGCAAGCCAAAAGCAAGGCAACAGTGGCAAGGAACCAAAACTCCATCAGATTGGATGGAGAAAAAACCCTTGGGAGAACCCAGGCTCAGTCGGGGGCCAGTTCTCCTCTGGCTAACATTCATATTGTTTATATATAAATATTTTTTATATATAAAACGGCGCCATAACATATCGCCGGCGTTGAGTCTTCTCTTCACAGGCGTTGGTCTTCTCATCACAGGCGTTGGGGCATCCGAAATCCCCGTGAGAGGCTGGATACAAAACTGGACCTGACGAACGCCATTTTTCTCGGGACAAGCGTCCCGAGATAACAGCAGAAAGGCAGATGGGAAATAATTAGCATAGCTGATGTTCATAATGATTTCCATTATATGGGAGTCGGTGTTAGAAACCACTATCTCACAAACTCTCCGCAACCCAACCATACGCGCCGACCCGTTTGTCTAAAAGGCTGTCGAGCCCCACTGGTGCGTTAAGCAGTCTCAGTGGCAAACGGTTCCGTATGGCATAACAGAGGACTAGAAGGTAAGCATTATGTGAATGCTTGACTAAAGAGATGCGTCTTTAATCTAGTTTTAAACTGTGTCAGCGAGTCAGAGCCTTGGACCGTATCGGGAAGGCTATTCCAGAGTTTTGGAGCTAAATGCGAGAACGCCCTCCCTCCTTTAGTGGACTTAGATATCCTAGGAATGACCAGAAGCCTCGAATTTAGTGATCTTAAGGAACGCGCTGGATTGTAGGGCGAAAGAAGGTCCGTTAAGTACATAGGTGCTAAACCATTTAGGGCTTTATAGGTCAGTAGTAGTACTTTTTAGTTGATCCGGAACTTAACAGGTATCCAGTGTAGAGATGATAAAATCGGTGTTATATGATCATATTTTCTTGACCTAGTAAGAACTCTAGCAGCTGCATTTTGTACTAACTGTAGCTTGTTTATTGAGGATGCAGGACAACCAGCTAATAAAGCATTACAGTAATCTAGTCTCGAGGTCATGAATGCATTAACTACTTTTTCGGCATCAGAAATAGATAGCATGTTACGTAGCTTAGCAATGTTTCTAAGGTGGAAAAAGGCTGTTCTTGTAACATATGAAATATGATTTTCGAAAGACAAGATGCGGTCTAGTATAACACCCAGGTCTTTTAATGGATAAAGTAACAGGACATCCGTCTATATTAAAGTTGTATTGTGAGAGGTTTTGTGAGTAGTTTTTTGGACCAATAAGTAATACCTCCGTTTTATCTGAATTTAATAGCAGGAAATTACTCGTCATCCAGCATTTTATATCTTTGAGACACTCTGTCAATTTAGATGAGTTAGTGTTTTCATCTAGCCGTGATGAAATATATAATTGAGTGTCGTCAGCATAACAGTGGAAATTAATTCCATGTTTTCTTATAATATTACCAAGTGGCAGCATATATATTGAGAATAGCAGAGGGCCTAACACTTTGATTTTTCCCCATTTAAACAGAGAAAATGATAACGGTCCGATAAGTATGATCTAAATCAGCTTAATGCCTGTCCCTGAACACCAGTGTAGTTTTGTAGTCGATCCAAGAGTATTTTATGATCTATAGTGTCGAACGCAGTGCTAAGATCAAGTAGGACTAGTATTGAGATACAGCCTTGGTAAGAAGCTAAAAGTAAATCATTTGTAATTTTAACTAGCACAGTTTCTGTACTATGATGCGGTCTGAATCCTGACTGGAATTTTTCATAGATATAATTTTCTTGCAAAAAAGAGCACAATTGATATCAAGCAAAACTTAGCGTGAGACATGGAAGAGGATTTGTTTGCAGATCAATGCAGCATTCCCGCTTGTTTCGCGGACCCCGGACAACTGCGAGAGGCGCTGGTGTGCGCTGCAATCCTTTGTGAATAGGTCTTAGTGAGTTAGTAGGCCTCTCAACTTTTTTTAAGCTGTCCCAGACTTAAGCCACTTTCCGACTGGAGGGACTTTTGCAGTTCCTAGAACCTAACGTTCCTATAACCCTTTTTTTCTTGTGTTCCGACCAGACTAAATTGGGGATTTTTTTTAGTTCCTCAGACCATAGTTCCTATAACTCTTTCAGTATCTAGTGAGGACTTTTAGAGTAGAGTGAGGACTTTTTTTAGTTCCCTTTCCCTAGGTCTACGTTGATTGGTTCAACTTATAAGTCATGCCCACTGTCAACACGGAACTTGTAGCGCGCTGTCTGCCATACGCTGTGTGTTTTTGCAAAACATTACAACGAGGATTAAGACAAACATAACGCATTCAACCAGCTAATTGCTAATGCTAGCTAAACTTACTCGTCATTTTGTTCGCCTCCTGCGCTCTGCTCTTTTATCTTCTTCCATCATATTACTTAATATCATATTACGCTGGAGCCTTTGTCTTCTGTGTTTCTCTTTACAGAACTCAAGCATAATCTTTAAACGCCGCCGTTCATTCTCCATTATTAAGGTCCCGGCAAGGCAGAACAGGAACATTGCAATAGCCTCCTCCATGCTGGTTTGTTGTTGTTGTATGTGGCCGCGCTATGTCTAGTGATGATGCTAAAGACCGTCGCCGTGCTTGCGTTACCCCTCCTACCAGTTCCTATGGCCACTTGGTCAGTGCGAACGCAAGCAGAAAAACCGAGTTTGGGGGAGAGTAGTTCTTAGAACTGTTTAGAAGTGGACAGTTCCTATAACTAAGTTCCTGTAACTACTTGGTCGGAAAGCGGCTTTAGGTGCTACTTTTAGGGCTAAAATGCTTCGTGAATTACTCTTAGTGAAAAAAATGAGGAGTCCTAAAGTTAGGAGTGACACGCCCATTATTTTTAGGAGTTGCTCCTAAATTCGCCAGTTAGGAGCTTCTTTTAGCCTTAAAATTCGTTGTGGAATATGGCCCCTGAACTAGATTATAAGGGATTATGCCAGTCGCCATGACACTCAGTGTGTTGTCCCTGCTTAACTTGATCCTCAAGATTTTCCTTGCCAAAGACACTGAAACTTGTCATGTATTGGTTAGGAAGATTTAGCTTTATTATATTTCTTTTTAGGTCTACATCTGGGGTAGGGATGGGACGGTATGAAAATTTCATATCACGATTATAGTGTCCAAAATAATCGTGATTATCAATATTATCACGGTTTTGTTAAAAATTTATGAAAGTGCTCAAAAAGAACTGATGCTCACACTGAAAACATTTCAACAAGTTTTATAATTGAAAATCAACAAACAACAAATAAAACAAGCCTCTCTATGCAGTTTTTAGGCAAGATTCTATTCTATGGCATTTGCTTCTTTATAATGCCCGTCGTCAATAGCAACGCATTATTACACAGCGCACATCTATATCACAATGGACGCGCGCTCTTGTTTCATTCAAATAGAACTTGCCATCTTGCGTCTCCGGTTTTTGATTGTATTGCAAAAATGAAATCAGAGTTGATTTATTGTTTACAGAGTTTGATAATATTGGTGTGATATATCTCGTCTGGACGATTGTTTTACAAAATGAATTCATAAACAGGTAAGATTTAAAACATTAGCTAATCTCATTATCAATTAAATATGTCCCCGTAATTGTGGTAAAAATAAATTTTTACACGGTTTAATACGTGATGCATCTATACTTTACTATCCCTTAAAATATCACTCTTAATAATAGTCTTGTTTGAAGTTGTTCGTTCGTCTTTGGCTTAAATCCACTTGCTACGAACTTTTCTTCGCGGAAGCTTGACGTCTATTTCAAGTGAGTGACATAAAATGTTTCAACTCAAAACAACATTTCGTGCCCAATTGTTTCCCAGACGTAGTTTTGGTATTAAGGTCAAAGTTAACTTGCCTTGCGTTCGGGTGATGATCACACAAGACGACTCGGCAGATTTGAAGTGTTTCTATTGCAGTGACTTTTTGTTCGGCAGACAGGGTGACCATCCTCGATCAAGGACTTTTGTAAAGGACTTTTTCCCTCAGGACTTGTATACCTTGTATACCCGCATACCCTGCGCCTACATTTAAAATAACGAACTTGAGCGCGCAAAAGACGCGATATGTGAACACTGCATGCCCTTAGGCTACCTTGAATAATTTCATTCATGATTTTTCTCTCTCTGCCTTTTTAGAATTACACTTTACTGGGGCCTGCACAAACATGTCATTATATAGCCTATGCATTTCGACGACATTACTTTTTTTTTCATTTATCATTATGTTGTGTAGGACACAGACATATTAAGGCTAGATGTCGTAATTCCATGATTTGTTGCTGTGTTATTTTCCGCATGATGGCCCTGTCTGTCAGGGTTCTGTCACTTCTGTCTAGTCTATTTCTTGGTTTTGTGACAGAGCCCTGGCATTCCTGTTTTGTCTTGTCTGTGCCTTGTTTCATGTAGTTATTGTCTTGTGCTGCACGCAGCTTGTGTTTTCACTAGCTGTGTGCTTTTGTCATGTTTTGTGTGAACTCGTGGCTTATGAGTGTTTTCAATAGCTGCGTGTTCATGTCTCATTTTGTGTGTGCACATGGCTGGTGATTTGTTTACTGGCCATGTGCTTGTGTTAGTTATGTTTGGTGAGCACATGGCTTTTCATGTTATGTTTCCTTGTGCCATGTGCTCTCCTGTTTATTGTCTAGCCCCTCCCATCTTGTTACCTGTTTCATTTGCCCCTCCAGTCCTCCCTCGTTACCTTATTGATTATTTGCCCCACCTGTCCTCCCTTGTTACCTCCTTTGTTTGTTCTCCCTATTTATTCTCCTTGTGTCTGCAGTCCTGTGCTGTTTCGTTGTCGTATGTACCTGGTGTGTTTCCGCTCGTGTCAAGTTAAATCAAGTCAAGTTATCAAGTCTTTTCCCCTACGGGGTAGTTTTGTTTGCATTTTTGTCTTGTTTTTATCATTAAAAGACCCATCTTCTCTGCACCTGAGTCCTTGCTCCTTTCACCACCACCACACCTGACAGAATGAAACAGCCACTAGAGGACTCAGCAGAGAATGGGCATATTCTTGTTCCCATCTCCCAGCCCTTGCCCCTCCACTCTTCAGACGAAGGAACGCTATGGCAAGCTCTTTTCTCTTCGTCAAGGGAGGTCTACAGTTAAAGAGTTTGCCCACCAGTTTGTCATCACTGCGGTGGGGCTTGACATTAACAACACGGCACTTAAGGACATTTTAACAGCGGTCTGAATGAGTCTGTCAGCGCCTGGGAGATGGAAATGCTGGGGATATTGTCTTTCTGGCAGTTTGGGTTTGTATACCACCATGGGGAAGAGGGTGGTCTTCCGCCTCTTAGCCCACCTCCCATTCAACTCACAGACTGGCAGGTCCCCAGTCCTCCGATGACTCCTTCGGGGAGAGGGAGGACGAGGAATGGGTCCACCTCATCTGCCCCCTATCCTGAGGCACCTGTGATTGTTGCAGCCCCACTAGGTGTGGTTAAAGAAGCTGCAGTTTCCCCAGAGGTTGTCCCCACATCACCTCACCCTTGTAGGCGCAGGAGGAGGGTTCATATTGCTCACTCAAGTCAGTGATCCCTAATCCGGTGTTCCAGCGGGACCCAATCCCGGTGGTACCAGAGTTGTCTACTCTCCCTGTCGCACCCCCAGTGTTGGCCAAAGAGGCTGCAGCACTCCTAGTGGTGTTCGAAGAGGCTGCAGTGCCACCTAAGGTGACAGAAGAGGGTGCAGCACTTCCAGAGGTGGTAAGTTACTTCCCACAGCCTTGGCCTCGTAAGCGGAGGAGGAGGAGGAAGGCTTCATCTGTTTCACCTGGTCCTGTGGTCCTAGAGCTCCCAAGTTCAGTGCTGCCAGAGTTCCCTGTTATGGCCATGGAGGCCATCCCTGAGCAGCCCGCTCTTTCTGTCTGTCCTGTCGAAGATGCAGCTCTCTCCTTGTATATTGCAGCTGTTATGTGTGTCTGGGCCACACATACCTCCCTGCTTACTACCTTAGCTCCATCCTCTCCTGAGCCACCCATTTCCACCATCAGTCCTGCCATGGCCAAGAGGGCTGTCTTCACCTGTTATGTTTTGGCTATCCTGCGTGTCTTGAATATGCACAGGGCTTTTGACTCAGAACCGGTCTGCCACCCAGAGCCTGCTGTCATCCCTGAGCAGCCCGCTGTCGTCCCTGAGCCGCCGGCTCTCACAGAAACGGCTATGAAGGGCGCCCCAAAGAAGCCTGAGTGTCTTGCCCTGCCGGCTCCACCCATGCTGTCTGTCATGCCAGCTCCACTCAAGCTCCTGGAGACCACTCTTCTGGAGTTTCATCTCATCGTGGCCGGTCAGCCAGAGACTGTTGTTCACGTCGCGTCTGCCAAGCCAGGGACAGTTGTTCAAGTCACGTCTGCACAGCCTGAGACAGTTGTTCACGTCATGTCTGCACAGCCTGAGACAGTTGTTCACGTTATGTCTGCACAGCCTGAGACAGTTGTTCACTTCATGTCTGCACAGCCTAAGAGAGTTGTTCATGTCTTGTCTGCACAGCCTGAGACAGTTGTTCACGTCTTGTCTGCACAGCCTGAGACAGTTGTTCACGTCACGTCTGCACAGCCTGAGACAGTTGTTCACGTCACGTCTGCCCAGCCTGAGACAGTTGTTCAAATCATGTCTACCAAGCCAGAGTTTCATGTCAAGTCTCCCGATCCAGAGACTGTTCACACCAGCTCAGCCGTGCTTGTGTCTTCGGACAAGAAGGCTCCATCTCCTGTCCCGGGTCCAGTAAGGGTCCCAGTCAACCATCCAGACATGCATGACATACCCTGGCCCTCAGCTGGGACTCCTGAACCGCGGGAGCCCGCCTGGTCTGTCCCTCCACCACCGCCCTGGCCTTCTGCTGGGATTTCTGATCCGCTGCAGCCTGCTTGGTCTGTCCCTCCAGCACCGCCTGGGCCTTCTGCCGGGATTCCTGGTCCGCTGGAGCCCGCATGGTCTGTCCCTCCAGCACCATCCTGGCCTTCTTCTGGGATTCCTGATCTGCTGGAGCCCGTCTGGTCTGTCCCGCCATGGCCCTCTGCTGGGACTCCAGACCCGTCTGAGCCTCCCTGGCTCAACCCTCCCGTCCCTCCCTGGTCCCTTCTAGAGTCTTCCTGGACTGTCATGTTGGCACTGACTTGGCTCCCCAAATTCCCTACCTTGTCTGTGTTTTGAGCTTCCCGTCTTGTGTTTTTCTGTTGGTGAGTCATGTTCCTGTCTTGTTTTTTGGTGTTCCTCCTTTGAGACGTCAGGTGGCGTCCCTTTGAGGAGGGGTACTGTCAGGGTTCTGTCACTTCTGTCTAGTCTATTTCTTGGTTTTGTGACAGAGCCCTGACATTCCTGTTTTGTCTTGTCTGTGCCTTGTTTCATGCAGCACAATAGTCATGTGCTGCACGCAGCTTGTGTTTTCACTAGCTGTGTGCTTTTGTCATGTTTTGTGTGAACACGTGGCTTATGAGTGTTCTCAATAGCTGCGTGTTCATGTCTCGTTTTGTGTGAGCACATGGCTGGTGATTTCTTTTACTGGCCATGTGCTTGTGTTAGTTATGTTTGGTGAGCACATGGCTTTTCATGTTATGTTTCCTTGTGCCATGTGCCTCTCCTGTTTATTGTCTAGCCCCTCCCATCTTGTTACCTGTTTCATTTGCCCCTCCAGTCCTCCCTCATTACCTGATTGATTATTTGCCCCACCTGTCCTCTCTTATTACCTCCTTTGTTTGTTCTCCCTATGGGCTATATGCACGCATAAGTTCCGCATTTGAAGTAAGGATGCTCGTCCATTTCCGGTTGTGTAGATTAAAGCGGAGGAAAACCGGAGAAAACGGGATTATGGCAGAGTCTTCAATATTTACTGTCCTCCCGTCTTTGAAACGAAACGTACATACGTTTAGATGTAATTTTATACATAGTTATGTTTATTTAATATAATTTTAAAAAGAAGCATAAACACAACAAGGGGTGTCTGTTTTATCTGTTTTTGTGACTAACGTTTCATTAGTATAACCATGGAGTATAAAATTCAATATAAATTCTCGGTATTGCATTGGACTCTATGATCGGCGGAAGTTATCGAGCATCCCTAATGCTTCACCGGAAATACCGCCGTGCATAGAGCCCATTTATTCTCCTTGTGTCTGCAGTCCTGTGCTGTTTCATTGTCGTATGTACCTGATGTGTTTGACTTGATGTCAAGTCAAGTTAAATCAATTCAAGTTATCAAGTCTTTTCCCCTACAGGGTAGTTTTGTTTGCATTTTTGTCTTGTTTTTATCATTAAAAGACCCATCTTCTCTGCACCTGAGTCCTTGCTCCTTTCACCACCACCACACCTGACACTGTCATCTAACAACCAATCACCGTGATCATTGCGAGGAAGCTTGTGCATGAGAATTGACGACATCCATAGCAACGAAGACTCGCTCTTAGTTTAGGAGTTGTCATTTTTTCTTACTAAGAGTAGGTCTGAAAGGCGTTGTGAATAACTTTTAAGAGAAAACTCCTAGCTATAATATTTTAGTGCGATTTAGGAGTACTCCTAGTGGTAAGATAAAATTCTTTGTGAATACGGCCCCTGAACTCTCTCTCTCTCTCGTTATATATATATATATATATATATATATATATATATATATATATACATATATATATATATATATATATATATATATATATATATATATATATATATATATATATATATATATATATATATATATATATATATATATATATACATATTGTTTTGTTTGTTTGTTTTACATTTGTAAAAGTTGTGTAATTGATACATAAGAATAGCAAGGATATCTTAATAACTCTGAGACTGGTTGCACATGCTGTGTGGCTTGTGTTCGGCTGTAAGTTACTCTTCCAGTGCCCCTCTGACTGAGCTCTGGGACACTCAAGTGCTATTATGCTAATCACACATCATGCATTCTCTGAATATTCATCGAGGTCTGCTCTCTGCAATGTCCTTGCTGAACTTTCTGTTACCTGCAGCCAGTGTGAGGGAAGGGAAGAGAAGAGAAATGAAAGGAGAGGGGGGCAGCTGGAGGGAGAATGAGGAAGAAGGATTGCATTAAAATTGCCCGTGGGTTATCCATTAGACATGGTAGTGGGCTAGCTTTGGGAGGTCACATGAATTCTTGTGCCCTGTATCACTTCACCCAAGTGCTGCTTATTTAATAGTTCACCCAGTGCTTGAATAAACACCTCAAGTTTTATGAATGAGTCTAATTTCATGCTCTACCACTACTAAATGGCAAATATATGTACATCACTGGGCTCAGACATTTCCCCCCCTGCTTTTTCTGTTTTTTACCTGCATTACCAACATTCTCACTGTCCTTTCATAAATATAATAAATATTTCAGCAGCGTATGAGAAAAAGTATAATATTCTAGAGTTTTTATTTATGATTAGTAATATTTTCATTCTACCAATCAAAAGTTTGGAGTCAAGTGTAATGTTTTTGAAAAAGTCTCTTATGTTCACCAAGACTGCTCTTATTTGGTCAAAGATACAGTAAAATGGTGATATTTGCAAATATTCCAATTTAAAATAATTTCATTTTTCAATATATAAGTTTACTCCTGTCAAGCTAAATTTTCAGCACCATTACTCCAGTCTTCATTGTCACATGATCCTTCAGAAATCATTGGGGCTTTTTCTTTTTGTATTTACTGTCACTTTTGATTAAGATAATGCATCCTTGTTGAACAAAAGTTAATTTCGTAAGTAAAAAAATCTTACTGACTGGCAGTTTTAAAAAAGTTTCTTAATTAGGGAAGGAGGAGGCGGCATTTTTCGGCACATTTTAACACAAAAATAAAAACAACAAAACGCAAGTAAATCGGCAGCCCCTCACAGGTGACTGCCTCAAAATCTAAAACAAAACAACTTAAAGTCCTGGCCTGATCATCTCTCATCTTGCACTGTCGTCACTCCTTTTATCCTTCCAGAGCTCCTCCATGGGACTCGAGACCAATGTGGCGCGGTGGTGACTGTTGGTGACATTCGCGCCACCGGCCTCGCACTGTTCCCATGGTTTTCGGCCCCGCCCTGCTTGCCACAGCAGTATATATTTATTATTTTAAAGATTTCTTTTCTGTTTTCTCCCTCAAAAAGCATCACTCGTCTAAAATTTCACCATTACTATATCAACTACTTATATCAGCACAATTTGAAATAACAATGTCTAATTTAATACAGAAAAACAAATGTTTAAGTAAGTTTGCAAGATATAAAAATCCAATTCGCAAAATGACAGTTCTATCATTTGGCTTAAAACTCTCTTACACTGCCACATGTCATTAGGCTACTCTTAGTGTTGAGCCCTGTATTAGATTTGTTGGTAACACTTTAGAATACGGTTCCTTTGTTAAGGCAGCCGTACACAGTGCGTTTTTTTTTTTTTTTTGTGGCTGTTTTACAAGCTCGCAGATGATTTTTTTCACTCGGGAGAAATCGTGTGTAAATCGGTTATGCTCGCATGTCACGGCTCGTATCGTGTGCGAGGAAGATACTAGCCGAGCACCTCTCGACCTCCCGATAATTTTTAAGCATGTCTAAAAAGTTCGGGAGCTGTCGGCTTGCATTCGTGAGGTGTGTGCGGTTGAATGAGCCGATTTGTCGATCTATCTGAACTTGACCAATCAGGAGCTGAGGAAATCCACAGAAGAAAGACGAAAATGGTGTGGACTACTAGAAACACTGCTTCAATTAATGTTTTTATGATGACTTTGTGAAAGGTTAACTAAACAGCTTCTGCCTTGTTCCTACTGGACAGTATTTGGCATATTTCATTCTGAAACATCTCCTATTATGCTATTGTTTTTGATAGTGTTTTGCATTTCTTACAGATTCTAACAAGTCACGATGATCATTACGTTTGTTTCTTCCTAAAAGAAATTACAGTTTGTCTACAGCCTAAGCTTTTTTTTTTATTAATGCTGACAGAACAATTTTTCCAGATATTGAAAACAAGCAAAAACTAACAAAAACAAAGAAATTATATAAAAATCTGAAATAAGTTCAAAGCTTGTGTTTTGGAAATAAGATTAATATATTACGAACCACTTTAATAACTTCCTAAATTGTGACATTAATCCAAAAAACAAGTCCAGATACTGTCACCTTTCCATTATGTGGACCTGACAACACGGGATCTGGCACCTGCGCCCTCACTCACAACGCGCTCAAGCTCACTCAAGCCCCGTTCACTGCGCTATAGCTTTCTCGCAGCAAAATTAATTGCAAACACTCACATGAGGTGGTTTAAACAGCTAATTAATCATTCAGAGAGCTTGAAATTTTATTTTTTTAAATTTGTAGCCTACCGTAACTACGTTTTTTAACTCATTCACACACACACACACACACAAGGGTGACTGGACGTCCGTTTCCTGGTGCTGAAATAATCACGGCTTGTATCAATATTTTATGCAGTTATGAGAGAGTTTTTGAATGAATAACTACACAAGAGCCAATGAGTAACACAATATTAACAATCTAGTAACTATAATTAACTAACAAAAAACTTTGATTAACGAACTAGTAAGTAGCGCACAGATGAAGTGGTAGTTCACTATTGACTAATCAATAACTACTACTTTTTGAATGCTTCCCAGAGAACTACTGAAAGTTTATTAAATATCTAATAACTACTATTAACTTCTACTATAGAAGTTACTATATACTTCTATGGGAATTACTAATTATTTGTATCCGTATTCTAAAGTGAAGATCATGGGAACTAACTAGTAATGACTCAAGTGTTACTACATGATCTAGTCATGATTTGTGACACACTAAAGTCATTTCAAGGGTTTGAGATGTTTGGTGAACTTTAGTTTACTTTTAGAAAATTTCTCTAGAAGTATGTAGTAACACTTGAGTCATTACTAGTTACAAACCCAATTCCATAAAAGTTGGGACACTGTACAAATTGTGAATAAAAACAGAATGCAATGATGTGGAAGTTTCAAATTTCAATATTATATTTAGAATACAACATAGATGACATATCAAATGTTTAAACTGAGAAAATGCATAATTTTAAGGGAAAAATAAGTTGATTTTAAATTTCATGGCATCAACACATCTCAAAAAAGTTGGGACAAGGCCATTTTTACCACTGTGTGGCATCCCCTCTTCTTTTAATAACAGTCTGCAAACGTCTGGGGACTGAGGAGACAAGTTACTCAAGTTTAGGAATAGGAATGTTGTCCCATTCTTGTCTAATAAAGGCTTCTAGCTGCTCAACTGTCTTAGGTCTTCTTTGTTGCATCTTCCTCTTTATGATGCGCCAAATGTTTTCTATGGGTGAAAGATATGGACTGCAGGCTGGCCATTTCAGTACCCGGATCCTTCTTCTACGCAGCCATGATGTTGTAATTGATGCAGTATGTGGTTTGGCATTGTCTTGTTGGAAAATACAAGGTCTTCCCTGAAAGAGACGATGTCTGGATGGGAGCATATGTTGTTCTAGAACTTGGATATACCTTTCAGCATTGATGGTGCCTTTCCAGATGTGTAAGCTGCCCATGCCACACGCACTCATGCAACCCCATACCATCAGAGATGCAGGCTTCTGAACTGAGCGCTGATAACAACTTGGGTTGTCCTTGTCCTCTTTAGTCCGGATGACATGGCGTCCCAGTTTTCCAAAAAGAACTTCAAATTTTGATTCGTCTGACCACAGAACAGTTTTCCACTTTGCTAGAGTCCACTTTAAATGAGCCTTGGCCCAGAGAAAACGCCTGCGCTTCTGGTTCTTGTTTAGATATGGCTTCTTTTTTGACCTATAGAGTTTTAGCCGGCAACGGTGAATGGCACGGTGGATTGTGTTCACTGACAATGTTTTCTGGAAGTATTCTTGAGCCCATGTTGTGATTTCCATTACAGTAGCATTCCTGTGTGTGATGCAGTGCCGTCTAAGGGCCCGAAGATCACGGCATTCAGTATGGTTTTCCGGCCTTGACCCTTACGCACAGAGATTGTTCCAGATTCTCTGATTCTTTGGATGATATTATGCACTGTTGATGATGATAACTTCAAACTTTTTGCAATTTTTCTCTGAGAAACTCCTTTCTGATATTGCTCCGCTATTTTTTGCCTCAGCATTGGGGGAATTGGTGATCCTCTGCCCATCTTGACTTCTGAGAGACACTGCCACTCTGAGAGGCTCTTTTTATACCCATTCATGTTGCCAATTGACCTAATAAGTTGCAAATTGGTCCTCCAGCTATTCCTTATATGTACATTTAACTTTTCTGGCCTCTTATTGCTACCTGTCCCAACTTTTTTGGAATTTGTAGCTCTCATGAAATCCAAAAGGAGCCAATATTTGGCATGGCAATTCAAAATGTCTCACTTTCAACATTTGATATGTCATCTATGTTGTATTCTAAATATAATATTGAAATTTGAAACTTCCACATCATTGCATTCTGTTTTTATTCACAATTTGTACAGTGTCCCAACTTTTATGGAATTGGGTTTGTAGTTCCCACGATCTTCCCATGATCTAGATATTTAATAAACTTTCAATAGTTCTCTAGGAAGCATTCATAAAGTATTAATCATTGATTAGTTAATAGTGAACTACCACTTCATCTGTGCACTATTACTCACTAGTTCGATAATCAGAGTTTCTTGTTACTTAATAATAGTTACTAGATTGTTAATATTGTGTTACTCATTCGTTCTTGTGTAGTTATTCATTAACGAAGAAACCATATTCTAAAGTATTACCGATTTGTTAATTAATAAATATATATATTTTTTTTTATAGTCTGTGCATATCATGACCCTGAGGAACTGGCGAGAGGTAAGGCATTATTTTGTAACACATCACTGATATCACATTAGCATTAGTGATCATGGGAGTCGTTCTGATGTTTTGCAGCGTGTGGACCATCTGTTGAAGCAGGAAAAGTTCATGGAGGCTCTGTCTCTGGCCTGGTCCTTCCACGAAGGCACTGCCAAAGCTGTGTTAGGTCAGTCATTCTGTACACATCCACATTTAAAATGTGTTTCTGTTGATTTTTTTAATTTATTTATTATTATTTATTTTTGTGAAAATGCTTGCACATTTCAGCCCTCTTTTCCAAGATCATAAAAGATTTTTTAAAAAGTCTCCCACCAAAAAAAGAAGAAAAGAATGCTGTTTGATTAGATTTAGGGTTAAAACAGATTTGAATGCTTCAATTATATCACAAAATACTCATAGGAATTAAGGCCTAATGTGATACGTTTATGTTACAGGTTTATTTGCAGACCCTGCTAAGAGAAAAGGTGTGGTTGCGGACAAGGTAATGAGTTAATACAATGATACAATCTTAAATCTTGGTCTCACCATGAACATAGCCATAGAAGATGGAATGGTGTTAAAAATGAAAAAAAAAAATAAATAAATAAAATTACAATGACACGGGTACGATTACACGACAACGTGTTAAAAACGGAAAATGAAAACGATTGTCGTCCATAGTAGCTTTTCCATTGCGTTTCAGAAAAGATCTCCGTCCACTTTACATGACTAAAAACTCATGTCACGACCATTCCTGCACACTGGGCATGTGCGTAGTGTAAGCAATTGCTAGCTTTCATAAATTACTCTAATAATAGCTTGCCTCTTGTGCATGTTGGCAGATGCAGTATTAGCAGTATTATCTAAAATGCAGAATTTAACTGCATAATGGCTTCTAATAAGGTCAGCAAAGCTTTCTGCTGTTCCATCTCCATGTTATTGTTTACACGGCCATCGAGACTGGACTGGTACAGACCTGTTAAGAGAAATGGCTCTGGTCTGTTACGGTGCGTGTCCACTAGAGCAGAGCAGAGCGAGCGTTTTCAATAAATTCCTATGGAAGCTTGCGAGTGTGAAACTCAACTTCCATAGGAGTTAATTGAAAACGCCCGCTCTGCTCCGCGGCAGTGGACACACACAGTAACAGACCAGACTGTTCTGGTAGTGTAATGTGGGCTGCCATGCCTTCATTTGCAAAAGTCTCCGTTTTGGTCCATTTACAATGAAACGCAACCCCTGCGTTTTCAAACTAAAACAAGGTCAGCAGCGTTTCCAGTTGTCGAGGGTCGAAAACACCAGAGTGGTGTGTAGACCCAAATTCATAGCAGGAGGTATGCGTTTTAAAACAAAAACGTAACGAGGTAACTCGAATCGAAGTAACTTCACTACTTATTTCTTTCATTTCTCGTTTCTTAATATACCATGTAGATACATGGACGAACATGATGGCCTATCACCACTTTTTGCCCTATCATCACTTTATTGTACTAATTTATACAAAATAGCATGAGAGAACAATATCCCTGTCTGCACAAATAAATATGCCGCACTGTAAAATTCATAAACAACAGGATAAAGGAGGCTATGGTGGGGTAATTTTAAAATGGAGTTAGACACACAAGTGTCAAAACAGGCTTTGGGAGAATAAATCTCTTCTCCTGAGAACAAAACCTGCTTTTTATTCGACTCATTGCAATAAAAAAAAAAAAAAAAAATGAAGAGGTCAATGAAAAATAATAAAATAAAGGTCACTTTATGCCATAAAATTCTTAATCTTAATTAAAAATGCATTTTTCTAAACCTGGGGGATTAATGGTCGACAGGGGAAGCATGTCTTCTACAATGAACCCTGCAACAATCCTATTCATTTCGTTTTGTGTTATCCAAGACTTCCGAGCCTTGTTTATACTCGACGCGTCCGCACGAGTGTGATGTTGCGTGCAGCAAAAATTATTTCATTGTGGTGTGGGCGGTCGCACAAGACCCCATTTCACTTGAAGTGCACGGCTTTTTTTGTAAAAGCACACGCGGTGCCGAATCCGAGGATGAACGACTTTAAGAAGCCGAAACTGCACCGAGCATGTAGCCTACATCTCCGCAACGGCACCCAGTTTGCGCATCTACAGTAAATCAGTTATTTATGTTTACAAAATGAGCCTAAGATCCATTTTTTATAAAATGTCAATGAAACTTAATGAAATGTTTAGTGAAATTAGAAAATAGTGATTGTTCATTTAGTTCTATAGCCTATACATGTTTTTATATCCACATATTTTGTTCTAATGTCACAAGTAATAATATTAGGGTTTATTAGAGTAGCCTACATTTCACACGAATATTTTTGTCCTTTCGAGCAATAAACTGAAAGTAATGTGAATATTGCCACTTGCCGAAACCCCCTGTTTCCATCTCCACTTTCCTCTCTCCTTTGCACCGGCAGCTATGTCACTCAAATCGGTCTCTGTGGCAACGGTACGCACGCACCACTAGACGGAACTTTCCACACAGTCAAACGCGGCTTGGGTAACGCAGGAAAGTGCGTTCCTATAGTATAGTAAAGTAATGTAGTTACCAATATTTTTAGTGTAATGCGTTACTTTACTTCGTTACCCAAAAAGTAATATTGTTACTGTAATTCGTTACTTTGTAACTCGTTACCTCCAACACTGCTTAGGACCATGTGATATTTCAGTTTTTCTTTTTTAATAAATGTGCAAAAATGTAAACAATTCTGTGTGTTTCTGTCGATATGGGGTGCTGTGTGTACAATAATGAGGGAAAAAAAAAACTTAAATGATTTTAGCAAATGGCTGCAAAATAACAAAGAGTGAAAAATTTAAGGGGGTCTGAATACTTTCCGTACCCACTGTAAACCACCCACTGCAATCACCCTTGTAATTCGCTTCAACCTGTTTGAACTTTATGAATTTTTTTAATTCATACTTTTTAATATTCATAATTCATTTTTTTAATTCATACATTATTTTATAAAAGGTTCAAGTGGTACGCGTAAGGCATTGGAAGCAAGCAGAGTTTGGCTGTATTAAATGCCTGTAAAATCTAAGCTCAGAATTTATTTGAGATTGAATCGTGATGCATTTCGCAAATCTCAGAATCGATCCAGAATAATTTCTCGATTCACCATGCATCGAATGCATTTATTGTCTCAGCCCTACACACTAGTGTAAACAGGGCCTGAATAAGAAAAAGAGGCTTGTCTAGGCCATAAAGTACCACTAGAGGTGTTCTGAAGACAGTTAGTAGGTTGGCTTATGGCCAGTCTTTAGTTCATCATGAATACGTCCTCATAAGTAAAATAAGTCCTCACTGTGTGACATCATACATGGATGGGGAAGCGTGGTAGTCTGGGGCACTGTTGCTGTATCCAGTGTTGGCATACTTAGCCAAAGGACATTTTGCAGCACCCGCTGATTTACTTTAGTTTGCTAAGTTGTAATGAATCTTGGCCAGGCGAGTTACATCAACACATACACACACACAAACCTTTCACTTCCCCCACACATCGGAATGTGTGGAATGTTTTTGAACAAAGAGAAGGACTTTTGGTGTTTAAAAACATTCAACAAAATGTTTTTCAATGGTTTTTATGTATATGTGTCTTCCCCATGTCACAGTGAAATAACTTTGTTTGATCACAGTTTAAATAGGAATTAAAAATACCTTCGTCATGCATTTGAAACATAAGTGTATATTCCTCTGATATAACATAATGTTCCTTGATATCTCTAGAATGCTTATTGAATGAAACACTCGAATATGCATAGAGATGTAAAGTAAAGTGTATTTTTAATTCGTTGTACTGCCAATGAAGATCAAATTGCTATTGCAAACCCTCATTTAACACACCCCCTTCCACGAGAAGCGCGCGCTGAGGAACAAAAAGAAAGCTTCCCGCGTGCAACATCCACTCTCCGATTGGCTCAAGCCAACAGGAAGGGGATGGATTTCTCCAAGGTGATAAATGTGAGAACGCAGGTCCGCCCTCCTCTCCTTCTGAACTTTCCAGCGCTCAACATGTAAACCTAATGGGACTCTGATCCAACCATGGATCTTTCCTTTTGTTCGTCTAAAAGTTTCATCTTTTCCTCAAGTGGACTACCAAGTTCGTCTTCCAGGAAAGGGAGTGGACTTTGCCGAACTATCTCCTCGGGTAACGCAACCTCAAAGACTCTCAGCCTTTCAAACGCTGGCGCTAAATGCCGACGAACGCCACGTGACTCCCCACGGAACAAAGCAGCCATGAACGAGTCGGGACGGGCCGCGCAAACACGCCGCGGCCGCGCTTCACGTGACGCACGCGCGCCGGACCGGCGCACCTCTAGCCGACACGTGCAACGAGCCCACGACTCACACAGACCCAATTGTGCCCTGCAAGTATACCTTCTTTTAGAGCTTCTAAGAAGCGTTAAGAAAGTGTTTTCGTGATGTTCAGAAAGGTTAACTGACTGTTTTGATGAACGTAACTCTCTCTCTCTCTTACAACTCACTCTCTCTCTCACTCTCTCTCTCAAACTCACTTAACTTGCGCGTATCCATTGTCTAAACGCTCTGCGTCGTCTTAGTTTGTGTTTTAATGTTTGTAAATACATGTATCATTGTAACTTAGTGAATGCTTAAGTAGGAACTTTATTAAATACAAAATATGCTTACCTTGACTGATTGTCTTGCTCATGATACGGGTCAATGAAATGTCGATTTAAAGCTACACGCTTTACAGAACTATAAATACCTAAGAGGGTATTTGGTTATATAGCAGGGAAGACAGATTCTAGTGGCCACAGAATTTGTTTTCACAAGCTATATAACTTAATTGAGCTAATTGATTTTACCTGTCTTGTAAAACGTGGTCCTTGCAATCAATAACAATTAATTTGTGGTGGATTGCGGGGATGCACATGTATGCATATGGGTAAAATTAATAAATTAACATGTAAGACCGGTCTGATCCAAATCTGTATGAATAATTATTAATTATCAATTATTAATTATGATATGCAAATCCCCCCCTGATCAGAACCGACCCAGAATCTTTACATAAAATGGTGGAGGATGCGGGCATTTCAAACTTGTTTATGAGCAATCAATTTCAAGCTAATGTGTATATTGTTATTTAATATTGTTTATGTAATATTTAATATTACACGCGCATCGGAGTGAACGCTTTGCGAACTCACGATATGATTGAGCTGGGCACGAAAGCCGCCTCAGTCAAGCACATTTAACAAGCTGCTAAATGTTCAAACATTTTAGTCACTGTTAATTGTTAAAAATAAACTGCAGTTTCCATAGTATTAAATTTGTTCTGGCACAGATGGAAGAGAAACCTCTGTGCATAAACGACACTTTTAATAATTTTAACTCCACTGTCTGGACGAAATTCTCCGAATAGTGTCGAAGACAAGATACGGTAAAACGATGCTCTTTTACTGTTCTTAAAAGGCCTTATATTATAATCGTTAGAGTAACGATAAGCTCCTGGTTGAAAAAACATTGACTTAGCTACTCAATGTATAAAACCGCCAAGCATATTATCATAAGTGCTATTTGATGTATGCCTGTTGGAGCAGGAAACAGATGAGTAATTCCTGTTTTCCTTTGCACAATGCAGCGAAGAAAACCTGCGAACGTGTTTTAAACAAATATAGCACCAAAAAAATCCAAAACTGAAAACATTCCAATCATTAATACTAGTTTGTGATAAATGTTATTTGGAGTTTTGAAACAGACGAGTAATTCCTGTTTTCTTTTGCACAACGCAGCGAAAAAAAAAATCCTGCAAACGTGCTTGTAAAATATAGTACCGGAAAGAAATCCGTCGAGATTTAAAATTCCGTAATATTTGTGATTATACAGCAGGGAGGGTGGTAACGCTCCACTCCCTCTGAATAAATCACGGGTCAGGGGCTGGGTTGTAATACTACTGCCAGACACTAGGGTGCGCCCTTGAGTGCTTTGCAGTATCAAATTTCCACCGTTGTCCTGACTTTACCCCGTGTGAGCGCAGTGGCGCCATCGTGTGGACACTAACAGCTAGGTCATCTTTTCCTCAAAATTCTCTGTTAGAAAATTCCTATTTTCTTACTGAAATTTTGAACTAGTTTCTCTAACTTTCAATGCATGTGCAATTTACAGCCTCGTTGTAATAACATGATTTTCTTTACCTTGACTGTGTGCACTTGTTTTGAATTTGGTTCAAACCACGTTTGAATTTAAAATTCAGAATTAAGTCTTAGCAGCTTCTGATGACCACTTAGAGGAAAGCGCCCCCTTGTGGCAGCCCTTTGCTAAGTCATCAGCTAACATCACTCTGTTTTGCATGGCTCTCTCTGTTGTTGTATTCTGGTTATCACTGATCCCTCACCGTAATCGTGATTATCATCAAATATGACACCAACCTTTAATTTCCTACACTTATTCAAATTTGGTTTGAAACAGACAAATTTCGAAGTTAATTTGAATTAATTCTCTCATTTCCCATTGGGAATTGTTTATGACTTTATTTCTATATTTCCTCCTCAAATTATTTTTAATAATTTTGATCTGGTCTCGGTACAACTGTACCCTTACTAATCTAATGGTTACTTAACCCCTATGCATTTGCTCAATTTGAATTGTGTTTAAATCAGTTTGAATGCAATTTAAATCAAGCTCTCTGTCAGCCCGGTGAAACACTAGCAGGAAGTGGCCCAAAACCCTTAGTGGCCAAAACCCGCCACTACAGCTCGCTTCCTCCTGTGTTCTTCATTGCGGCACTCTATCCCTTTCCTGAATGGAGGCTAGGTTATTCTGATAAGTAACATTGTCATAATTTCCTTTTTTGTTTATACCATAATTTTAGTAAAGCTGTTGCCTTTGATTTTTCTACAAAAAAACACTCAATTTGATTTAGATAAAGGAGCTTTAATTCACATTGAAGTACACTTGTTCTTCATTCTGTTTTGTGTTTGCAAGTAGAAATCTCTCTCGTGCTGTGATGATTTGACAGTCATCTCTGCCTGGGGTCCAGCGAGCTGGTTCGTCTAATCTGCGTCACCATCACTGACTGAGCGTGAGTCTCGGACTTTTCTGTATCTTCTGTTGGTGCGGCCCGCAACACGATATCACCAATCTGGCACCGCCGGTTGTGTTCGAGGTCAAGTTGCTTGAGAGGGCGTACCTCGGTACAGATGCACCGAAAGGCCCGGGACACTGCTGTCATGTGTGGGGCGACAGAAGGACCAACCACGATGCTGACTCCGGCCAGAATGACCTCATTTCACCCCAGGCAAACTAGAAAAGGTATTAAAACCCATCCACTTACTATTTGCCACAGAATCTAGAGACTCCCCTGGTAATTTGAAGTGGTTGGCTTCCTCCTCTCCGAGCCACAAACCGGCTCCAAACAGGCTTAGGCCTTCTCTTCTTCCCCTTTCTAACACTGCTGGTGTACTACTGCCATTTCAGTACAGACCTCCCCATCTCTGATGGTTGCATGTTACTTCAAACTTTGCTAGATTGCCATTGCTCTGTTCTGTTGTGCTCTGTTCCTTTCAGTTCACCTAGAGACAGAACCTCTCTGACACACCAAGGAAAGCTGAAGAATAGTTTGACAACCAAGTCGTTAGCACCAACAGTGACCCCTAAGCTAGCGCCCTGTCAAAAACCTTCATTCAGACCCATGATGACCTACCCAAATTGTCCCACCAAACGGTTTAACTGTCTGCATCAGTTAACCAAAATTCTCATACACGGCTTAGCCTGTATTATAGCTCGTTAAAAGTAGTCGAACTGGCATTGGTCTGTCTGTGTGTGTTGTGTTCCTCTCGTCCACAGTGAAGGCAGTATGTTCCAGTCCTACAGTCCACAACCCGCTGGATGACCTGGAAACCTGGAGACATGGCTGAGATTCATGACATCTCCATCCCTGCCCAAAGCCACCAGCGACTCAGAGCCCCGAGCCAAGAGCAGCTGACAAAGACTGGGCCAGACACGTCACAACCTCGCTCACCAGCTCAACGCACACGCACGCCTCCGCGAAAGGAGCCGCATCGCCCTGGAGCACAAGGTTGTAACGCCGAGATGACAACTACCCGAGCTACCGAAGGAAGTGGAAGACTTCAAACTGCCCTGTCTAATTTTCTACATAGACTGAAGAAGAATAGTCAGAGAAAAGAACTAAAAAGAATTCAACGAGAAACTCCGACAAAGTGAAGTCTCTTGCAAAGAGCAGAGACTGAACTGAAAGAGACTCAAAAGCCACGGCCTGCGCAAGAGGCCCGTGCGACCACCCACAAGCTCGTTCAGCAGAGACAAGATCTCGAACACGAACTTGACCCACAGAGTTGCAACACTCTGATAGACTGCAGCATGACTGGAAAGGGAAGGACACACACCACAAGCTTCCCCTGACCAGTCTGCACATTTCAGCCAATGCACAAGAGCTGAAAAAGGGGGTGGAAAAGCCCGCCTTCCACAACATCTCTGACAATCTACAAGACGGTGACCTTTCACCTGCTGTCTCCAACCGGTGAACACGACACCGACACCCAGCAAGACAGACCCCGGAGGGCCTGTACCATCACCACCGGCTCCGAACGAGTTTTCTGTGGAACTTACAACGAACTGTAACTGAGGAGGACGCCAGTTTCAAGAAACTTTCCCTCCAAAAACCCGTCAGTCACCATAGTTCTCTCGGCCCCACACCATGCCCACTCAACGAGGCGTGAAGGCCCCCAGTAAAAATTCCTCAAACCCAAATTATTCTGAACTGCAGAACCAGAAGACACACAGCACGAACACCGTGCAAGACTCTGCGTTTGTAGAATTAGAATTTTACTAAGTTAAAGGAATCTGAGATAGGCATGTAAGCCTCAACGGCCGACGGACTATGCACGACTCTTTTGAAACAGACAGTTTCTAGATGTTGTTTAAATCAGCACCGTTAATCATTAGGTTTCGTGACAGTGAAGAATTACAGAAAACACCAACTCCGAACAGGGCATACAGTACGTTACCCTGACGACAGAGTGTAGTAAAATCACCCGAGTTTTTAACTATTGTTAACCTACAGGCGTGCACTCGATCATCGCGACCCAACTAAAACGCAACGTGCAACACGCATCTTGATCGCTGGCTTATCTAAATGCAGATAAAACAAATAGCTGGAATTGACATCTCTACTTTGAAAAAAAAAACAGCCTTAGAGTCCCAACTGATATCAAGAACGTCAGCATTAAAGCGTAAGTCTGTGTAACAAAGGTATCACCTCAGCAGCTTGTAATCTGTACCGATATCTATTCTGCTTTGGTTAAAAAGAAATCCAAATCGCGGTATGACTAAACCTGTTCCTGACGAAGGAAGCCCAGGACAGAGTTATATGTAGGTAGACCTGGGAGACGCTCCCCCTTTCTACAAAGTAAAGGCCTTAATGTTATTGTTAGATTGATGTAATTCACCTAAATTTTAGCTGCATCGACAAGCAGAAAGCCACTAAACGATCAAAACAAGTTACTCGCGGAAGAGCTAACACTCATGCATGAGAGAGACGTACCTATATATGCTTAGACGAGCTTTGACTCAGCAGCAAACCTATTTCCTTACTCTGTAAACAAATAGAACAAGACAAGCTTTGACTTGCAGCAAATCTATTTCCTTACTTTGTAAACAAATAGAAGACGTGTAAAGTAAAGAACAGAGTTCCATGAGAAAATCAGCAAATGCCAAAACACATTTGCGTTTTACTGAATGCAACCAAAGTTCTTGAAAATCATAAAGTATAGGCGCCTCCTTTTAACCCATTAAAACGTGCATGATTCATGTAAAATATACAGACATTCTTCAGATACTGTTGAATTGCTCTGACACGCTCTGGTTCCCATGACAACAACTTGTCACAGGAAGTGTTACCTTGTAATGTCACTTTTGTAAACAAACCAGCCTGGGTGGCTAAGCTAACCTAGCCTAGCGACACGCTCTGGTCCCATGACAACTTGTCACAGGAAGTGTTACCTTGTAATGTCACTTTTGTAAGCAAACCAGCCTGGGTGGCTAGCCTAGCATCAAGCTAACTTAGGCTAAGCTAAACTAACCAGCACTAAGCTAACTCCGGCTAAGCTAACCTAGCTTAGCATCAAGCTAACTTAGGCTAAGCTAACTTACCTAGGCTTCCCATCAACATAAGCTAAGCTGAATAACCTCCACAGTTAACAGTTAGCATCATTTACGTGAACCCTTACTCACCGCTCGTGTTCCACAGTGCAAAGTATTCTAGAATACTTTCTCAACACCAGTTAGGGTTTTAAATTACTCACTTTCCATGTTTACCATTCTTATTAGCTAAAGTTTACCTTCACAGGGTTAGGAATACTCCTTGCTAACCGTTAAGGGCGAACTTCGCAGATGCCTTGTTAATTAAACTTAAGTTTAACTACATGAAAACTGCGTGACTAACTACAGAATAACGCGTGTAACCGTAGGAATTTTCATCGGCATGTTGACTAAAGCTTTGGAGGGACACACAATGTGGTTTTGAACACCCAACCGCTACAACCCACTATAGTGTTGATCAAAGCAAATCCAAAGTTTAGTCACTAATGCCACTGAACACTCTTGACCTCAGATCATTCCCGTGTTTTGATCACTTTATTTCCTTTTGCTTTAATTTTAATTTTATTTTGCCTCATTGATTATTTCATTCCTTCGACCTTGATGATAATAGCAAGCAGCTATTCCCTTAGGTCATCTATATGATTTAATTTCATTTCCTCTCTTGTCCAATGTGGTTCTATTCCAATAGGGCCCAGAAAGGAAACAGAGACCCCCTTATTTGTTATTTTGGCTTAGTTTCAACCAATGCACTCGTTTGTGACCCTGCAACGCAAGTAATTTCAACAATTTACTAGGGCACTACTAGAGTCCTGAGGGTCGATAATAAGCAGAATTTAAATAAGAAAGCGGTCCTTTTCC
>NW_024121832.1:2589814-2726394 GCF_016745375.1 Pimephales promelas | reverse complement strand
TTAGACAGCTAAGATAAGGACACAAGAGACACATAGCTTCATGCTAAACACTTAACTAACTTATTAAGCAGTAGTTCTGAACTTTTAGGGCCATGCATTAGTCACTCACAACAAGTGTGCCAGAATGCCACAGAGCCCCTGCTTAAACAGACCTCAACCTGCCAAGGAACCACTGCCCCAAACCACGGCATGGCTCCAAAAGGATGCAACAAAGCAAACCAGAAAGGTCCCAAAGATTCACTCAGGACCCTGCATCTACCCCCGACATGCAGACAAGACTTTCACTTGCAAACTGTCTAACCAACATGACTGCATGAAACAGATTCTGCGTGATATGGATTACGTCCAGTCGCGAGGTGCACAGCTTCCTAGATCGTCAAACAGAGACTGTCAAAATGGACTACCAGCTGTTGCAATCAGCTTTTGATCGCTTAACTCCCTGATCCAGAATCAGACCAAGGTTATCACCACCGTGGACATCAAGTAAGACCGACTTGAAACTCCACCGACTTCGGCAAGCCTACTTCGAGAAGCAAACCATCAGGTATGAAAAGGATACCAGTTTCAGAACTTTGTTCCCTTAAAACCTGCATCCCACAGTGAGTTAGTCGATAAGCACCCTGGCCTGTGCTTGTAGCCTGTCTACCTCAGCTACGAGACTGGGCCGCAAAGCTCACATTAAGCAAAGGCTTTGTCCGAAAAGACTGTGTAAAAACCCTCAGACTAACCTGTCTCTGAGCACGACTCAGAGCTGCCCCTAGAAGGCACCCATACATCACTAACACCTTCACTGAGAGTTAAACCGTTCCAGGCCAGCAGAGGGCAACACAACAGTCATGGTGCTCATCTAACGCCCCAGAGCAAGAGCTCTGAAACATTTCTGGAAGCCAGCCGGCGACCCAGAATGGACCGCCCAGCACCAAGAGACTCAAGCCCAACCAGCCCAGAGCGGTACCCTCTCAACACGCCACTGGTAAGCACAAGTCTGAGCACACATCAGATAACAACAGTGCAGCCACGTCACAGACGGCAGAAATCCTGAAGGTGCTGAAAGCGTTTCTGCACGAGACATCACAAGGAGACAAGACAGACATCCTATGTCTCAGCGCAAGACCCAAGCCAGACACCCAGAACACTGCTCGTCAGCATCAGACCACAGAGCTCATTGTCGCATCACAAAGCGACAACACCAAGCAGCCGCTACAACTGACAGCTGCACAACCTGAGCATGACAGTCCGGTGTCCCACAAAACACGGCCCTAACGCTCATCGATCACAACACCAGCCCAGATGCCTAAACTTCTGGGAACCCTAAACAAAGGGGTGGCCCAAAAAGACTCTACATAACCACCACCAGAGACAATCATTGAGCCTTGAAGGCCTGTCAGACACTAGCTCAAACATCACGCTAATGTCAGCCCAACTCTTCGAAAGACTCACTGCTAAAGCTAAGAGTCAAGAACGCGCCTCTCAAGCCCAAACATGTGAGCTGAATGAAAACCCTACAGCCAAAACAACTTCTGGCTCAAAACAGGTAGCTCCCATTCATCCTTTCGGTCCTATGAGCCTGATTCACCCAGGGTACCGATCACGAACGATCACGTACCCATCTGATTGCCCAAGATCTGTTAGATCGCTTTTGAGCCTTTAATAGACTTTAACAACTGAATGCCTGAGCTCAAGTCAAGAACCCCTCCCCCTCCAGTCATACAGGTCAAGAGAACCTAACTGGCAGGTCACAGAGGTCACAAGAACTCCCGCAGCCAGCCATGAAGGCACAGCCTCAGCACCAAATGGAGAAATGAACTTGCTACTCTGCACCTTTCAGCTCACTAAAGACTTTGACTAACCAAATGAACTCTGAAACTACCACCTCTTTACCCCTCCAACCTCCAAGCCTGCCGTCGGACACATCAGGCAGCACACCAAGAACATGCTGCTCAACGGCCCTACAACTCAGTTTCATGCACCTCGTGACATCACTTCGCCACGGCTTGTGCTGCCACGGTGCAGAAAGGGGATATGCCAGTGTATGCCCAGTCACGCACCATGTGGGCTGCACACCGCAGCACCAGACATCTCGGCATCCTCAAAGGCATCAGACTGTCCCAGCCGACAGCCGCTGAATTCTTTCCTCCCTTTCTCTCTCTCTCCCCTGTCTCTGTTACAGGATGCTTGCTGTGGTCGTCTTCCTGTGCCTCCAGCCAACCAGAGGACAGCTACTGTCGACCGCCTCACCGCGGGGCCGACATCAGACAGCATATGGTCGACTGCCACGCAAGCAGAGCTAAATGGACTCCCACGCCGCTGCTGTCAGTACGCAGTCAAACACCGGCCTGTCCAGCAAACCAAACGAACTGAAATCCCACAGCCAAAAGGTAACTCACAACACAGAGTGCCTCCTCACAGACCATCAAGAGAATTGAAAGGAACTGTGATAAATCCGCAACGCACACAGCATTCTACTGAACCAGACAAGTGAGCTCCAGCGAGACAACTGTTCACTGTCTGCCAGAATGACTTTGCTAAAATTCACCAAGCAGCCTTGGCTCCAAGACCCGAGCTACCCTGCTGCAACCGAGCCTGGGTCAAGTCCCAGCCAGGACGAAACCCACGATTTCACCCTGATTCCAGAACTGGAATTATGAACGATGATGGGAGGGGTCCAGCCAAACTGGACTTGTTCCCAGTGACCGCTGTGTCTCAACTGCACACCTGTTGCACTGCACAACTGCCTCACCGGTAGTCCAATCCTGGACTGCAGCTGATTCTGCACTGGGTACCTCTACGGTAATCAACCACACCCTGACACTTGACATCCACGCTGCACAAGAGGCAAGGAAATGCAAACCTCCACAGCCACCACGGGACCCTCAGGAAGAGGGTACCACGCTGGAGACTGCGTCAAACCTCAGCAAGCTGAGCCCTACCTCAGCCTAGCCGCCGCCTGCCACCTGACCCTCATGATTCACCTGCATCCGTCCATTGCGATGGTGTCGTTCGATGAAGTCACACAAGGACTTCACCTAACGAAAAGGGGGAGATGTAATGAATCTTGGCCAGGCGAGTTACATCAACACATACACACACACAAACCTTTCACTTCCCCCACACATCGGAATGTGTGGAATGTTTTTGAACAAAGAGAAGGACTTTTGGTGTTTAAAAACATTCAACAAAATGTTTTCAATGGTTTTATGTATATGTGTCTTCCCCATGTCACAGTGAAATAACTTTGTTTGATCACAGTTAAATAGGAATTAAAAATACCTTCGTCATGCATTTGAAACATAAGTGTATATTCCTCTGATATAACATAATGTTCCTTGATATCTCTAGAATGCTTATTGAATGAAACACTCGAAATATGCATAGAGATGTAAAGTAAAGTGTATTTTTAATTCGTTGTACTGCCAATGAAGATCAAATTGCTATTGCAAAACCTCATTTAACACACCCCCTTCCACGAGAAGCGCGCGCTGAGGAACAAAAGAAAGCTTCCCGCGTGAACATCCACTCTCCGATTGGCTCAAGCAACAGGAAGGGATGGATTTCTCCAAGGTGATAAATGTGAGAACGCAGGTCCGCCCTTCCTCTCCTTCTGAACTTTCCAGCGCTCAACATGTAAACCTAATGGGACTCTGATCCAACCATGGATCTTTCCTTTTGTTCGTCTAAAAGTTTCATCTTTTCCTCAAGTGGACTACCAAGTTCGTCTTCCAGGAAAGGGAGTGGACTTTGCCGAACTATCTCCTCGGTAACGCAACCTCAAAGACTCTCAGCCTTTCAAACGCTGGCGCTAAAATGCCGACGAACGCCACGTGACTCCCCACGGAACAAAGCAGCCATGAACGAGTCGGGACGGGCCGCGCAAACACGCCGCGGCCGCGCTTCACGTGACGCACGCGCGCCGGACCGGCGCACCTCTAGCCGACACGTGCAACGAGCCCACGACTCACACAGACCCATTGTGCCTGCAAGTATACCTTCTTTTAGAGCTTCTAAGAAGCGTTAAGAAAGTGTTTTCGTGATGTTCAGAAAGGTTAACTGACTGTTTTGATGAACGTAACTCTCTCTCTCTCTTACAACTCACTCTCTCTCTCACTCTCTCTCTCAAACTCACTTAACTTGCGCGTATCCATTGTCTAAACGCTCTGCGTCGTCTTAGTTTGTGTTTTAATGTTTGTAAATACATGTATCATTGTAACTTAGTGAATGCTTAAGTAGGAACTTTATTAAATACAAAATATGCTTACCTTGACTGATTGTCTTGCTCATGATACGGGTCAATGAAATGTCGATTTAAAGCTACACGCTTTACAGAACTATAAATACCTAAGAGGGTATTTGGTTATATAGCAGGGAAGACAGATTCTAGTGGCCACAGAATTTGTTTTCACAAGCTATATAACTTAATTGAGCTAATTGATTTTACCTGTCTTGTAAAACGTGGTCCTTGCAATCAATAACAATTAATTTGTGGTGGATTGCGGGGATGCACATGTATGCATATGGGTAAAATTAATAAATTAACATGTAAGACCGGTCTGATCCAAATCTGTATGAATAATTATTAATTATCAATTATTAATTATGATATGCAAATCCCCCCCTGATCAGAACCGACCCAGAATCTTTACAGTGGTAATACCTAAAAAAAAGGGGAAACCCTAAAATGGGTAATAAACTTAATATTAAAATATGCGATGCATATTTATTTTGTGCTATATAATATGTATAATATGTGATGTTTATGTGTATGTTGATGTAGAATGTATGTTAGATGTTGTAAACATAGACACTGCACGGAAAATTTCAGACTCGTCTGACAATTATGTATAAAGTAAAGTAAATAATTAACTCTTTGAGTTCTACTCTCTAACTCAACAAATGATCTAATTGGAATCCTGCCTCTATTATAATAAGAACTTTTTTTTTTCTTTTGAGACTCGATTTCATATCTATCAATATCTATCTGTAAGAGCTGTAAATGATAGCTATGATGGCTCAATTAACTTCTTATAGGTATATAAAAACTATTCACAATTTATTTATTTTTTGAGCAAAAAAAAAAAAAGGCAAATTCCTCTGGTGCTTTTCTCTCTTCACAGATGGTAGAAATGTTGTTACAGTATGTGGACCACTCTCTGAAAAAGTGTCCAGAGCAAGGGAAAATCCAAGTGATGGAGCAGCACTTCCAGGTAATGGGTCACCCAGAGAAGCACTCTCAAATGGCTATTTTAGGGAATCGTTAGTTTTAGACAGAGCTCAAGAAGTGAAATATTTTTTCATATTGTTATTTAACAATTTTGATATTATTTAATGAGAGAGTTAGACTGAGTTGTAGAGTTTTTCAGCGTAATAGAATCTTTTTAGTGAGGTGAGAGAGAGGAGAGCAGACTCGGAGAGCGATGTAGGCTCCTTTATGTCAGATTTTTGCCCTGTGGCATCCATTTTTAAACTGCATCTCATCATAAGGCGGAAATCACATACAATAATGGCTCACTAATGACATTTCTCCTCTGCCTCTGGGTCTGGCTCGCTCTCAGATTTATTTTTGCCATTAAGAAGCACTCTGTCATCACAACAATAAGGCACTCACCATAGCCAAATGGCAGATTTAGCTCTGTATATCTAGGGCAATGTGGAATGTTATGCTGCTCTAACTGCCTGTCTGTTAGACTCACTTTTTTACCGCCCAAGGAATATGCACATTTAATTACTTCACCCATGTTCATTGGACTATGATTCTTTAGCAATTAGGATATTCACAATATATTCACAATTGTATGTTGCCTTATATATTATATATATATATTATATATATTATATATATATATATATATATATAATATATATATATAATATATTATTATATATATATATATATATATATATATATATATATATATATATATTTTAATGTGGATGTTTTATTTGGACAACAGAACATGTTATTAGAGTTGCTTCACAATTCTTCACTAACTCATGACTTGCATTCTTGTGTGTTAAATTCTTCATCCAAAAATGAGTAAAAAATGACAGCATTTTAATTTTTGGGTGATCTATGCCTTTAAGATGCCATTTTATTCCATCTCTGATTTAAACTTTTGACACATTGAAAATTAGTTCAAAACACTAATTCAGTAATTTGCTCACAGAATACCTGTTGCATCATATATTAAAATGTTTTTGTAAAATATATAAATAAATATCGCTGGTTATTTACTATGAGTCAGACGTCTGGCAAACTCGGTTTAAGTTCGAGTTCGAGTCCTACCTTGAGGTCCTTTCCCAATCATGTTTCCCTCTCTTCTCTTTTACCATTTATTGTCTCCCCTTAAAAACTAAGGCAAAAATAGAGGCATACATTTCCAAGATATATAATAGAAAAACATGCCATGATTTTTAGTTGTATTGTTTTACTTATTGCATTTGCATTTAAATCTACTTGGCAATAATGGCTATTAGGCCATTAATGGTTAATGGGGAAAATACATAATTATCAATGTGTATATTGTCATTAAACATATTTTTCTTTAGGCATATTGTCCAGTCCAAATATTAATGTATGAAAGTTGAGACCATTATGGTAAGCGTCATTGCTTTGAACCTTAAAATTCATCTCCTTTATGAGAGATCCTCTCATGGTATGCGTTTGAGCCACTTAATTTAAGCCCCTGTAAAGTTTTTTTTTTTTATCACCTTAGGCCCACAATATGCACACAGGATATTATTCCTTTGCGTTCCCTCAAACAAATTATGGATACAGTTTTTTTGGATTTAGTCTTGGTCTGTTATCAGTAGTCAATAACTGCTTACATACCGGCACTGTTCCTGTCTAAGATGCTGTGGTAACATGTCTTAAAAAAAAAAAAAAAAAATCTCTTTCCAATTTTTAGCCAATTTCATACCTGCCTTTTATTTCAAAAATCATGGAGAAAGCTGTACTGTGTCTTATCAGATAATTCTATCAATGATGTTTTTTAATCAGGTTTGTAAAGCTTTACATAGCATAGCATTGGCTCTTTTAAGTCTCAAATGAAACCTTTCTCATGACTGATTCATGGATAGATCCAAATGCTGCATTTGATTTGTTTGATTATGACATACTTGGTCTTGTGTGGGACTTTGTGGTCATGTATTACAGTGGTTTCCTGGGGCATCACTCATCTTTCAACATACCTTTGGGTTGTTTTCCCAGTATATGCTCCCCCTGGCCTCTATTTTTGATAAATACAGTATGGTGTGTCTTTTCATCTATTTGGTTACAACACCTAAATCTATCTTCCTTTACTTTCAGCTTAACAATAAACACTCTCTTCAGCCATTGTTAGATTGCTTGAATGAACTTAATTAATTGCTTTCAAGCTGTTTATAAAAAAAAAAGAAAAAAAAAATCTAAAAGAAATCTGAAAACATATTTACCACTAAAAAAAAGAGTGCTTTTGATTTTGACCAGCTTTCTCACCCTATAAAATACACAGTGAGCAAGGAATTTAAAGCAAGGAAACAGTTTAAAGTTTTACAGATTGCTGCTGTTGTTATATATATATATATATATATATATATATATATATATATATATATATATATACGTATATATATATTGTCTTACCACCTAGCTCTAGTTCTATGTTAGATTAAGTCTATGGGACACACAGATTTCTTTCTCATTCTCTAGTTTACTTTGGCAACCCTAATGTAAATATTTATTTAACGTAAATATTTATAAAATGTATGTTAACAGTTTCTTACAGTATGCATCCTAATTCATGAATTCTCTCTCTTTTCTTCTTTTCCTTCAAACCCTATCACTCCATCTTTTCTTGCTTCTTTCTTTTGTCTCCTCTGCAGGACATGGTTCCTGTTATGGTGGATTATTGTCTCCTTCTACAGAGGACGTGAGTGTATAGACACCTTTTGTCCTACACTCATACAGTACAAACACTTGTATATAATGGTGATGTGTGCACTCGGGACACCGTAGACTCTGAGCTTGTTTATTTTCTGGGAAGCATGAGTTTGCCAAACATGTCTGAAGCAATTAATTAAATGTTCTGGTTTCAATACAACCCTAAGCTTTGTGGACGACCAGTCTAACCACGAACGCCGAGCCAAGTTCTGGCTCGTTCACATCTCACCAGCGCACTTGGCTCAGCGTTCGTGGCTCGACTTCTCAAGACTGTTTTCCAAAGATGGCTCCTGCCTGTATTCACAAAGTGAACTGTCTTTATAAAATATATTCTTATTAAACGGTCTGTACACTTACAATGTTCTCAATGCTTCGGTTTGCATGAAGGGACCCTGATTATGCTACCGTGTTAGACTTGGGCTATTTTGAGCCTTGTTACTGGTATTAACGAGCGATTTTTATTTTCATTACTTTATGCCCCATATACTAGCGTTGTAAGCTAAACAGTTTTTAGAGATAAAACTCTTTACATTCGATAATCATTAAAACAAATCTCAGAGAACAGTTGACTATGTACCAAAAGTTCATTTTGCGCCAGAGTTGTCCTTTAAGCAGTGTTACTTTTGGGTTTCTTTAGGTAGACTGTCATAAACCCTTTTCAGGGAAATCAATTTTACATTTGCTTATTTTTTTTTTTTTTGATGTTTGCATATACAATTGGGATAGGGGAAGTATTTTACAATGAAAAAAAGAAAATCACCTTTAAAGCGACAATATGTGTATATATATATATATATATATATATATATATATTTAGGCCTCTAGGGGTTGCTAACCTCTTACAATATCAAAGGCGTAGGTTGATGACACAGTGATAAGTGAAATTATGGAACTTGTCGTTTTGCCGATGGATCTAATAATGTTTATGGATGAGTGAAAACATCCATGTTTTTTAACATGACTGTGGTACAAGGCATTCGTGGAGCTCTTGGCATTTCGAAAAACTCCACGCTGATATTGATCCTCGTTTTAGTTCGCCTTTTGTCCCAAAGTCTGCCATGGTCCATAATGTTTGAACGAAACAACAACTGTGCTACGTCTAGCGGCACGCTCACGCTGTTGTTCACTTCTGTCACCATGGTTACTATGGCAGTTCAAGGTGAAAAACAGATATTACGTCATTGATGGGTGTCAATGACCAGGGAATTTGTCTGAAAATAAAAATCTTTGGGAACTTTTGGGATATTGTAAGTACACAACTGCAGGAAATGTATCACACTGTGCAAGTGATTTTTTTTATATTTTATTACACAAATCTTACATATACCTTTAAAGGTCCACTGAAGTGCCTTGAAACGCACAGTATTTTTCAATGTGGTGACGTAATAGGAAGACAAGGCTGGAGATAGAGCAGGTCCTCCCTTTTTTTAAGATGGCCAATAGCACTTCGCTTATTTTACAGCTCGACAAAGCCGCATTTGACAGTTTATGACAGCCACAGTCTAATAGATTCCCCACTTCAGATTTAAAATGAAACTGTTACTAAAGCAAAACACTGATTGTAGTTTTTGGGAAAAAAATATTTTTGGTGCTTGCATGGCACTCTTTGTTTTTGGTGCTGTTTCTATTGCCATGTCTGTTAAACCATTTCTCCTCCTAATATCCTCCATATCATTTTAAAATACAGCATTCTGTGCAGAATTCAAATGGGTCCAATATGTTTACTGGTCTGCGCCGACTCTCCCATATGATCCGCTCTGTGTTATTCTGTGTCTGGACCAGATAAGACTGTGTGCGTGCTGCGGCGGTTCACGTGACACTAACGCAAAACCAGACTTTATTCGCCCCAATGGAAAGCATATTTACACTGTCTGAATTGTTCTATATCCCCATAGTACAATATGCTCCATTCAACATATAGAAAATAGTAATATTGTGAACAATTTCAGCCACAGATTCAGCGTCTGTTTATTGTGTAGGGGGTAGGACACTTTAGATTCTAGAAAGCATTTGATTGGACAGAAAATCTTATGAGAAGCTAAAGCATAATGATGTCATCAAAATCGTTGGTCCATATTGGCGGAAGTGAGAGATTGTAAGTTTTGAATGCTTATATCTTTTAAATGCATTTTTTTTTTTCATTTTATTTTGGAGCACACTAGCTTATAGATAACAGTAAGGCTAACATTCATACTAAAAGCCAAACAAATTCAATGTTGATTTCATGGGGACTTTATTTACACAGTGGCCATTTTGTTAATCCATTGACTAGTTAATATTGAAAATACAAAGTTGAGCATATCCCTGTATTGAAGGATGAACATATTCAAAGACCATGGTTATTTAGTATGTAGTATTTCAAGGAGCTTCAAAGTATACCAGGAAATAGGGGAAATGCATTGACGTCACTTTCCCGCCGGAACACCCCCCCCCCCCCCAGCCTGACTGAGTGGCAAAAGATCTGCAGCGTGACTGGATTTAATAGGGGAAAATGCGACTAAAACAATTTTTTTTTATCAATTTAAACTAAATGTTGGACTCAATATAGTGTTCCTTACAACTCACTTAAGATCCAGTGATCCATGGATATCGGCACCGGGGAAATAAAAGCAATATAGACCTAAACATAAAGCAAATTTGCCTGTGAACGCTTTATATAAATACAATATAGGTAGGTAGGTTTAAATCCGGGTGATCACTTATATCAGTGTTATATACTGTATATATAACCTATATATATATCATCAGCCCTAAAACGTTATAGTTTTTTTTTTTTTTTAGTCAGTGTTTCTTAAAAAACATCCAACAATGCAGAATATGCAATGATAAATATTTAATTGATGAGTTGTTAATATATATATAACAATACAAAATATGGTTTTACACCTAAATTCAGCATATGGACACAAAATGATAACTGCAAATCCACCTTTCGCTGACTGGAGTCCAGTTGTTTCTGTGAATTGCAGCGACATTTCCTCCTCTTTCTATAACAGTCTGTAAAAATATACCTCCTTTTTTTTTTTTTTGCCAAATCTAGTTGTACAGTCAATCACAAAGCCCTTTCCCACTTTAAATGTGTTGTGTTTGTTTTTCTCAGCATTCACACTGAAAAAATATACAGCTGCTCAGTCTTTTTTCCACTCACTGTGAGTAACTGCAGACACTCTGGCCGACGGTGACGTCACGCTCATTCCCTCTATTACCATGGTCCTTATTCAAATAAGCATGGTTTTATTGGTGACTTGTTCTTGTTTGTTGTTTTAGAAGCTCTGCATTTCTTGGTTGGATAAACAATCTGATTAAACATTAAAATGCACACACACACTATTAGAAAATAATGCATACATACATACATACATACATACATACATATATACATGAATGGTAAACATCCTCAAATGAGAAAACTGCTAATGAAATAGAAGAGACAGTCTCTATCTCTCTCTCATTCTCTCTCTCTCACACACACACACACACACTGTCTCTCTCTCACACACTCTCTCACTCACACACACACACACACACACACACACACACACAAAGTGAAGATACTGGTTGTTCCTTAATATCTCATTTGTATACTATAAATTGTACAGTTCTGTAAGAAATGGTCAGTGAATCATATCTTTGTAAACCGCACATAATTCATAAATATTTTCTGTTCTTTCTGTTCTTCCAATCTTATTGTTTTCATAGCCTGTGGCTTGTGAAGACCTTGGAATAATACACACACAAGCAGATGCATGCACGCACATAGATAAGCACACATAGAAAAACTGGCATCACAATATCCCTGGGCCAAACTCTCAGACATCTCATTACTGCCCTGCACATCTGTTTCTCTCTCTTTTTCTTGTGCTGATTATCATCTCCATCTGTTCTCTCCCTAGAAGTGTGTCAGTGTTAGTCAGTGTCAGCAGATAACCTCATCCTCTCCTCTGATCCAGGAACAGTGTCCTAAAGCTTTTCCCCAAAGTATGTTAGTGGAGTGCAGCAACAGCAATTTTCCCTCTGCATTGAAAGTCTCAACTCAAAATTCAATCCAGTTTCAAAATTCAATGAACTGTTTTAACAAAAAACAACAACAACAACAAAAAAAAAAAAACAACAAAAAACATAAAGCTGAGGAAATTGATTTTGTCAAAGATTTTACATTGATGAGATTCAGATCCATGATCAAAACATAGATCAAGAAGATTGAGTCCATCAACACTGCCAAAGCTTACTATACCTACTAAGTCCTATACCTCTTTGTGGGTTTGACATTTTTCTCGGTAACATTAAAGGGTTAGTTCACCCAAAAATGAAAATTAAGTCATTAATTACTCACCCCCATGCTGTTCCAACCCCGTAAGACCTTCGTTCATCTTCGGAACACAAATAAAGATATTTTTGATTGAATCTGAGAGCTGGATCAGTCCTACATAGAATGCCTAAGGGACTGGCTCTTGACGGCCCATAAAGTCATTAAAGAAAAGGTTTAAATATTCCATGTGCCTACAGTGGCTCAATTATAAGTTTATCAAGCGACGAGACTACTTTTTGTGCGAAAAAAACATAAATAACGACTTTATTCCACTATTCCATTACTTCCTTATGCGTGCATGCGCGAGAACTGAGACGAGGACGTTCTCATTCGTCTACTTCTTGTTACCGGCTGCTCACCGCTTAGGAGTTTTACCGCCACCTACCGTATATGATGATGTGCTGATATAGCTGGAAGCGCAAAACTTTCTGTTTACAAGCAGAGGAAGATGCGCGCTGTACATACGCTTTTCAATTTGTGTATTTTTACTTTTTACTTATCACTTAAAAGCCTTTAATCTTCTCAAAAAACGACAGTGTTCCTTATAATCCGGAGCGCCTTATATATGGATCATCATTTTATACGGTAGGTGGCGGTAAAACTCCTAAGCGGTGAGCAGTCGGTAACAAGAAGTAGACGAATGAGAACGTCCTCGTCTCAGTTCTCGCGCATGCGCCCATAAGGAAGTAATGGAATAGTGGAATAAAGTCGTTATTTATGTTTTTTTTCGCACAAAACGTAGTCTCGTCGCTTGATAAACTTATAATTGAGCCGCTGTAGGCACATGGAATATTTAAACCTTTTCTTTAATGACTTTATGGGCCGTCAAAAGCCAGTCCCTTAGGCAGTCTATCTAGGACTGATCCAGCTCTCAGATTCAATCAAAAATATCTTTATTTGTGTTCCGAAGATGAACGAAGGTCTTACGGGGTTGGAACAGCATGGGGGTGAGTAATTAATGACTTAATTTTCATTTTTGGGTGAACTAACCCTTTAAGCAGTTTAATGTTTTGTGATCACATTAGTTTACTTGTGTGTAAACCAATTTACTTAATCTTCTTCACTTATTTTAGGATACAGAGCTGCTGTATGATTTCAGAAGATCCGTATAAGCACCCCTACCACATAACAGTGAAAATACAGATTGAAGGAAAGACGGGTCAATGGCAAGGACGAGTTGGGCCATAAATTATGGAAATCTTTTCAAGGGTGGGGAAAGAATTGAGCTAAGCTCACTTGACCACATTTGTGACAAAACGGTAATTAAAACAAAGAATTTCATCCCATCACTTCTTTTCAAAGATGGAGGTTATGGAGAGGTATTTGCTGTAGAACCTAAGGGTACGTTTACACATCATTGATGTACGCAACAAACGCACACAGAAGCATATGTCTAGTTTCTAGTAGATGTGTGACAAATGAAAACAGTCTGAAGCTAGTCTTTAGCCCCTCATACACTGATTTGCAGTGAAATATATCAACTCTGAATGCCCCAAAACTGTGGAGTCGGGCTGACTCTGACTTTCAAAAACTAGAAACTCTTTCTGACGAAATTCGGGGCAAAACTTGTTTAGTGTATTCTTTTCTACTTTACCGTTAATGTTCATGCAAACATGTGATTCCATTCCACATTGCCCCCCAAACCACCTGTTTCCAGATTAGCTGTGGTATAACTTTTAATACAACGCAGATGACAACACTTCTTCAAATATATATATATAGACCAATGAAATTAGATTGTGTAAAGAAGCTGTACAAATAGGGGAATGTAATGTATTGCTGCCATTGGTTGTTCTTTCAGTTCATCAGATGTTGTGGTAATGTCAGGCGAGCAGAAGACAATGACAATGCTCTGTGTTGTCTGTCTCATATTATGAGATCGTAATATTCTGTCCTTGTCACAGGCCAATCCCCCCCCCCCCCCCCCGTGTAATTTTGTTTCTTGCATTATCAGTGCCAGTAAAGGTCAGCAACTGCCTTTATCAGACCTGCCTCACGCTTTCAACCTCAACTCTTCTCTGCCTCTCCTTTCTTATCATCATACACTCCTGTCATTCCTTGTTATTGTGTTGTACATGACCAGACACTCCATGGTAATCTATCTGAAAATGATATATAAGCAAATATAGCTGTAAGCAGCAATTGGCATTATCCATAAGGTATAGGAGATTTAAAGGTGCCCTAGAATGTGAAATTTAATTTATTTTGGCATAGTTAAATAACAAGAGTTCAGTACATGGATATAACATACAGTGAGTCTCAAACATTAAATTATGGTGTCTGTCAGAACCAAGTCAGTGTTAAACCAACATACATGTAGCTTTCTTGATGTGTGACAAGAAAACCATAAACTCCTTAAGTCCCTTATAAAGTTGTGGTCAGAAGTATCTGCAGCCCTATGATCAAAGATGGCTGTAAAAATAAATCTGCATTGTTGATCCTTTTGATAAAAAAATTAATAATAATAATTATTGAAGTAAAATAATTGAAAGGGGGGGGGGGGGGGTGTAAGTTACATTATGAGCACCTGACAAGAGATCATTCCTCCATGCAGAATGGCCCTCATTTATCATTCTTGCTTAGAAACGGGCGCGTATATTGGCGTAAGATGCTTAATACACTCCTCTCTCCGCCTGATTTATGAAGCGGTGCGTACCTTTGAAATCCAGGTGTACGCAATACCTGATCTTGATAAATGGTGAGGCTAAAAACAATCATCATTAGAATAACACGCCCCTATATATTCAATTCTCCGCTTCCCCCTCGCCCTCATTTTACGCCATGGACACACGGAAAACGGCAAAGAAGAGAAACTTCTCCGATGTGGAGCCGAAATGACCCATCACATTGTATTTTTTTACAGCATGTATTTTGAAACAATTAGCATCTAATTTCATGTCTCGTCACATGTATTGGGGTGTACAATAGTGATGATGATGATGTGATGTGGAGTACCATTCATTCACAGTAATAATTGCATGACAATTTGTAATATTCTGGGCCCTATTTTAACGATCTGAAACGCAAGTGTAAAACCGCAAAGCGCAAGTAACTTTGTGGGCGGGTCTTTAGCGCTGTTGCTATTTTCCCGGTGGGATAAATGACTCTTGTGCCTGGCGCAAATCTAAAAGGGGTTGGTCTGAAGTAGCTTCATTATTCATAGGTGTGGTCTCTGGGCGTAACGTGAAATAAACCAATCAGAGCGCCATCCAACATACCCTTTAAGAGCAGGTGCGCATGTTGCATGACAGATTGTTATTAACGGCGGGTTTACCGGGCGCGCGCCAGGAGTGTTCACAGCCGAGGAGACCAACGTTCTCGTCAGGGCAGTGAAAGATAGAGAAGTGACGATGTATGGGGACGGGAGAAACCCTCCCACATCAGCGTCTGTTAAACATTATATACATATGTTTCTTGCCACTATTGGGCAAACAGGTCTGATCCTTTAGTACTACAATTAGCCTTAAAAAATGGGTAATTAGGTTTTTTCATCTTCATGTAAACCACAATGATTTCCCTCATGTTTTAATATTTTTCCTTGTTATAATGTATGATTTGCAAAAATAAAAACTGCTGCATCTGTGTTGATAAGAGAATCAAAGTGTATGCGTGTTTTGCACCCACTACATTATGGCCAAGCAGCTGTGCATAAAGCCAATTGTTTTCGGGAAGTGTAAAATAGCACCAGGGAATGTTTGCGCCGAAACACACCTCCTTTTTGCACCGATCCGCCCAGGGAACGCAAGTTCATTTCCTAGTTTACCGACGTGCGTGTTTGGAGGAAAAAAAGCCCGCTTTGTGCGCGTGCAAAATAGGAATGAGACATGCGTTAGTGTATAAAGTAATTTGCGCCGGGTACAAGATAGAGCCCTCTTATTCTTAATATTAATGACGCTTATTGTTATTTAGAAGAAGAATGTCATTATTATTATTTGTATTATTATTATTATTATTATTATTATGTAAAAGAAGAGGAATGTATTTTTTTTATTATTTTGTCAGTCTGAATTATTTTTGAGTCATTGAAAGCCTTTCATTACTGAACCCAGTCCGTGCGCACCTGCCGAGCCTAACCCTGAAACGTCAGGTAAAGCACACAGGCTGGCAACTGAACGAATACATACATGTCTACAAATCAAATGCTTTGGTAAAGTCACACAAATTAAACATTGAAGTACATTGAAAAATAAACACTGAAGTTTATAATTACTATGCTTTTTTTTGTTTTGTTTTTACAGTGGGTTATAATATATCATAATATATTATGACCCATTGTAAAAAATATATAGTTTGTAAAAAATATATATTGCATAATATAGTTTGTCAGTGCGTTTTCTGCTGTTAGGAATTGTTTTTCTGCGCATTTCTGCACTAACTCAAAAAGTACGGACATGTACGCCACCTCCTGAGCTGGCGTAGGATTTGAGCGTGCCGTACTCCATTGTCCATATTGATAAATCTCAAAGTCACTGTGGTTTTAAGTGTATAAGCTATAAATTTGGTGTATGTACTTTTGATAAATGAAGGCCAATCTCTCCAGATCCTTCAGATTCCCAGATCCATGTTGGTGGTGCTTTTCTTCAGTTCAGCCCACTCATTTTCAATAGGGTTCAGGTCATTTTGTGCTTAGTGACACATTTTTCTGTTGATTTTAGATGTTTGTTTTGGATCTTTGTCCTGATGGAAGGTCCAACCATGACCCATTATAAGTTTTCTAGCAGAGGCCATCAGGTATTGCTTTTTTGAACTGTTGGTATTTGCTAGAATCCATGATACCATGTATCTGAACAAGATGTCCAGGACCTCCTGGAAAAAAAATAAAAAATAAAATAAAAAATAGACCCACAACATTAAAGATCCAGCAGTAAAATTGTGGACATGGGGCTCTTTTTATGCCTGTTTGCACCAAACTCATCTGGTGGGTTTGCTGCCAAAAAGCTCTCCGTTTTTAGTTTCATCTGACCATAGAACCAGGTCCTTTTTTGAAGTTCCATTCATGTCTAACAACAGAATATATGAATAATTGTGTTCAACGTGCTTTAGAGAAAACATTTATTTCACAATGTGATTTTATTTTTTTGATAAAGGAACAAAAGATAAACAATGTAGATTTATTTTTACAACCATCTTCGATCATATTTACTAGGGGTGCCAATAATTCTGACCACAACTGTAAATGTATGTCAAGGTAAATTTTGACCTATTTATGGAAAGACATGTCACTCATGTTCAAGCCACTTACATATTAAATATTTGTTGAAAATTGTATTTTTTTTATTTCCTCCTAAAAATACAACTATTATATTTAAGAACTTGGCAAGAACTTTATATTCACACGCTAGATGTAGTTTTTAAACTAGATTTTTAAACATTTTCTCATTTTATTATCTTGGACATTATTATTGTCATTGATGCACACATAGAGGGAAAGGTTATGCAAGGAAATGTCTCATGCAGGTTTGATGGTTTCTGCTTTTGTCCTCATATATACTGTTGACTCATTTTTGAGGTAGAGATGAGATTAATGGTGCTGTCTCTAGATGTGAAATATACTGACAGCTGTGACGCTGTGTCAGTTGTTACAGTGTGTTGATGCGTTCCCTGATGTTGTCCTGCTTAAAGAGCCCTGCTGTTCACAGAATGCCAGAGTCTCTCAACATAATTGTGTGAATGTGTGTCTGTGCTTGTTGACATTGATGTGTGTGTGTATTTTGGGTTTTTCAAAGACCCGTCCCCTTCAGGGAAATGTGTTCTGTCATATTGGGACAAACTGTGAGATCCTGCCACTCTTGAGAAAAACACGTCTCTTTGGTAGGTCTTTTCCACCAGAATGGTTTGCGTTCTGGAGCCAGAGCGCATTCTCGGACACTTTTTAGCCGGCAAACTGGAGCCTGTCAAAAATTAACTGTTTGTTTCCAAAGACTTTGACAAACAAACAGTGACCCGATGCTGCAATATGTTGTTTACCGGACTATAACCAGTGTCAAAACAAACCATTCAAAACATTGCATATCCAGGTGTTTTTGCAGGCAGTGTGGCAATTATGTTTTGCATACTGGGAGTGATTCTAGCGTACTGGCATCTCTCATAAAATTGATGTAGACAGCATGAGTATTTTTGCCACCCATTCTCTGACTCAGTCTGAGACCAGAACATTTTTAGGGCCGGAGATGAGCCGATCTTTGTTTGGGACCGGCCCAGACCCTGAATGCAAACCATGCTGGTGGAAAATTGCTATAGGTGGGTCTAGTTCACGGTCATGGCAAACCTGGAAAACTCTTTAAATTGCGATGGCTATTAAAATAAAAAAGTCATTTGATTTTACGAATAAAATCTTAGAGTCTCGGGAATTCCTGTCATTATGCACTCAACTTTGCTTAAGTGAAATATCCTAAATCATGTATTTTAGTTTAGTATTCTAGAAAGAATATATCAATATAAAAAGTATAAAAACCTAGTATAAAAATATATATAAAAATGATAGCCTAAGCATTCACTTATAAAGACTCTCGAGCGCTCTTCCAGCTTGTTCAGCTCCAGTTCAGTCACCGTTCGAGTCATTTGGATGTTCAAGAAAACATTCCAACAAAAACATCCAGTTTTAAAAGAACTGCGTTTCTCGCTGCATCCAGTTTTAAAGTTCTCTCTTAAAGGATTTGAAATGTCAAAAGTGCAGCGAATATGAACAAGTTTGTTTCCTATATTCACTGTGAAACACCTGTTCTGCACCATTTGTGAATAAAAGCACTAGACAATAAAGCTTTGCATACTACAGTACAAACCATAAAACATAAATACAGTAGATTAGCATTGAAAATGGGCTGTAAATTAATAGTTGCTTGCAAATTATTGTTCAGAGTCCTTTGTTTTTTACAGTATGTTACTGTTTTAATAGAAAACATTGTTACTGTCAGAAAGTTTTTTACAGCATTTTTTTACAGATCAGTCAAAGGGAACCAACATGTGCGTCTTCTTATAAGATAAGGACATGCAGTCGTATAAATAATTATGAGACACTGATTAGTCATCAGTTTGAAGATGTTGAAAAAGTTGCAAAAAAACACCACATCCTGCTGTCACAGAGATTTAAAATTTGTAAATAGTTCTAAAAAGGCTTAAAATTAACCAATTTTATCCTACAATTAAAACTAACAGATGCTTGTGTGCAACACACAAAAAATCTCATAAAACTTAGTTTAGTGTTTCATGATCCTTTAATTCTCAACCTCGTAATCATGCCTCATCAGTAGGGTTGGGTATCGTTTGAATTTGAACGATTCTGATTCCGATTGCGATTCCTTGTTTCGATTCCGGTTCCTAACGATTCTCGATTCCGATTCTTTTAAGAGGCAGGGTCAAAAAAGTTTAGCTAACCTTGCTAACCAACGGCCTTCTCTGAAAGAAATAATCCTTTCTGAAGGAAATTTTTAACTGTAAAAATACTCCTTTTGTCACAAATTTTGCATTTTGCCGATATTTCGTTATTTTTTGAAAAGTGAAGCCACACTTTGGATCGCCGACGTAAGGTACTCATGTTCTACTCGCGTGGTTATGCTTATGCCAACACTTCTGGTAGACGCTTCTTCGTTGGTGTTGTTCAGCTGTTTCTTCTTCCGCTCGGCGGACTGTGAATATCGAAACTAGGAATCGAAATTTTAACTTTTGAACGATTCCGGGAAAAACGAAAAGTTAGTCTCGGTTCCAATCGATACTCGATTCTCGATACCCAACCCTACTCATCAGGTAATTTAGTCTCTCACTTGTCCTTGGCACTCTGTTCTCTCGCTTTGTTTTTATTTTACACACATTTTTTGACATTCACTCTGTTGGGCTCTTTCTCTGTGAAAGAAATAGGTTGAGGATAAGAACGACATGAATAATAATGTTGATTCCACAATGCTATAATTGAAATCATCAATCCTGTTCTCCACAAACCAGCAGAACCAGCTGATTCACAGCTTTTGTAAAAATAAATAAATAAATAAATATTAAGGACCTCTTAATTTTCACAATATAGGTTTGTACAGTCTTTAGCTGATCCATGAGCTGCACAAGTTTTACACTCCCACTACCTATCATACTGTCTCCACAGAGACTTTAACCCCTGTGATCTCTTCCTGTTTTCTGGTAGAGTTCTGTTCCTCTCTCACTTTTCAGGTGCTTCTGACACTGTCGCCTCAGTAACTGATAAGCCCTTATCACAGTAGGTTTGTTTTTAAATGCATTTCCAGTTAATCAGTTGAATACTGTAAATTTCAGAACTCAAATCTTTCACTAATGCATAGCTGTAGTTTGTATGCTCATTTTAAGGTTTTGTACACTTTGTTCAATGTTTGTACTTTGATCAAGGAGCTCTTCTATAGCATGTGACCGATCTCTGCACACACACCAGTTGCCTATAATATTTGCCTATTGTCTGTGAAGTTATGCCTTGCATGATCAATATAAACATATAATATTTGGCTGATTTTTGAAAGAGGAAGATTTGCAACCATTTGTAAATTGGAGGTTGATGATTTTCACATTTCTTTGCATTTATAACTTTAGGTCATGTGCCTTCCATGGCAGGGTAGGTGATGTTTTTCATAAACACGTTTTGTTATACTGTTTGAAACTCTTCACATCCTGATAGCAATCAATAATAGAAGTGGTCTAAATACATGCAGTGATGTGAATAAGTTTGGACACCCATGCTAAAGTTGCCTAAAAAGAGGAATAAAAAAAATCATCTTTTGGATATTGATCTTAATGCCTGAATGAATAATGTATCATACATAAATAAATGTTTTTCCTTAAAATACAGGGTGCATAAGTCAGGACACCCCTATGTTAAATTCCCATAGAGTCAGGCAGATTTTTATTTTTAAAAGCCAGTTATTTCATGGATCCAGGATAATATGTATCCTGATAAAGTTCCCTTGGCCTTTGGAATTAAAATATCCCCACATCATCACACACCATTCACCATGTCTTGAGATTGGCATGGTTTTACTTCAGTTAGCCTAATAGCTGGTTTGATTTGCATTGAAAGATGATCTTATGGAAAGTACCCCATGCCAATCTCTAGGTGTGGTGGAAGGTGTGTGATGATGTGGGTCTATTTTAATTCCAAAGGCCAAGTGTCTTGTCTTTCATGTTCAGTGGTTCCCTGTCCTGTCTTTTAGTTCTCCCAGGTGTTTCTCGTTATTCTCGATGCCCCCTTGTTATCTTGTTAGCTCGTAGGTCCAAGATTATTTAAGCCCTGTGTTTCTGCCCTGTCTTTGTGAGTTGTTGAATGTATGTTAAGCCAAGTTTACACTACAGGATTTTAAGCCCGATTTGCAAATTGTTGTGCTCGGTGACAGGTCAGGGTGTTATCGCGTGCAAATCGCGGGTGATTAGCGGACGATGAACGCTCGCCAATCTGTTAGTATGAAAGAGCCAACAACGCATCAAAGACTCTCGCAGACGTGTCGCCAAGCCCAGAAAAATATCTAGCATGCTAGATATCCAGAGCTGTCCAGCCAATCATAGCAAGGCATGGGTTAAGGTCACCGGGTAAATCTTATTTTTTTTCTTTTTTTTTTTTTCTTTTTTTTTCTCAGAGCAAATCATCGCGCAAACAGTTTGAAGCACTAGTTTCTGTCTGACGTCCATATTCGTGTGTTGTGTTCTTCTCTTCTTCGCTGGGTATTGACCATGGTATTATAGTGGGAACAAGGCATTAGATGTTAACATTGGTTCTGTATTAAGGCTGGGTAATAAATATCGATTTCTCGATATTAAACTATTCTAATTTTTACGAACCGATATCGATTCTTAAATCTCAAGAATTAGTCATCCTGTTTCATTTGAATGAATGGAACATTGTATCACGGCTGCGCACATCAAAAAAATCGCAATAATATTTGTCCTTTGTTACTATTGATATGAAACAAAGTCTCAAATATCAAATTACGTCCTTTTTCTTTAGAAATTCAAAAACATAAATAACGTTTTGGCGCTGTGGCGTGAGATTGCTCTAGCGCTGATCTCTCTTCCGGCTTAATAATACCAGTTACAGCGCAAAATAAACATGAATGAGAATCTGAAAGTGTGTTAAAAGATAGAGTACAACTTATCGAAATCCGTATCATGTCCCATTGATTCGCTCAATCAGCATTTCAACCGTGGAAATACGTCAGTTAAACAGCTTGTAATCAATGTCATGTATCGTCATATTTAGGCCTACCTCAGAAAACCCACAAAAACTCGTTAGTCAGCTAGAAAAAATAAGGAGCATTTTGCTAAATATATACACCATATTACATATGCATTATAATCTTAATGTTCTTCGATATTTAATGCATATTTGAATAAATCTGGCAAGTTTTTATGACAGCCACCATTTAAATGTTTATATTTCATATAATCTTCTTATTATAAAAATAAATAAAAGTGTAATTTATTTGTTTTTATAGCTACAAAACAGTAAATTATTACCTTCATATTAGGCTAATGAAGACTAGTAGGCTAAAACTAGACTCCCATAGTTTATAGCATTAGTTAAGTGATTTGATTTCCTTGAGAAAATTTGCCATTTATTGTAACTGATATCCAAAATAATCGAAATCGAATCGAATTGCAAGCTTGTGAATCGAAATCGAATCGAATTGTGAAATTTGTGTCAATACCCAGCCCTATTCTGTATCCTTTCCTTTTTCTGGGTCCTTGTATCCTGTTCCTGTCTAAGTTTGTAGTTTGTTAATAAAGCCACACTGCGTCTGGATCCAGCCTCATTGCACTACGTGCCACACTATGTGCCGCACTATGTTACACTCACAGTCTTATCAAACATGGGATTCATCCGCACTGTGCCATGTCGAGGTACAACTCAAGTAAAGTTGATAATTCCGCAAAATAACTGCAATTGCAGTTTTCAAACAGAGATGAGGAACTGTCAAAGAGGAAAAACTGCGGACTGCAGCTTTATGTAAAGAGTTTTAAGACGCAAACCAAATGAATCACAACAATACAACCTTTAATTGCAACCCAAAATCTTTGAAAATCTGAAAGTTTTTAGCAAAATATTAAAATGTATACAAGTATATAAGTTAGGGCCATAACAAATAATTGATAATGAAAATAATCAACAATGAATTTGTGCACTGTGCACTAAAAACCAGTGGTGGAGGAAGTACTGAATCTCAGTACTTAAGTAAAAGTACAAATACCCAGGTAAATATTTACTTTAGTAAAAGTAGAAGTAACACAATGACAACCATACTTAAGTAAAAAGTAAAAAGTACTTTATTTTAAATGTACTTTAAGTATTAAAAGTAAAAGTACTTGCATAACAATTTATTATCTTAATGTCTATTTTCTAATGATTAATAAAACATTTAATTTTAACTCATTCAACCTAATAGCCTACTCCTATAATGATGTTCAATAATGATGGAAAAAAGTCACCATTTCTGAAACAAGCTTGCAATTAGGCAATATCATGCTTATTCTTACTATATGTTAATAACTATGTTTGGCAGTAGACGCGATTCATTTATGGTGTAATTCTGAACCTCTTGGCTTGCCATAATCCTAACCAAACGTATATTACACAGGGTGTGTTTCCTATGCACGTAAAAACAAATTTTCGCGTATGAGTTGCATGATAAACACACTGCGTGTGAGACGCATTTAGTTGATGTACCTATGGCAACCAAACGTCACTGGTGAGACAAACGTGCAACGAACGGACGGTCAGATTACGTTTTGTCAGGGGAAAAACTGATCAGAAAATGTAACGAAAATGTAACAGAAGTTGTAGAAATGTAGTGGAGTAGAAAGTATAAAAATTGCTGCAAAATGTAACGAAGTAAAAGTAAAAAGTATGCACTATTTATTGTACTTAAGTAAAGTAAAGATACGTGAAAAATGTACTTAAGTAAAGTAACGAAGTATTTGTACTTCGTTACATTCCACCACTGCTAAAAACATATGCCAGTCACACATATTTACAGTAGTAAATAACATATTTCTCTGTACAAAATGCCTCTGAAAAATTTAGGAGGAATGCATAAAGTGCATGATCCAAATTGTCCTAAATATGAGAATTCTTAATAGCTTAATACAAACCCTTAAGGCCTGTTCAGAGCAAGATCGGTAAATATAACTATATTAGCGTCGACACAAGCGGATGATATCGTTCTGTTTATTCTAAGCGCGTGCTTGTTTTTCACTTTAAATGCTTAATCTCGTTAAAACAGGATGGATTCTGATTGGCTGTAAATGTTTTCATTTTTTTGCAGTTAGAAAAAAAAAATCATTCATTTCAAATCAAATCAAATAAAAATCAAGTCATTGATTATCATTTATCTGTCATTATAAGTTATAGCTGTGGTGTGAAGTCTGCTATTCTTTAATATTGAGAAATATTTTTAGAACTGTATTTTTATCTTTTGTGGTTATCGTCCTTGGTGCGAATGGGCCTTTACGTCAGGTTTACACCTGTGTTACACTCATGATGGAGTAGAGATCTTTTAATCTATTGAAGCAATCTTTACCAACACATTGATGTACTCTGATGATTAATTGTATGATTTTACATGTATTATAAGATTCTCTGTTTATTTTTAACTGTTCTAAAATCTGCTTTTTGTCTTTCTTTTTAATCTCATTACTTCCTTTCCTAGTGATCTAATTCTTAAAAAAACGATCTAATTTCTGCTCAGGGACTTACTGTTTAACCAAATCTACCCTCGCTTGGTGGAAAACTCAGTGGCCAGGGGTGTGTTTCTGGAGAGTCTGGAGCCCTACATTCTGAGCGAGCGGATTGGCTGTCTGACTGCACCTGTCATGAGAGACCTCCTCAGCTACTTCCAGGAGAACGGCATGATGGATAGTGTTGAGGGATGCCTGGTCCACATGGACATCACTAACCTGGACATACAACAGGTGTGTATGTGCATGTTTCATATCTGCAGCACTTTATCATCTGTATTACCTGAGTCAACATATGTCTACCTAAAAACATGGATGCTTGTAGGTGGTGCAGATGTGCTGGGATAACCAGCTGTATGACGCCATGATCTACGTCTTCAACAGTGGCATGAATGACTACATCAGCCCCATGGAGGTATGATTATTTGTGTTCAATGTGTTAAAAGGTGTTTTAAGGCTGGAATATACTAAATAGATTTTAAAACACTAGGCATTGTACACTTGCCAAATTTGTATTATTATTGAGAAGAATTGGGCATCATCATACACTAAATGAGTGAGGATCACTCACTTTCATGGCACTCTGAATGCAACAAACTCATTCAGAAACATGCACCTCATAGGAGACACATGACAGATGAAAAGAAACATGTGTACCAGAGCTAAATGCAGTAGTTGCTGTAGTGACTTTTGTGCTATGAATCGCAAAGAAATCAAGCCAAGCGTGTTTGGATTCGTTCTTGGTTGGGTTGACGTGGTCAGTATAGCAAATTAGTATAGATCAGGGGCGAAAATTTCATCAAAATGTTGGGGGGGACAATAAACATAACAATTCTCAAGAGCAAATTTTGAAGGGGACACCAATAATACAGGAAAAAACATACAGAGGAAAGCCTTACTACTATTATTAGTGTAGCATGGAGACCATTTCATTATAATTCTTAAAATTTCTTTCTGGTTTAAGCCAGCGGCGAATCTGTTTACATACTCTCCTCACGCAGCGCAGCGATTTCATTTCATTCATTGACTCATTATTTAACTATATTAAATTATATAAACCAACTAAATCACAGTGAAAGCGTTACAATATAAATGCACAGCGCACCCGGACTTTCTCATCAGTGTATGGCCAGCAATATTGTAATGTTTAATGACATGAAGATAATGTCTGTTCTATGTCTGTTCTAAGTTATTATTGTACTGTACAATTAAATATAATCGTTGCTGAGTTTGCATTCTGAAAACTTTACTTCAGAGCATCCGTTTACTGAATGAATTGAGAATCTCACCTGAAAAATCCAATAACACCAGCAATTGCATTCAAGCAGCTGATTTCTGTAAATAAATGCAAAACTAAATGCATATTGCAGCATAGGGCGAAGTCAGGATCCGTCAGCACCGATTTGAGACAAAAAATAATTTAAATTGTATATAAAACTATGTAAATGGCGCTCTGTGGCGCAGCAGGGTTTTGAACACGGTCCTGACTGAGCCGTTGCTGGGCGCCGCGGACAGACGCCGAACGGCGCCGCCGGTGTGTGTACACTCATAGAGAATAATGTGCTCGAATTTTAAAGACGTGGCGCTGCGCGACGCGACGCTTCTCGTCCGGTGTGCGACCCCTTTACTGGAGTTCCACAACTACTCAAAAACTATGTTTTTCTCTCCGGCCACCGGAATGTGTGTGTCTAAGGGGACGGAGGCGTCTGAGGTAAAAGGGACGGAGGCAGTGGACCAATGCACTGTGAGGCAAGGGAGGGGGGTCTCAAAATGTTTAGAACGCTTTTTTCGATATTGCCCCGTTTGCATTTGTGTTATTTTATTTCTTAATTATTTTAAGAATATATCATTACATTATTTACAATACACATATTTTAATGTTTTTTTTTGCGGGGGACAACCCTCAGATAGGGGGGGTCCTGACCCCCCCGACCCCCCCGCAATTTCCGCCTATGGTATAGATAATATTTTAAGTACAGTGGGTGATACAATATGTCACTACGATGTCTTCTAAAACAGCTCAAAATATCAAACAGCTTTGATATCGTCCAACTGGATAGAATCATAGTCTGAAGCTAAAAATAGTCAGAATCTGAGCCCATCAAACACTCAGATTTTCTGTGAAATCTGTCAACTACAATGGGCAAAATCAGCAGACTGGCTCTGACTTACGGCAACTAGCATGAACTCGTCCAAACTGCAAATTGGGGCCAAAAACTGGGCAAATGTCATGCATTCCAGCTTTATTTATTTATTTATTTTTATTCACACTCTGATGGTCTAATTGCCACACAAAGCAGAAACCTGGTAAGCCGTTGGGGACACCTCAAGGGTGTGTGTGCACATTTTTGATGTGTATACGTGAGTTTTTTGCCCATAGAGTGTAGGTTTTTAGTGTGTGTTTTTTACCATTAGGATAGAAAAGAAGATGAAAGGCTTGTTGTCAGAGGAATCTTTTGAACCCTAGATGAAAGGCGACCGAGTAAGGGATTCATTTGTTTCATGGCCAAAATGTCACACACATACACACTGAACAAACACTAGTGTGTGTTATGCTGGATTATGTGACCACGTCTTGGAAAATAGACTACAGTGTATACATTTTTATCTTCAACACGATATGAGAAACACTTTCTCAGCAGGCTGCATTATGTTGTGAAAAAAATGTTTTAAAGAGGTCATAAACTGACAAATCTAAATATCCTTGATCTTTTGACATGTAAGTGGTCATCATACTATAAAAAATATCCTGCAAGTTTCAGAACTGAAAATTTTCTCAGTCTAAATCAGCTTTTATTGTAACCAAGCCCAGCGAAAGACTCATTGTAGAATGTGCCTATGTAATAGAAGAAAATCAACACGTATACTCCATCATTTTTTGGCCCCGCCCACTGGCGTGAAAGGGGCTGTTTACACCTGGCCACTTCATGTGTCTTCTCAGATCCGATAGCTATCTGATTTATCAAAACGATTCCATTTACACCTGGTCACATAAATGTGTTTTTGCAAAACGGATATAAATCCGATCTTCAATTCCCGCTGCAGATTTAATGGAGTGCACGTCACGGAAAGCAACAGATATTGCTGCATTTTATTGACCATCAGCTAATTTCAAAATCAATCACAGCAATAAGAGAGAGCGTTAACAGAACTGGTAAGATCATTTTGTTTCTTTGCTTTTAATAGGGGCGGCAGTGGCTCAGTGGTTCATGTGGCTTGTCTACGAACCGGAAGGTTGGTGGTTCAATCCTCGGTTCCACCTGACCAAGTGTCGAGGTGTCCATGAGCAAGACACCTAACCCCAGCTGCTCCCGACGAGCTGGATGGCGCCTTGCATGGCTGACACCGCCGTCGGTGTGTGAATGAGTGTATGAATGGGTGAATGTGAGGCAAATGTAAAGCGCTTTGGTGGCCATTAGGTCTATAAAGGCGCTATATAAATGCAGTCCATTTACCATTTACCATAATAAAGATGATTGTGCTAAGGAGGAGGAGTAAAATTTACATATGTGGTTTCAACAACTAGATGCATTTAGTGTACACTTGTCCAGTTTCGTGAGGCCCGTACCACCTCCTGAAATGGTTTGAGGGATTGGATTCAAGTCCGTCTCGAATTCGTTTTGGAGGGCATTTACCTGGTCTTTTCACAATCGGATAGCTATCCGATCAAAGAAAACGCATAAAGTTGCCAGGTGTAAATAGCACCTTAGTGAAATGAGGAGGAGAGCACGATACAGGATCACTGAACTAAAAATAACATTACTTTCCAAAAGATCCTAATGCTAGGAATGTGGTTATTTATTTTTAACAATTGGCTTACAGTAGTTCATTTCAATGTGGATTCGCACAGGCTTTGCAAACTGGCTTTTAAGATATAGACTCGACAGTAATGCCACAACATTTAAGTAAATGTGTTCATTCTAATGCCTGATCTGTGACCAGTGATTTCTGATATGTAATGATTCATGTACAGTCAAATATTCACTGGTTCACTTTCAGTCAATCAAACCAGTGACTAAACGGTCAACTTCACATTGTTTCTCTTGATTTTATTTTGTTATTTTATCAAATCATATGACCTTTCACAATCAGATAAAACAACGTATATTCACATTCATGAAGTGCAATACAAATTCATAATGCCCATACACAGATTCCATTAGTATACTATTCACTATTGTTGTAGGAGTGCTGTTGAGTTTGTGAATAGTTCATAGCTTGCAACGTGTCCAGTTCAAAAGAAAAAAAAAAATAGCACAAACTATCAAATTTACGCTATTCCAAAAAATTAACAGCAAAAGAGATTTGCACTTAGACTTTCCATGGCATGACAGGTTTATCGTCAGTCTCTGTTTAAATCGGGTTAGATGCACAATTTCTCCATATATGGCTTCAGCTGGAGTTCAAACATCCATATACGGCTTCAGAGGGAGTTTCAATCATCCATACACAGCAGGATCAACAAGAGTAAATCAAACTGAGCCATGTGAAACACCACCGTGTCTCCTGACACCGGACATTTTTATTGGATATTTTGTCACATCTACATGCTTGTTATTTAAACAGAAAGACCCGCTTTTGTTTGTGGAGTTCATCACATGTATTTTGCTACACTCCCCCTCCCCTGAAAATTGTTATCATTATTAACTATTAAAAGCCAAGGAAGTCCACCTCCTCACTTTCTTGTGCAAAAATATTCAACACTCTTTGAGGTTCAAGTTCTGTTTGAACATCACTAAATCCCTTGAATTCCTCTTCTCCACTTCTTCAGCAAAAATATTCAGTACTCTTTGATGTTCAACTTGATCAAGTTCTGTTTCAGCATCACTAAATCCCTTGAATTCCTCTTCTCCCATGAAAATGTCTGAGATCTTTTAATTTTCCATTTCTTAGATCACTTAGTGCTTGCAATTCTCCAGCTGAAGAGTAGCAAGGATTTATCCGTGTAGCATGCACAATTCGACCAATTTCTCCAGAATCCTCCAACACAATTTCATAGTTAAGATGGCCATTTTTTTCAAACAGTTCGTTACAGACCTTGCCATGTGGGAGCAAGTGTAGCAGAAAATTATTTTTCGGCTTTGGAGTAAGGGCAGGTTTGTAAGCAAACTCTGTGGGGAATACAAGTGGGGAATATGTAATAGTGAAAGCTGATCTACAGGTCTGCGTCACTTTGATCAGCTGGCGGCCTGTGGCCCATGCCCGGCGAGTCGCACGGGTGTTTAGCCAGAGTTGAAGTGGACGCATGTGCAGTAAACCCAGCTGGAGAACTGCGGCGGCTGAAGCCATGTAACCCAGCGCTCTCTCAAAAAGGTTTTCAGAGGCTTGAGGCTGTTCATCTGAAAAGATGCGGCTAGTCGCTGAACATGACTCGCACGCTGTGTTGATAAGCGAGCCGTCATAGCCACTGAGTCTAGCTCTATTCCTAGGAAGGAAATCGCCTGACTGGGCTTTAGTGAGCTCTTTGTCCAATTGACAGAAAGGCCCAAACTGTTCAGATGATTGAGGAGAACTGTCCGATAAGACAGAAGCTCTGTCTGTGATTGTGCCAAAATCAGCCAGTCGTCCAGATGCTGTAGTTCAAAATTCGCAAACCCTGGCTCCACAGGGGTGGGAGCGCCGCATCCATGCACTTCATGAAACGTACGGGGTGCTAAGGATAGGCCGAACGGAAGGACGGTGTATTGATAAACCTGGCCATCGAAGGCAAATCGCAAGAATGGCCTGTGATGGGGATTTATCTGAATCTGAAAATAGGCGTCTTTCAGATCGAGAGAGATAAACCAGTCCCCCTGGTGCACGTGCGCGATGAGTTTTTTGACTGTAAGCATTTTGAACGGTCTCTTTAGGAGTACTTTGTTCAAAAACCTGAGATGAACAAGTGCTCTCACCGGATGGCGTAGCTCGCAGGATGGCTGAAGGTGGCGAAGACGGCCGGCTTCTTCAGACGCTGTCCACGCTTGCTAAGGTGCCTCTCAATGGTGACACGGCTTCTGACGATCAGAGATGCGAAGAGCTGAAAATCAGGGAAGCAGCCTGCGAACCGCACTTTTATACATGCGGGCCACGCCCAATCTGGCGGGCCATGATGCAATGACGGCGTGTCCGCCTCTCATTGGTCGCGAGTTCAGGCGAGTTCCGCCATAGGCTGCAGCAGTTTGCCGCAAAGCAACCAATGAGCTTGCTAGCTAGCTCGCTGATGGTCTGCAGCCGCTGCACTGCGTTGACAATGGATACAAAAATTAGGATAATTTTTTGGCTTCAATATCTCAGAAAAGATTAATCTTTCCCGTAGCGTAAGCTAGCTTACGCAATACGAGAGAACCTCTCGTAAGAGAACTTAACATATGCTTCCACATCAGCAGACTCTGTTGGATAAGGAGCTATAGCAGAGAATAAAGCAAGCTGGGGCACCATAGTCCATTCATGATGTTTGTTTTTTTTGTTTTTTTTTTCTGGAAAACCTTCTTTTTCTTATCATCCTGAAACCAATACATCCGATTCATGACATCAATCTGCATTCCACTGAAAAAAAGGAAGTCAAGTCCGATAACAACAGGAAAATAGCCATTTAGCAATGTATACAAGGAACCAAAGTCAAGGAAAAAAAAATACCTTTCCATGAACCAATGGATAACGAAACAACCAGCAGTTGGGGAATGGTCACTCTGCAATTGGAAAATCTTGGATTAGATTTAGAGGTTTTTCCTTTAGAAGAACTAGAATGAGTAAGAGTACTCACAAAAGGATTTTCTGTTCTTTTCAGGTAATTCTGAACAGACGAGGAGTGAGGTGCTTTATTAAATGATCTATATTTGTTAGATGTTAATAAGTTTACAAGTTGAGCACTTTTAACATGCCTGCAAAACACAGTGGGTGTAAGATGGGAAACAATGGGTTGTGAAATTATTAATTATGAATAATAAAATTATTAGAATTATGTTGAGCTTTACCAAACGAACAAGTCGATCCACTTTAACCACACTGCTACTTTTTAGTTGACTAGCCATTTGATGATTTGTGTTTTCCAAAATAATCTTTATATTTTCCTCCTCCTCAATGTCCGGTTTCCATTGTTTACAAAGAGATTGATGCATATAAGTAAAATCGTGTATGCTCTCTCCTTCACCTTGTACTCAACCTCTTATTCACTCTGCCAGTTCACATTCAGCATCCTTAGACAAAAATGCAGTTTAGAACTTCTGCTCAAACTCATCCCAGGTAGTTATTCCAAACGTGCCACATCCCACCAATCTCAAGCAGTTAGTGAGGGGTTGTAGAGCTAGATAATCATTACACTTTTCCAAATACAACAGAGGATCTGCTGTATTCCCCCATTCTACCAAATGAAGGAAACTCAACTCACTTTAATTGGACTTTTACCAAGAAATCTTGTTTTTGTATCTTCATGCACAAAATGATCATTGTGTCATTTGACCTCTTTCAGTAACGTTCTGCATCACAAATTGTAATCTGTGAGGGTTAGCGCCTAACTGAAAATCCATAGGAGATGGAAACATAGTTTTAGCAGAAGAATCAAAGAGTAGTAACTGGATGTGATTGTTTTTTATGCGTTGAACTTCCTGTATTCTTTTATCCACCCGTATTGTGAGAACAGATATTTCAGATTTACAGTCTGCACCATTGGAGAGATAACAGCATTGATATATTTCAGTACTTCATGTAGGTGCTTCACACGCCAGTGTATGTTGGAAGTTATTTGATTCTGCAAAAGTTCAGCATGATTTTTCACAATCTGAGCTAATTGCATTTTCTTTTAATTCACCAGAGTGGTCATAGACTCAGAGAGTTCAGAGATGGTCTCCTTCAATTCTTCTTTATCTTTCTCTTGGGTATCCAAGAGGGTTTCCTTTTTTTACTTACAACTGTGGAAAAATGATTTTGAGAAAGATGAATAGTTTCCACAGCTTGAAATGAAGAATCAGTATCTAGTTTTTATAGGCGGAGGAATATTATGTGGTTGTAAGGAGGGAAGGTTTAGAGAATCTCCACACAAATCCATATCCAAAAGGGAACCTTGCGTACCATAAATATGCACAGGACAGGGTGGAGCAATTAAAACATCAGATTCAACTACATTAGCCTGTGAACTTTGCCTTTGTTGAAAATGAGGAGTTGAGGATCTGTAGAACAGTTAAGAGATGAATTATATCCATGTGCTTCATTAACATCAAATAACAAATCCTCCAAATCTGAATTGCTTGTGTAAGTGGTCATGTATTTTCTACAGATCATTTTCAACAAACATTAACAGGATATTCTTCAGAGTCCCATCTGGTGTGCCATTTCTTATGTAGTGATATAATGCGTACCAAAACGAGTGTCAGTCTGGTATATTATCCAGACAAAATTGTAATATTTAAAAATTAAATCATCCCAAAGGAATCTGATAAAATGTTCTCATCACATTATATGATCCCTAACATATCCTGTTTCTTGATTTTGTTTTGCTATTTTATCAAATCATATGACCTTTCACAATCCAGAGCAGGTAAAACAACATATATTCATGTTCATGAAGTGCAATACAAGTGCATAATGGCCATACAGAGATTTCACCAGTATAACAATTCCCAACACATTGAACAAGCATAAAAAGTACAAATCATTTAAATTCATAACTCTTCAATCCATTCAACATTAGTGTAACGTACGGACAGAGACGGTCGGATCCATGTGCAGCACTTTATTATACTTGAACATAAACTGAAATCAAGCAGGCACACAAACAAGGCAAGGGGCAATCCAGAAACTCATGGTCTAAACAGCCAATGGTCGAGGCAGGCAGCACAGGTTCACAAACAGTCCAGGGAAACACGGAATACACAAACGGAGAAAATGCTCAGAGATGTACGCTTACAGGGTAACAAGACTTCGCAAGGGACACAGGGAAAACTCAGGCTTAAATAAGGATCTCAATAACCAATAATGAAACACAGCTGAACATAATAACCCAAAGAGTCCATGGGGAAACATAACAGAGAGAGTGCCCTCTAGTGGCTCTCGAGGGCACCACGGCTGCTGATCGTCACAATTAGTTTCAGTAAAGACCATTGAGGGAAAGACCTGCTTTTTTTAGTAAAGTTCATCACATGAAGTTCGCCACAAACCTTTCATGCCACAATCTAAATAAAATGCCATAGATCTAGTAATAATGCTATAATCAACAATTTCCACAATTAGTTGACCATGACAGATGCAATAGTAATAGCTGTAAATGTGCGAAAAGTTTTCGAGAGAGAGTTCCACATGTACTAATACTTAGCTAAATTCAGGGTAAGAAAAATGCCTTTTATTCCTAATTTTTTATGTAAAAATTACACTAACATTATAAGTGCACCACAGGAAACATTATAAAACAATAAAAAATGCAGTTCATGAGAGAGTTAAAGAATGAAATCAAAAGGGACCCCATTTTTTTCTTTCTGGTTGTATCATACACAATCTTCTCTAATAAAATGAAATTGTGACAGCTTGCTTCATCTCTGAAGTGACTATCCTTTGTACTGTAGTTAACGCTAATTAAATAGCTGATTATAGTTAGGCAGTAGTTAAGCAGCTATGGAGCCATTGAACATTTTTTTTTACACATTTTCATATTTTTGAAATAATATGGGTTGCGAATGCAGTATCATGTTGACTTGTCACAAATATTACATTTAAATAAATGTTTTTCTTTTTTTCTGCTTTCCAGAAACTCTTTCAGGCAATTGGTCCTCATCTGCAAGAAGGAAAGCCTCTTACAGGTAGAACAGAGAACTGAACTACACCTCCAAACATAAAAAAGAAAGCACATCCCACATAAATCTAGACATAAATAAATCTAAACTAGGGTGACAGCTATCCCAGAAAATGTCATTTAAAAAAAAAAAAAAAATTCGTTTTTAACTGTGCATTGAAAAGGTGATTTGGTAGAGTAGTTGGATTAGGTATCATTAACTAACAATTAACAATCTTTTAAATGATTGATTAGTTTAGGTTAATGTAAATTTCTAAATATAGTAATGATTGTTATAGGACTGAACTCTTAGTCAAAAAAGCCCAAAACCGGCTTATGGCTTGCGTTTCACAAATCACAAAGGCTGTGATTTAATTAAATAAATATAAGCACTGCGTGTTCCAGAGTGAAGCTCGACAATGTGTTCTTGTACGATATGATTTTGCACAGTGTGTGCAGTGCTGCTCCACACAAACTCCATCTCTAAGTTTGGGTTGCTTTAAAGGGTTAGTTCAACCAAAAATTAAAATGATGTCTTTAATGACTCACCCTCATGTCATTCCAAGCCCGTTAGACCTCAGTTCATCTTCGGAACACAGTTTAAGATATTTTAGATTTAGTCCGAAAGCTTTCTGTCCCTCTATTGAAAATGTGTACGGTATACTGTCCTTGTCCAGAAAGGAATTAGACATCATCAAAGTAGTCCATGTGACATCAGTGGGTTAGTTAAAGGAGCTGTATGCAAGTAATTTATTTCAATTAATCATAAATTTTCCCTGATATGTCACTAGACATTAAGAAATCATGTTCATTTCAAATATTTATCACCGACAACAGTAGTCTGGCCAGGATATTGTCATTTAAAAAGTGAAGTTGCAGCCCTTGAATGATGTGGATGTTGTCAAGTTGTTTTTTGTTCTGATGCGCCACCCTCCACCAATCTACCAATCACAGAGTCAGTAGTGTTGCGGCATTTGGGTTGCCAGCTCTTTTAAAGTTACCACAGCTGCAGATACAAACGCGCCGGAATCGGATAAAAAAAATTCTAACATTGCGAAACCCCCCACAAAAAAACTCGATTTGAATCCGAAATACTTTGTTACAAAGTCCGAAATTAATAATTAACAGAAAAAACTCACTGTGTAGGACCCGTCACTTGCCATTGGAAGCTTCTTGTAGAAGCCTACATTCTTGCTGGAACCTGCAGCATTCCTGGCAACCTCGCGTCATGGGGAAGGGGGGGGGAACACCCTAATACTGAAAGTGATTGCAGTACCAGTTTTGGCCACAATCTTTCATACAGCTCCTTTAAAACAATGTTTTGAAGCATCGGAAATACATTTTGGTCCAAAACATATGACTTTAGTCAGCATTGTATTGTCTTCTGGTTATGTTGTCAATCCGCGTTCACGAGTCCACAGTGACGCTGCTGATGTAAGGCGCTGCTGACATGTATCTGGTGGGTCCGTGTATATGGGTTCAAATAAAAATGGCTGAGCAAAAAAATGCAAGTCTTCCTCTGTGTCGAAATCCTTAGACATGTTTGTGAAGATTGTTTTGTTTACAAAACAATCTTCGCAAAACAATCTTCGTTTCAGACTGTAAACAAAGTCACAGAAATCGTGCGTCTCAGACTGTAAACGAATCTTACGGGCCAGATAATACTCAACATCTTACGTCAGCAGCATCACTGAATGTGGCTCAACAACAGAACGAGAAGACAATACAATGCTGAATAAAGTCGTAGTTTTTGTTATTTTGTTATCGTACATTTTCAATAAAGGGACAGAAAACTCTCGGACTAAATCTAAAATATCTTAAACTGTGTTCCGAAGATGAACAGAGGTCTTACGGGCTTGGAACGACATGAGGGTGAGTAATGACATAATTTTCATTTTTGGGCGAACTAATCCTTTAACTTACATTTGAGAACAGCAAATGTTGGCAACATGTGCCAACCATCTTGCATAAATACGCAAAAGCAGATGATGTAAATTCCTGTGAAATCTGAAGACATTGTGAACACTGTTTGTTTGTTTGTTTATTTATTTACTTATTTGCACAATAATTGAATTAGATAATTTAAGCAACAACAAAAAAAGTTTTGTTAAATTTTTAATCATACAACTTGAAATGTATTAGTATATGCAGAAATTAACATTAACCAATATTAATAAATACACGAAAAGTATCATGTACTATGGTCAAAATGTACAAAATCTGCCAAGAACACTGATATTAATAGATGATTATATAAAAGTGTAATAACAGTGTAAATGCCACTGATATTACACTGCCAAAGTAAAAACGTTTTTATTTCTGAAATCTGGTCAGCTAATGCTAAACTGCAGTGTTCATAATCACATTTTCTATATCTTTCCTGTTACAGATGAACATGTTGTGATGGGAAATAAACTACTGGTGTACATCAGGTGAGGTGACTTTGTACGCAAGTACTGCAATAATGCACAGTTGCAGGCTATAACACAGCTGTTCTTTCTCCTCTGCCAGCTGTTGTTTGGCAGGACGTGCCTATCCGTTAGGTGACATTCCTGAAGATCTGGTGCCTCAGGTGAAAAACCAGGTAAGTAGTTTTATTAAACCCAGATAGCATTGAGAAAAAGTGTATTGTTTGGTTAGCAAGTGTGTTGCTAATTTCTGCTATCACACGCTGATGTTCCATACAATTAACACTCAAGTCTGTTTTGTTTGTATGGGGTTTGTATCGAGTCATGACACTCTTTCTGCCTCAGTTATATACTGCACAGATCTCATAGAAAATACAGATCTCATAGAAAACACAAGCGCGTGCGTGTTTAGTATTCTCAGCAGTTTGCTCTCAGCAGGGCTTTTTCCTCTTTGTTGCCCTTCCAAATTGCTCAAATGATTCGTTCTGGGATGGACGACCTCCAAAGGAACTTAAATACAGACATGGATCTCACACACAACCTAAAGCTGGTCTCTCTCTCTCTCTCTCTCTCTCTCTCTCTCTCTCTCTCTCTCTCTCTCTCGCGCATATCTCTCATATACAGACACATAGAGTGCTGTCAGACTCTGTAAGTTTGAGTGAAAAGCATGACGGACTGGGTTGTTTACCTCAATGATGTGTAGAAATGATCTGTACTCAGACAAGACAGAATTTTCTGGGAAAAAAAAAAAAAAACTTTGGGTTTCAAGATGGGCTGCATGATGCACACTGTAAGAAAAAAACATCCATGGAAAAACAGAAAATATGCATGTAATTTTCTTTCAGGACATTATCGGTTAAGTTTACAGACATTTATTTTAACCCTAAAACACAATAAAACATGTATGTAGACACACACTTGTAAAAATACAATTATGTAAAATTATTATGTAAAATAGTTACAATACATTGGGTCGCATTTATACAGAGTGCTTTTCTTAGAGAATATATATATATATATATATATATATATATATATATATATATATATATATATATATATATATATATATATATGTCTGTTTGTGTGTGTGTACAGTATATAATATAATACATGTAAAACACAGTAGTCATATATCATATAGTATATGTTATGCAACAGGGAGTATTAAAATGAGAAAGGGATTTGTGACCTTGTGTGTGAATTTGGCATATCATCTTTGGGCCTTAAGGGATCATGTTCAAAGACACGTGTGCCCAGAGAGAATCCTGTTCATCTTTGATCCCTCAACACACTGACACACATCCACATTCCCCTACACACACACACACACACAGTGTCATATCTGCAGGTCCATGTCCTTGAGCCCACCCTCCTCCCTGCTGTAAAACACAACATTGGTGTTTCAAAGATGAGCACCTCCAGATGATGCCCAATTACATATTTTTATGTGTGTGTGAATGGGAGATAATGACTAACCTTTTGGTACATGCTGCTCTCACACAAACACACACGCTAGTGGGAAACTGTACCACCTGGTCACCATGGCAACAAGTCAGCCCTGTACTGTTCTCTGATGAGAATGGGTTGAATTTCGATTTAGTTATTGTGTAGAGGGATTGGGCCCTGAGTATATATGCAGAACAAATGAGAGAGATTTACATTTTACAGTGTTTTTTTTAACACTTTACTTGAAGCCTATTTAATTAATATTTTCACAATGTGTTCAAGAATTCCTTGTCATACATTTACATCCTTTTAAAAATAATAACAGCCTCAGTTAATACATAAGCCCAGTTTTACAGGCAGGGCTTAGATTAAGCCAGGATTAGGCCTTAGTTCAGTTAGGGCATTTAAGTGACTTTTACAAATGTACCTTAGAAAAAAAAAAAAAACATTACTGATTTGCATCTTGAGACAAAACAATGGCACAAGCATGATTTAGATATGTCAGTGCCAGTTGCTTTCATTTAAAACAGCTCAAACATGCATTTTAGTCCAGGACTAGGCTTAAGCCTTGTCTGTGAAACCGGGGGTATACTAGTTACCTTTTCATGGTTACACAATAATGCATAAATGCATAAGGCACACATGAAAACAAATGACATAACAAAGGAATAAATAAATAATATTGAAAAAGTATCACTGTTTCCACAAAAATATTATGCAGCACAACTGTCAACTCTCTATGATAATAATAAGAAATATTTATTGAGCACCAAATCATCATATTAGACTGGTTTCTGAAGGATCATGTGACACTGAGGACTGGAGTAATGATGCTGAAAATTCAGCTTTGACATCACAGGAATTAATTACACTAAAACAGATTGATATTGTAAGCCATTTTAAACCGTAGTGATATCTCACAATATTACTGGTTTCTATTTTTTGTTCTTTTTTAATAAATGCAGCCTGTGTGGAGACTTCTTCCAAATCATATTATCCCCAACATTTTGAACAGTGAATACATTTATTTAGGCATCACAACATTATAATTTACAGTTTAAAAATGGACATTCATTTTGAGATTTGCTAAAAATAACATTGTTTCATTAGTGTTTTAAAGATTAACTTAAAGTGTTCATTTAAGTGGTAATATAAAAAAAAAACAGCAGTATGCACAATTAAATATCCCGTATCGACCAATACTTTACCAAAAAAACTCCAATATCTGCATATAAACAATATGATAGTGATAAATTATTCATCCTTAATTATAGTTAAAATCAATTTATACACTACTTACAGGATTCATTAAAATGCAGTGTTGTGCATTTTAAATGGTATTTTTGAATTTATTCCAGGTGTTTGAGTTCCTCATTCGTCTGCACTCGGTGGAGGCTGCACAGGAAGAGGAAGTGTATCCCTATATCCGAACTCTCCTGCACTTCGACACTCGAGAGTTCCTCAATGTCTTGGCACTGGTGTGTATCAGTTAATCCATAACTCAATAACTTATTACTCAATACATGAGTCTTCTAGAAATCTGTTGTATATTCTAGTCAGGGTGTACTGTAGTTAATTTGCCCTTTCAGATCTGAATGTTAATATATCCTTGCTTCACAGACATTTGAGGACTTCAAGAATGACAAACAGGCTCTGGAGTATCAGCAAAGGATTGTGGACATTTTACTGAAGGTTACTGAAACATATTTCACACTCTTAGTTTTTTTACCCCCCTTTGTCACACACACACACACACACACACACACACACACACACACACTTTCCCTCTATTTGTGTAAAAAGTGTTAATCATTGGAATGTAAATCATGTGAATGAGATCATTTCATCTGCTGGAGAACTGCATTCTTCCTTCCTTTCCTCATCACAGCTCATTCAAGAGTCCTCAGCAACTCAAATCATCATCAATCATCTCTCTCTCTCTCTCTCTCTCTCTCTCTCTCTCTGAGCATGTGCGAGTGTGGTAGGGAGAGTGAGCGTAGTGTGTAGAGCGAGCGTGGACTTTGACAAATTTGAAAGTATTTTCCTATTTTCTTCTTTTATTTTTTCTTTATTATTTTTTCCGCTCGCGGCTTTTGTCGCGTGTCGGTATGGCCTCTGAAGTTAGGCAGGGAGTCTCACACCTGTCGATGCGTAATGGTTGCAGGTGTGTGCCTGATATTGGCGTGAGCGTGGAGGATGTTCTCGTGGTGGTGGGAAGAATTATAGGTTTTGAAAATATTCTCTCAGCATCGCGTATGAACAAAGCCGTTATTGTGTTTTTAAAAACAGAACAGTTAGTTAATCAAGTGAGTGAGAATGGATTATGGATTAAGGAAACCTTTGTGCCCTTTACTCCTTTAACGGCTCCGGCAACTAAAGTCACTGTTTCTAATGTACCGCCCTTTGTCTCAAATGACGCGATTGTTAAAGAGTTATCCTGATATGGTAAAGTCGCAAGTCCTGTAAGGAACATTTCATTGGGATGTAAAAATGCTGATGGATGGGTCATGGAGATGGATCATATATGCTGTATACAAGTACAGATAACCTAAAGTGCTTTGAATGTGGAAATATAGGTCACAAACGTTTCACCTGTCCCCCCAAAAAAGCGGATGTTGAGCAGCAGTTGCCTGTTGATCTTACTGAAATAGTGCATCACAATGATACCAGTGATATTGAGGATAATACGGAAAAAACACAGGATGAACGAGTATCTGAGAAACCAAACAAAAGGCCGTTGGAGGAGGTACACGGGCACAAAGAGGTGAGTAAAAGCGATGATGGTATGGATGTGGAGAGAATTGAGAAGGCTGAATGTAGTTCTGCGCTTGTCATAAATGATGATGTTGAAGTAAAAGAAAATGAGTTTGTAACACAGCCTGCGATAGAAAGGGCTGAGAAATGCTCGGTGGGTGAGTTAGATGGGCTATCTCAGTGTACAGATGACAGTTTGAAAGATGATGGACACTGGTCTGAAGGGTCAGAAACGTCAAAAATAGATACAGAAGATCTGTACACTGTGGGACAAATCAATTATTTTCTGGATGAGACAAAAGGTAAAAGCATAGAAGTGAGTGATTTTTTCCCATATCTGGAAAAGTTTATCTCATCTGTAATATGGGCAACGAAAAATTGCAGTACTGATGAGTTGTCAAAACAGAAACGTTTTAGGTTAAAGAAACATATAACTGAAATTAGGAAAAGGTTTAAGACAGGGAAGAATGAATGTGCGCTCACAAATGGTACTAATCTGAGTGCAGGAACTGCTATTCTTTTCTCGCCTTCTATAAAAGCCAAAGTTTTGGAAAAAAGTGAAATTGAACCAGGAAGAGTTTTAGCAGTTAAGGTTGATTTAAATGGTCTTGTTTTTATGTTTATGCACCTAACATAGGAGCTGAGAGAATAATTCTCTTTGATAAATTAAAAGGTTTTTTAGGAAAGCAGAAGGGTAATTTTTTAATCTTAGCTGGGGATTGGAATTGTACAAGTAATGCTTTGCTTGATAGAAATGGAGAGGAACCTCATTTTTAGTCATCTACATTACTTGATAATGTCATTAAAACATCTAATCTCACTGATATATGGAGAGAAAATAATCCTTCTGTTAAGAAATATACATGGGTAAAGGTTAGTGACGGGAGGATTTCAGCAGCATGACTAGACAGACTGTACTTATCAAATAGTATGAAAAGTCGAATTTTTAATACATCTATTGTCCCCACATCCTTTACTGATCACAAATTAATCACTATTGATTGTAACTTGAACTCTAAGAAAAATAGAAGTGTTTACTGGGACTTTAATGTCAAGTTGCTATAAGATAAGAGCTTTTGTGATTCTTTTAAGCACTTTTGGGAGACATGGAGAAAAGATAAAACAATATTTGATAATGTTATTCTTTGGTGGGAAATTGGTAAAGCTTACATAAGGGATTTTTGTCAGCAGTATACATCTTGCTCTAATTTTAGTTTGAAACAATCTCTGGAACGGCTTGAAAGAGAAATCCTTGCCATTGAGAAAAACATGATGGGTGATCTTTCTCCCAATGTGCATGAGTGGTCTGAGAAGAAATTAAAATTAAGCTCCATTTTAAATGAAAACGTTAAAGGAGCTCTTGTGAGAAATAGATTATTGTCTATAAAGGATATGGACAGTCCCACCTCAACGCAAGAGTGTAGAAGTTAACCAAATGCATAACCTGAAGGATGACAATGGACAATGTACATCTGACCCTTTGGAAATGCGCAGACTAGCAGTGAATTTTTATTCACATTTATACTCACCTGAGGATATAGACATCCCAATACAAAATGGATTTTTACAAGATCTTACTCGGCTAAATGAAGAAGATAAACAAGCATTGGAGTCTGGATTAACTTTTGTGGAATTAAGTGATGCTGTAACAGGTCTTTCGTTGGGTCGTACCCCTGGTATAGATGGACTTCCTGATGAATTTTATAAACATTTCTGGACAACAGTTGGATCTGATTTATTTGAGGTGCTTAAGAAATGTGATCGTATTGGCTTCTACCCAAGAGCTGCCAACGGGCTGTTTTAACATTGCTTCCAAAAAAGGTGATCTTACCATACTAAAGAACTGAAGACCTTTGGCAATTCTTTGCACTGATTATAAAATTTTATCAAAGTGCCTTGCCAATAGATTGAACAAAATATTGTTTAAAATAATACACAATGATCAATCATACTGTATAAAAGATAGATGTATTGCTGATAATTTACACTTGGTACGTGATGTTATTGATTATGCAATGTGTTATAATATTGATGTAGGAATATTGTCGCTTGATCAGGAAAAAGCTTTTGATCGTGTTGATCATCGATATCTTTTTAAAGTATTAGAAGCTTTTGGGTTCGGAGAGAAAATTAGGAAAATGATAAAGTTGTTGTACAATAATGCAGTATGTATAGTAAATATAGCAGGAGGTTTGAGTGTCCCTGTTAAGGTACAGAGGGGTATCAGACAGGGATGCCCACTTTCTGGTCAGCTTTATAGTTTGGCTATAGCACCTCTTCTATGTAAATTAAGAGAGAGTCTAATGGGTTTGTGGTACTGGAAACACGAGGAGACGAGGAATACCAGGAAACAGGATATTTAATTAACAAAACTTAGGAAGCACAGAATCACACTTTTCTGAGGAGAACACAGGGTTTAAATACACTAGAACAGATTAGGGGAACAAGGCACAGCTGGGGCAAATTAACCAAACACAGGTGAAGGGACTGAATACAAACGATGAGCGGGAAAAAAGAAACAGGACTGAACCAAATACACAAAGAATGGGGGACCACAGGACACACATGTAACATTACGCCCCCTCCCGAAAAGGCGCGACCTCGCGCCGTAGAACTTCAATGGGGTGGGGGGGTGGGCGCCCTGGAGGCTGACCAGGGCGAGGCCTATCCAGAGCAGGAAGCCTCCAGGACGTGGCCAGGGCGGAGCAGGCTGAGTGCGTGGCCAGGGCGGAGCAGGCTGAGGGCGTGGCCAGGGCGGAGCCGGTAGTGCAGGGGCCCAGGGTGGATCAGGTAGCACTGGGGCCCAGGGTGGATTATTTTTTCCAGGTGGCCATGGCGGAGTCCTATATCATATCCTATACCCCACCCCCCGGGACGGGACCAGCGGAGTAGGCTCTTGCTCGGGATCGGTGCTGGACGGGACCAGCGGCGGGAGCTCAGGCTCGGCAGGGCTGGCGTGGAGCTCAGGCTCGTCAGGGCTGGCGTGGAGCTCAGGCTCGGCAGGGCTGGCGTGGAGCTCAGGCTCGGCAGGGCTGGCGTGGAGCTCAGGCTCAACAGGGCTGACCAGCGGCGAAGGCTCGGCGGGAGGAGAATCAGGCTGGCTGTCTCAGCCGGACGAGACTCCAGCTCAGGAACAGCAGACCCTAGTTCAAGCGCTGGCGGGCAGGCAACGGGCTCAGGCGCTGGCGGGCAGGCAACGGGCTCAGGCGCTGGCGACCCGTTCTCGGGCTGGATGCTCTCGGGCTGGACGGTCTCTGTGGGACGAGGCTCTGGACCCTGGGCGGTCTCGTTGGGACGAGACTCTGGGACTATGGCCTTCCTGGCAGCACGTGCTGATGTCAGCGGGGTTTCGGCTACACAGGAAATCAGTTCAGGACATCCATATACCGACCCGGTGGCTGATTTGATGGTAGGCGTGATGGAGATGGCTGGAGACGGTGGTTGAGTGGCGATGTCATCAGCCTCACCCACGGTAAAGGCTGAGCCACTCAACCACAGCACATAGTCCAGGTACTGGGCAAATGAGCCTTGCTTGCTGCAGCTGGCGCTTGCTGGTATAGGATATCATCCAAGCCACACCAAAACACAGTCTTTAGGACATCATCTGCCCAGCTTACCCCTTCAGAGAGTTCCAGGAATTCAGTCACATATTCTTCAATGTGACGACCATCCTGGAAACAGGTCAAAAGAGGGTTGGTGGAGTTGGAAGCTGTGATGAAAATGCCCACCTCAATCTGTAGTTTGTGGTCGTCGTTCTTCACCTTTTCTTCTTTGGGTCCGTTCTTCTGTTACGGGTGTGTGGTACTGGAAACACGAGGAGACGAGGAATACCAGGAAACAGGATATTTAATTAAGAAAACTTAGGAAGCACAGAATCACACTTTACATAAACGAGAACGGACCAGGAGTGAGGAGAACACAGGGTTTAAATACACTAGAACAGACTAGGGGAACAAGGCACAGCTGGTGAAGGGACTGAATACAAACGAGGAGCGGGAAAAAAGAAACAGGACTGAACCAAATACACAAAGAATGGGGGACCACAGGACACACATGTAACAGTTTGAAGGTGAAAGGTGATATTGTTAATGAGTATGTAAAGGTTTCAGCTTACGCTGATGATATTACTGTTGTTTTAAGGGATGTTAAAGATGTTCAGGTTTTAAAAGAGATTTTATTAAGTTATGGTAAAGCTTCATCTGCAAAAGTTAACTGGGCAAAAAGTGATGCTTTGTGGTGTGGTTTAGACCACAACACTCCAGCTCTCCCAAGTAATCAAAAATGGGGAAAATCTGGGTTAAAATATTTGGGGGTGTTTTTAGGAAAGGAGGATAACAAGAGACAGAATTGGGAGGGCCTGGTGGAGAAGGTGTGTGCTCGGTTGTCTTGCTGGCGTTGGTTGCTACCCCAGTTATCCTATAGGGGAAGAGCCCTGGGGCCTCATGTATAAACGTTGCGTACGCACAAAATGGGCATAGAAATATGCGTACGCATTTTTCCACGCGCACATCGGGATTTATAAAAAATAAACTTGGCGTAAATAAGTGCGCACCGTAAGGATGCTTTTGACCGTGCGTACGCACTCTTTTAGAAGAGTATGGGTTTTGGCGACACCGATGGTGAGCTGGAGTCAAATGTCTTTTTGCTTACTATTAGACAGAGAATCTAAAGAAAATTATACATCTACAGAAAGATAATACAAATATAATTTCACAAACCTATCATCACTTGAAGCAAACATCCATCCCTTCTTAAATGACCGTGCCAGCACGCGCGTTGGGCCGTTTGGTGAAACTGACGCATATAGCCTATAATCTAACGGCAGATGGAGTAAAACCGTAAATCTTCATTATGAGTCCAAATCATAAATACTGTCCATATTCACAATAACAGTTTAAATAAATAAGAAAATGGTTTAAACTATGTTTTACTTTTGATATAAACATTTAGATTAAATATGCCATTCTCATTATCGGAGTTAAACTCTTAAACTACATGAAATCATTACTGAGAAGTTACAATATATATATATATATATATATATATATATATTCAATAAATAGAAATAGACCTATTTGTTGTGGATGCATTGCTTTTGAACACTTTTCTTCTGGCATGCTGTGTTTTAATGTTTTAACTAGAGATTGTCTGAGAAAACTGTTTCGTGCAAATACTATAATAATTCCATTATCCATTAAAATATCAATCAATTAAAAATACTATTTGGGCAGTGGAAAAGATTGAGAAAAACTTTCTCTGAAATGTATTTAACACTATTTGATTTATTCATTCAAAAACAAGGCAAGGATATAGGCTACTAAAAAAAATGTTTGTAATAATGTGACGGCACATCCGCATTTCATATTTTCCTAACGTCTTGTACCGTTAAACTTGGTATCACGTGGATGAATAATCATATGCAAATGATATGCAGATGAGGATATGCATAGTAAAACTAGGCGTTGTAATCTCCATATATGGTTATTTCGGGGAGGAGACGCACGTGCGCATAATCTCCCGCTGACTGGGTTTTATAAAGTGAATTCTGCGCAGGTTCTGGCGTACGAACGGTTTTATAAATCTGAAAACTTTTGTGCGTACGCAAATTCTGCCTTATGTGCGTACGCACACTTTAAGGATGAAATCTACGCAAAGTTTTATGCATGAGGCCCCTGGTCTGCAACAACCTTGTAGCCTCAACGTTATGGCACAAAATGAACATTCTGGATCCTCCTGAAGATTTGATTGGGAAAATTCAAAAACGCTTAACAGACTTTTTTTTGGTCCTGTAACCACTGGATAAAAGCATCAGTTTTGTTTCTGCCCAGACAAGAAGGTGGACAAGGACTGGTGGATATAAAAAGCAGAATTAAGACTTTCAGACTACAGACAGTAAAAAGATATCTTTACGGAGTGGATGTTAGCTGGTCTGGAGTAGCTGGTGCCCTCCTTAGAAGAGCAGGAGGGATGGGGCTGGATAAACACTTGTTCTCTTTCATCATCTCGTGTTCGAGATCCACCTATGGGAAGGGCATCCGTCCCTGACCTCTGCAGAAGCATCCAATTGCACCAAGTCTGGCTAGACAGACAGAAGCGCGCGACTAATGCCCGGTGATGCCACACCCCCTCACCTACGGGCATATAATATCTGTGCGCGCTGCTATTCCTCAGTTGACATTCGCTTCTCGCGACCTCTGCACTGACACAGTTCGGTTGGATTAACGTTACGCTGCTCGCTTTCGAGTCTACAGGAGGACATATCGCCAGATCAGCCTCCGCCAGACGTGAGTGACAGTCATTTTCTCCAGCCTATCCGCTGTGTATTTTGCATCCGGAGCCGCCGAGCTCTCACTGTCCTTCACCTGCTCCTCCTTACATGGCTGCCCGCCACGTATTTTCCGAGTTCTTCACCGCTGGCCCACCCATGGCTATGTGATCGTCTAAACAGCCGCTTCCCCCGGGGAACAGTCCATCACGACGAGCCTGCCCGGCCACGTGTGGTGCTCTCATCGCCGCTAAGGACCCTCTCGTTCTGCGCGGTCCGCTTGGGCTTAGCACGCTCAAGTAGCTTTGGAGAACCCGGAGAATTGCGGTCATTGTAATTGCTGCCCATGTAGCTTTTTACAAAGCCGGCTTTTAGTTGCACTATCCAGCGCACCGTGCTTGGCATTTCTTAGGGGGACACGGTGATGATGACGCGCTACCGGGGGACTCCCGGAGCGCCACCGATAAAATATTTGAGCGGTATTCAGCCCAATCCGCATTCCCTGAAGAGGACATCTTCGCGGGAAAACCTCACTCTCGTTGACGTACCGGTCAGTTCCGGCGACGAGGATGACGCGGTCTTTCTAACGTTCCCTAGGCTAGCGCTCACGCGGTTTTGCCTCAGTCGATCCTCCTGGAAGTTTGTGAGCGAGCGGCCGTTTGTCTCAACATTGTGTGGCCAGCTCCATAGAGCGCCACCGACCAGGATAGGAATATTTACGACGGGTAAGCGCGGGTAACGTTACCACCGCCCAGCCTGAGGAAACAACTCTTCAACGTTTTTTCCAGTGTTCGCGAAGCTCTCAAGCACGCCTGGAGCCTTCCGCTAGATTGTTAACACTGTCTCACGGGCCTTGATGAGTTACGTGTTGAGGTTTCTATTTATGCCTTCCTAGGAAGGCGGCCCTGAACGCTAGCAGCCCGCCTGTTGTTCCACAATGGGAGCCTCGAGCCCGCGTTCACGGGCCACGAGCCCTCCGTATTCTTCCGGTCCCGGAACTCTTGTCCGAAAGACACGGGGTCTCCCTCGGACGGTCGGGTAATCCCGTCTCGTGGCTACCAAGCCACAGGGGGGGCTGTTGTGAGGGAAAGTACATAAGCAGTGTTACCACACCGCACACATTTGGTTCCCTCACCCAGTTATTAAAGGCTTCAGCCCCAGTGTTTCCCAACACAAAACATAAACTATTATTAAAGGAATCAAATGAATTCGTGCAGATTTTTATATCTGTCAACATAGAGAGCAAATCTCTCTGATCCCTTGCATGTCGCCCCAAGTCCACCCTCAAGATGGCGCCATTGCCTCACAAATCAACCAGCTGGGCTCGCACAGCTCAGTTGCGGCTGCAAGCCCATGTGTTCTTAGCGCACGTTGTGTGTGGAAGGCTTCGTCCTTGTGTTTCCAACACATAACTAAAAACACATTTAAACAAACTATTCATATATATCCTTAAAAAATTGATATTTTTTTCTGCCTGCACTTGAGACTGCCCAGTTCATGTGTTCAGGAGATGTGTGTTTTCCCCCCAATTTCAGGGGGCTCCTTGTGGGTGAAAGTTTAGCACAGTGTACACTACACTATGTTTGCCCAGTTCACACAGTGTTTGCCCAACACAAAACACACTAAGTTACGAATCAAATATTCGTTTTGGAGAGAAGACCTCTCTCCACAAAGAAAACTTCTCACTGCAGAGAGAGAAAATCCTTCCGAACCCCTGCATGTCGCCTCTAGTGTGCCCACTAGATGGCGCCTTTGCATCACATATGAACCAGCTGGGCCCACATTGCCCCGCTCCGGCCAGAGCGGGGGCGCTCGCTAGGTTTAAAGCGGTTTGGCAAGCAATTCAGCGCCCGAGTGGGTTTTGCGCACCGTAACCCTGGGTCACAAGCTGCAGTTTGCTATAATAGTTCCGCTTTTCAACGGCGTTCTCTCTTCTCACACACACACAAAAAAAAACGCCTCACACATTCTGAAAGAAGAAAATTCCTTCCTCCTAACTATGGAGAGATATTCAGATGGTGCCACCTATTCTGATAAACCATGGTTTTTATTCCTGGTTTTTTTCATGTTCCAAAAAGGTGTGGCCATCCTTTATTGGATCTTCAAGTGTTGAATAAACATTTGAGAAAATACATTTATAGAATGTGACACAAGGCTCTCTCGCCTGTGCCATTAAGCAGAACGACTGGTTCACAGCAGTCGATCTCAAAGATGCTTTCCTTCTCATAAACATCCACCCTCTTCACAGGAAATATCTTCGTTTTCGCCTACAAGGCATTGTTACGAATTCACAGTTCTCCCGTTCGGGTGCAATTTATTTCCCTGAACCTTCTGTCTGTGTGTGGAGGTGGGCGTGACTCCCCTGAGACTATCAGGGCTGAGAATTCTTACCTACATAGACGATTTGCTCATCATAGCAAAATCAAAGGCGGAGGTGTTGCTGACACAGTCCGGGTGCTCGCGCACATCACATCTCTCTCGGGTTCAAGGTGAATGTGAGCAAAACAATTCTGACTCCCAGTCAGAATGTAATTCCCTGAGCTTGATCTTAAACTCAGTCTCCATGCGAGCGCATCTCTCACTAGAGCGTGTTCGCTCGCTGATGGACTGTCTGTCTCAGTTCAGTGAAGGGGCGAGAGTTCAATATCGCACATCCCTCAGGCTGCAGGGTCTCATGGCTTCATCTATCCAGTTGTGCCGTTGCGTCTCCTGAGAATAAAAGTGTTTACAAAAAGGATTTTGTCACTACATTTCAGCCCGTTACGCGGTCTCTGCTGCTCGGTACGGTGACGCGCGCCTGCTTGGCAACCCTGCGCCATTGGTTGAGTGAGAATTTTACGCACGGGGAACCGGCCTCGGGACGGTTACGATGCGTAAAGTTTTTATGACAGATATGTCCTTAACAGGCTGAGTAACCACCCAGGAAGGCAGTACGGTGAACGGTCTGTGGCAAAACAGACTACGTTCAGCGCACATAACTTTTTAGAGCCTTTTACCAATTGGCTTTATGCCCAGCTGCACTACTTCCTGAACTTCAGCCAGCTCCTTGTTTCCTGTCTGCCATTATTGGCCAAATTGATTAATTCAGGTGTGTCTGATTATTGTTGCCATGACTACTGAGGTCAAGTACACCTGAATTAATCAATTTGCCCAATAATGGCAGACAGGAAACAAGGAGCTGGCTGAAGTTCAGGAAGTAGTGCAGCTGGGCATAAAGCCCATTGGAAAGCTCTTAATCATTTTCTGCCTCGCCTGCAGGGAGATCACATTCTGGTACGGTGTGACAATACCACGGCCGTGGCTTATTTCAACCGTCAGGACGGCATACGCTCGTAGAAACTTCATGCTCTAGCACACAAGCTTTTGGTGTGGAGCAGACGGGTTTTCTTGTTGTCACGCACATCTCACGTTCCGGGCACTCTGAACAGAGGCGGATTGGCCCTTTCCGCCTCTATGGATGAGATTCGGACGGGCGAGCATAGTTCAATTCGCATAACGCGAAAACTGCCATTGTCCTATGTTCTTCTCTCCAAGTGATATGGACGCGCCCCTCGGAGTAGACGCACTGACCCACCCATGGCCCAGAGTGCTCCTGTATGCTTTTCCTCCCCTGTGCCTGATATTCCACACATTGGCCAGGGTGAGAGAGCAGGGCCTGTCTCTCATTCTGATAGCACCCAGGTGGGCCAAAGCACCGTGGCTGGCGGAGATAATTCCTCTGTTATACTCCGAGGCGTGGTGCCTTCCCGTTCGTACGGACCTATTGTCCCTAGCCAACGGGGAGCCTTACCACCCCCACCCGGACAGGGTGGCTCTCTGGGCCTGGCCCGTGAGAGGACGAACCGGAACGCACTTGGGCCTTCGCCGTGTGTGGTCGCCATTATTTAGTATGCCAGGGCCGTCTCTTCACTACCCTTATATGGCTGTAAGTGGCAAGTGTTCGAAGGGTGGTGCGATGGGCGCGGTTTCACATCTTTTCAGTGAGCAGTTCCTGATAATTTGTGTTTTTTTCAAGACCTCATGGAAAAAGGCAGGTCCTTTTCTACCATTAAGGTCTACTTAGCTGTGTTTTCAGCCTGTCATGCGGTTTTTGAGGGCTCGACTGTCGGGCAGCCCCCTCTATTCCGCAGTTTTATGAAGGGTGTACACCGCTCTTTACCAGTCATCAGGAGAACTGTCCCGGATTGGGACCTCTCCATGGTGCTGGAAGCACTGTCTCAACATCCTTTTGAGCCTCTGGATAGTATTTCCCTTAAGCTTCTGTCCTCCAAGACAGCTTCGCTCTTGGCCTTGGCATCTGCCAACGTGTCAGTGAGCTACATGCACTCTCGGTTCATCCCTCCTGCTCTAGTTCTCCCTCAGTGGAGATAAGGTTTCCCTTAAGCCTAACCCAGCCTTCATGCCGAAGTGTTTCCCTGTGTTCACTTTGGAGGTGTTGGAGCTGTCCGCCTTTCACCCTCCACCTTTTACCTCTCTAGAGGATCAGAGGCTGAATGCTCTGTGTCCAGTTTGTGCTTACAGGCATATGACCAGAACCTACATCTTCCGGAAGAGCGGCCAGCTCTTGGTTTCATGGGCCCCCCTGCACAGAGGGAGTTCCATATCGAAGCAATGCCTCTCACATTGGGTTGTGGACGCTATAACTGTGGCTTACGAAGCAAATGGAGTGCAGCCCCCAAGGGGCATCAGAGCTCATTCCACTAGGGGCTTAGGGCTCCTCTTGGGTTCTGTTTAGGGGAGTGTCACTGCAGGACTTCTGCTCCGCTGCCAGTTGGGTTTCTCCTCATACCTTTTGTGCGTTACTACCGGCTGGATGTCACCAGTACCTCGGTAGCACATTCGGTTTTAGGGGTGGGGTCTTCTTAGCTCCTCCCTGTAACCCTGTTAAAAAATACCAATAAGAGTGAATGGGCCGGCTGGCCATGTTCATTCCTGTCACCAAACATTTACCTCCCCTTTTTGGGTATAGGTTATATGCCTTGGTGGGTTGGGGTTACTATCATGCATATGGTTCATGCATGTTTCATGTCCTGCTTGTCCACAGTAGTTAGGTGTGGCTTCACCTTTGCAGGCTCATGATTGATGGACGTGTCAGGCACCGCCTCCCTGAGGTGACCGTCTTTCTCTGGCTTTCAGAACCTCACTGTGAGTGTATTGGGCAATCGGGGAGCTGTCCATGTCTCTCCCATAGGTGGATCTCGAACGCGAGATGATAAAAGAGAACAATAGGTTACTATCGTAACCCCGGTTCTCTGAAACATCGAGTGGAGAGATCCACCAGCTTTTGTGTAAAACAAACGTGCAAAACAACATTGCACACTGAAAAGTACTGCTCCAAAAATTGTATTAAAAAAGCAACGTTTCGACCCTCAGGTCTTCATCAGGCATGCCTGATGAAGTCGACCTGAAGGTCGAAACGTTGCTTTCACACTAGAAATTCCCAAGTAATGTTCTAATTACTACAATCTTTTTATTAAAACTGACTGCTTACTATTGTTGTTTTACGTTACTGTTATTCATTTGTGAAGTATTAATACTGCTTATGTGTTCAGTACAAATATCTGAAAATAAGCCAATACAGACAACATTTTATTTAATTATTTATATTCAAGGTGTGAATTGTAAATTACCAATTCATAAAAAAAAAAAAAACTGTTCTAGGGCTTACATTAATCATCTGTCGTTAAAATGTAAAATAATATACTTACAAGCCAAACACAGATGTAGTTTGCGAATGACTGCTAGCTCAGACGTTTGTTAGGATGTAAACTCAACTTGGTTGGCTGTATTAATTGTTTACCTCAGCAACATGTTAACTTGGTTATCCATGTGCATAATAAAACAGAACTTAAATTACAGATGTTATCCAAAATCCTGTTAACATTTAGGAGACCATGCACACCAACATTATCAATCACTTGACAAAAAGATCCTGCAGTAACAAGAAAGTTAAAAACTCCTGGAATTCACCTTGGATGTTACTAAATGGCTTAATAACTGTGGTTTAATCTCCTTCCTTGAGTGAAATCTTCTTAAATGCAATGCAAAAATATCCACTGGACAAGAAAGACACATTGAATTAAATGTGACTTTGAAGTAGAATGACTGCAATAGTATTTTCTTGCAAAATATACTCAAATAATCTTTATTTTATTTACAACTTCAGAAAAAAAAAAAAAAAAAAAAAAAACCTTTACAGACACTATACACACACTAACTGCTTGAGTCTATACACATTAACTAAGTCCCTGTGTGTCTGTGTGCACACTTTCCAGGTTATGGTGGACAATTCCGACTTCACCCCATCTCAGGTCGGCTGTCTTTTCACCTTCTTGGCACGACAACTTGCCAAACCAGATAATACCCTCTTTGTTAACCGGAAGCTGTTTGACCAGGTGAAGTGTCTGTATGCTTTTTTTCCACAGTCCATCTTTTTGAGGCCTCACCTTTTCCATCTACAGTATTCTGTCTTTTTAAAATGTTTTATCAGAGCTATAATCGTTACAGCAAAAGATTTATAAGAAGGTGTTAGTTTTGATAAAGACAATTAGCAGCTTCTGTAAAAATAGCTCACCCACATTAGAAGCGTTATGCTTGTTTTTCGACATGTTAGATATTACATGATTTTGCACCCTGCACTGGGGCCCGATCTAAATTAGATAACATCAATTTAAAATCAGTCTGGAAGTTTTTCAGCTACTATCAGTAAAGTTGACACTTGTGATTTCAGTAATATTCTACTTTTCCTACATGGGAAGATGTTCTTTTTGAGGTGTCTTTTATCTGTTGATCATTGTCTTTTGCAGGTTCTAGAGTTTCTATGTAGTCCAGATGATGACTCTAGACATACAGAAAGGCAACAGGTATAAACACAACACCCATCTTAAAACGGTGCTTAATTTGACTCAAGATTAGTTAAAAGATTGATTGATCTTCAAATGATGTGTTGATTTTGGTTTGTTTCAGGTTCTGCTGGAGCTGCTACAGGTCGGTGGTGTGGTCCAGTTTGATGAGGGCCGTCTCCATGAGCTCGCAGAGAAGGCAGAGTTGTAAGAAATCTTCTAATCAGAAAGCAGAACAGTTTAGCTTCATCCACCAGACAGTGTTTTGAATGCATAGTCAAAATGAGTTTGCCCCCCTTTTTTTAATGATGAGATCATACATCTTCTACAGTACAACATAAAAAAGTAATTCGTAGATCAAAACAAATCATCATTTTTAAGGGTCTGGCGTATGATTCGCTGACATAAATTTCTATATTCTATGGAAATGTGGTGATTTTAATTCAATTTACCTCATAGTCAACTCACTAATATGCGCCTTTATTTGGTTACTGTAATAGAACATTTCTGTTACAGATCTTGCCAGAATAACTTAAGTGCACATGGGTGAGAAGACTATGTCCAGATCATATTTCACCCTGAAATCAAAAGAAAGAAATAAGAAAATATAGCTGCGAGCAGCGATTGCGGGCCCAAGCCCAAGCTTTAGTTACCTAAAGGCACCGGGATGGCGGTACCGCCAGCTTTGGCTGTTCATCGCTGCTCGCAGCTATATTTAAGTATATATATGGTGCCTTTTGGGTTATTCTGCACGACGTGCAAAAACTTAACCGCCACTTTTTTAAGTATATATATATGGTAACACTTTACAATAAGGTTCATTATTTAACATTAGTTAATGTATTAACTAACATGAACTAACCATGAGCAATACATTTGTTACAGTATTTGTTAATCTTTGTTGATGTTAGTTAATGATAATAAAGCTGTTCATTGTTTGTTCATGTTAGTTCACAGCGCATTAACTAATGTTAACAAGATTTTAATAAAGTATTAGTAAATGTTGAAATTAACGTTTACAAAGATTAATAAATGCTGTATAAGTGCTGTTCATTATTAGTTCATGCTAACTAATGTAGTTAACTAATGTTAACTAATGAACCTTATTGTAAAGTGTTACCATATATGTGTATATATATATATATATATATAAATATATAAAGAGGGTTATTCTGCACGACGTGCAAAAACTTAACCCCCGCTTTGACTGTCGAAGAGAAGTGTGCTGAAGAGCTTGCATCAGTGAGGGCTCTGCAAAATATATATACATACAAACACACACACACACACACACACACATATATATATATATATATATATAAAGACAGAGAATATTACTTGCTTTACCTGATTAGAATGCTACCTTGAAAAACAAAAATTTTAATTAAATCTCACCCAACAGAGAAATCCCCCTGCCCACTCCCCACACAGGATTGTCCTCAAACAGAGCACTAATCTGTTTATTTTTAAGTTACACATTCTACATTGACTAAAAACACGTTTGATGTTTCTTTTTTAGTCAGAGTATTATTTTATAAAGAAAAAAAATATTTGTAATTCAGATGTAGGGTTGGGTACCGAAACTCGGTGCCAATAGGGGACCGGTTCTGACGTAAACGGTAGTAACCAGACCGAATTAGAATGAACATTTCGGTACCTGATTTCGATGCCTGAGTCCGATGTGCGCGCACTATACGGTTTATTGAAGCACTGTCTGATCTGTCTTGCACGCGCGCTCTTGCTCGCTCGCTCTAGATTCCGGGAGATTTGAACTAATTTGCGATCATCCGGGAGCCGTTATCAATATGCGGGAGACTCACCGAACGTCTGCTGATAGCGAGGAGATTAAATACACGTGAAATGTACACGTGAAATGTTTGGCTGCATTTCACGTGTAAAATTACGCGTCAGAATAACGATTGTCTATGGATGTAGAAGAATCACCATTTGCGCCACGTTGACACTCACGTCGTCATATTATATTAGCGTGCGCATCATCTGCTCCTCAGAGTTCTCTGCTGAAAAAGGAAGCTTGTCGGCAGCGTGAGATATTTGGCAGCGTCTCGTTCCCTATTCAGAGAACATGGGTTACACAGAGACGTTCTCTTTCATATACTCAAAGCTACGTATAAGACGCAGTGGGAACGAAATATCAAACTGGCAAAGAGCTTAACTAGTAAATGACAAGATAACTTCGCCTACATGACTAGTTAAAGCAGATAAAACATGGAAACCTGTAGCCATGTCGATATTATATTACCCTGGTAGTAATCTCTATTAATCTCCAGTATAATTACATTGTTTAATATAATATTGTTTTATTTGATATTATGTAAATATGCACTTTTATTTTATATTGGTTTATTTATTATTACAAGTAACTTGTATTTATATTGTAAGTTAATATTGTGTCCAGTTTGGCCCTGTAAATAAAGGGGTATTATTATTTTTTTGACAAAGTGTGTGCGGTTTCGTTTTCTTAAGTACCGTTTCAAGAACCGTTTAGACACCGGAACCGTTTAAAAAATAACGAGTAGGTACTGGTATCGGATAAAACCCAACCGATACCCAACCCTATTCAGATGAGAATGAGGTTAGTGTTTTACAATATTAAGGAAAACAAATATATTAAAATATAGCACATGAATTTTAAAGGGCACCTATTATGGAAAATTCACTTTTACATGGTGTTTGAACATAAATGTGTGTTGGCAGTGTGTTAGCAAAACCACCCTAGAATGATAAAAATCCACCCAGTGTTTTTTTTTTTTTACAATCTTAAAGGAGAACTCCGGCGAACAATGAACCTTTGGTCTAATAAAACATCGGTACCTAGTCAATCGTTCTATGAGATTTGTTTTCATGATAATCAAATGTAAAGAGTTTTATCTCTAAAAACTGTTTAGCGTATAATGCTAGTAATGGGGGCATTGGCTAAGTAAAAAGAAATCGCTAGTTTATACCACTAACAAGGCTCAAAATAGCCCCACACTAACGCAGTAACATAATGAGGCTCCATACATGCAAAACGAAGCATTGAGAACTTTGTAAGTGTACAGACCGTTTAATAAGAAGATACTTTATGAAGACAGTTCACTTCGCGTACGCAGAAAGGAGCCATCTTAAAAAAAATAGTCTCGATAAGTCGATCCCCGAACACCGCTCATACAGTTCAGAAGTTTGTTGAACTTCATACAGTTCAGATCACTCAGCACGACGTTCGTGGTTTGACTTATCGAGACTATTTTTTAAGATGGCTCCTGTCTGTATACGCGAAGTGAACTGTCTTCATAAAGTATCTTCTTATTAAACGGTCTGTTCACTTACAAAGTTCTCAATGCTTCGTTTTGCATGTATGGAGTCTCATTTTGTTACTGCTTTAGTGTGGGGCTATTTTGAGCCTTGTTAGTGGTATAAACTAGCGATTTCTTTTTACTTAGCCAATGCCCCCATTACTAGCATTATACACTAAACAGTTTTTAGAGATAAAACTTTTTACATTCGATTATCATGAAAACAAATCTCAGAGAACAATTGACTAGGTACCGATGTTTTATTAGACCAAAGGTTCATTGTTCGCCGGAGTTCTCCTTTAATAAATCATATGCACTGTCTCAAAACGAGCTGTTCTAAGATACAGCGCTTTGTGATGTAGAATTGAGCAAGGGGTTTGATTGACAGTGTGGTTGTGGCATAGACCCCGCCCTCGGTGATCTGCACACCATCCTCCGTTGTTTCAACGACAGCCGGTAATGTCTTTTGGAAACATAAATGTTCTGTCATGGGTTAATCCTGTTGTTGTAGCTTAAAAGTTAATCCTCAAGTGTAGATCGTTGTCTACTGTTTGCGATCCACCGTCACCTCCAGTAACAGTAAGTGTATTTTATGATTTTTGAGCAAATAGTATTTTCAGTCGATGTCAGCCAATTCAACAACAAATACATCTAAAGTTGTTGTCGTCGTCATCGTAGGATGTCTGTGTATTTAATTTAAACCTTGTTTGTATAGTGTGTAACCACACGTTTATAAATATATATATTTTTAAAGATATTGTATTAAAAACTGCATATGTTGTTGTTCTGTAAGTTAGCCATCTTCTCACATTTGCCACAGAAGCACCTCTATGACAAGTAAACATGACGCAACAGGTCCCTCGCATAAATGTAATTTCGCTTGTACGTCAAACTTTATCACAGAATGTGTATGTAGTTTCACAAAATTGCGCCAGCGTTAGTGTTTGTGTGTCTGTGTGTGTGCGTTTCACATGCCCATCATTTCAAAGGGGACGCGATTACAACTCTATAAGTACATAAATGTATCAAATAACCATACCGAGACGTACTGGTCCATTCTCATCTGTGTTTATTCTGCCGGAGTCTATTTGTACTATTTATATATTCTGATTCAAACGTACGCTAAATGACATTCAAAACAGCGGTTTCTCTCACTCTCTCAGTACCGACTGCTATACGCATCAAGTTATGCCCTCATCCAAAGGCAGGGCGGGGATATGAAGCTCATTTGCATTTAAGGTGATATACCCCCCGAAACAGCTCATTTTAAGCAGGCCCCAAAATGACATTTTCAAATGGTTATAATAAATTAACTGTGGGGTATTTTGAGCTGAAACTTCACAAATACATTCTGGGGACACCCGAGACCAATATTACATCTTGTAAAAAGGGGCATAATAGGTGCCCTTTAAATTCATTCAGCTTCAATTACCAATTTGTAGTTTACCAATTTATCTTACTTTTATTTAAAGCAAACTATACATTTAAAAGATTAGGGTTATATGCATATTTTGTCATTTAAAAAAATACAAAATTGTTATGCAAAAAGACAAGGACTTGCAGGAAAAATCTACAGTCAGTCAGCCACACACACACACACACACACACACACACATAAACACAGACACCAGCAACCCCCCCCCCTCCTCCCCACACAGACACTGATAGAGACAAGATATACATCCAAACTACATTATCTGACTTTCTTTTGGTCTGAGCTTATTACTGTTAATTAGAAAGTTGATCGGCTTGACAAGAACAATATACGTGGCAAGTTTTGTAACTGTAAGTAAAACGAGCAAAGTTATAACACATTTTATGTGTCCTTTTTTAGACATAAAATTCATTTCCTCGCCACGGCCAAACCGTTCGAGATATCAAAAATCCGTCCGGAATTGAGCATCCTCAATGTCTTGACTTCATGTACACCGAGTTTGGTGGTGATTGGTAAACACATGCCTTGTAATTTGATGTATTTCTCCTAGGAGATTTACTCAAACAACCCATAATTCCCGACTTCCATTTGAACTGTCTTAAAACTTAGAGCATGAAAGTTGTTTGGCCTGATGTGATCTATAAGTTTACCGAGTTTCATATTATTACATTCAAGTGTGTTTGATTTATGGACCAAATTTTCAGATCAAGTTTATGGACCAAGGTAATTTAATTAATAAACTAATTATATAAAACTATTGTCAATGCACTACAATTAAACTGGTTATATTATGTCTTTACTTATAAAAAATTAAAATAAAAACTTATTTAAAACATACCAGGCTTAAGAAATGTATTTTCTTTTTCTGCAGGCCAGACAAACAGCAGTGAAATGGTTAAGCCCCCTCCCCCTACAAACACACACACACACACACACACACACACACACGCACACACAGGCAGGCAAAGACAGAGACAGAGACAAAGACGTAGGCTCAGAGAGAGCATGACCACATTCAAACAAACATATCTGACTTTCTGTGGGTCCTAGCTAATGAGTGTCAATTAGAAAGTTGTCCGGCTCGAGGAGTACAATAAACATACTGATTTTTGTAACTGTAGATAAAACTAACAACCCCACTTTTGTCAAAAGGTGGCGCTACTGAGCCCTCACCACGCCCGTTTCTGAAACTTTGCACATGTCTACTGGCTAATAAATGTGATGTGTCTGACATGTTTCATTAAATTTCAAGCATGCTAAGAGTCTCAAAAGCATCCTAAAACAATGTTAAAGTTTGATGCGTTGCCACGGCAACAGTATCAAAGATATCAAGAATCCATTCACAGGTCTACATCTGCCGTATGTTTACATTATACAGATGAAGTTTGAAGCAAATAGGGTAAAAATAAAAGGGTGATTTCAAAGCATTTTGAAAGTGACACACTTCCTGCTGCCAGTTGGTGGCGCTATAACTTAGAATCACCATAGTCACATGCATGTGATTGGCCTCTTACAGTGAATACACTGCTGAAGTTTCATCAAGATCACTTAATGTATGCTGAAATTATTACACACTTCCTGTTTCACGTTTCTCGCCATAATTTTGTTTCCTTGCCACGGCCAAACCATTCGAGATATCAAAAATCCCCTCGCAGCTGTTCATCCTCAATGTCTTGACTTCACGATGACCGAGTTTCATTGAATTTGGATCAGTGCTCTAGGAGGAGTACTTTAAATTCCATTACATGTCTTTTAAAAACAACCCTAAATAGCCGACTTCCAGTTGGGCTGGGGTAAAAAGTAAGAGTGTGAAGTTTATATGAACCGATGAGATCTACATGTGTACTGAGTTTCATATTATTACATGCAAGCGTATTTGATTTATGGACCAAGTTTTCAGACCCCGTTCCAGGGGGCGCTGTCTAGCCACCCTGCCACGCCCGGGTACCAGCTTCAGCCCGGCTCTGATGGCTGTGGTATCTGACCTGTGTGCAAAGTTTCAAGAGTTTTCAAACCGATTAAGGGCCCCAAAAGCTGCTAAGAGTCTCAAAATCATAAAAAAAAGAATATTACAGTTTGATGCGTTGCTATGGCAACGTTATCTTAGATATTAAATAATGCTTTCACAGGTCTTCATCTGGCGTGTGTTTACATTATACAGATGAAGTTTGAAGCAAATCGGGTAAAAGTAAGAGTGTGATTTCAAAGCATTTTGAAAGTGAAACACTTCCTGCTGCCAGTTGGTGGCACTATATATTTGACTCACAATATTCACATCCATGTGATCGACCTCTTACAATGAACACACTGGTGAAGTTTCATCAAGATCAGTTAATGTATGCAGAAGTTATAACACACTTCCTGTTTCACGTTTCTCGCCATAATTTCGTTTCCTCGCCACGGTTTGGCCGATATCAAAAGATATCAAAAATCCCCTCGCAAACTTTCATCCTCAATGTCTTGACTTCATGCTGACTGAGTTTCATTGAATTTGGATCAGAGCTCTAGGAAGAATTTCAAATTCCATTGCATGTGTTTTACGAACATCCCTAAATAGCCGACTTCCTGTCTGGCTGGGGTAAAAGTAAGAGTGTGAAGTATATATGAAACGATGAGATCTACATGTGTATCGAGTTTCTGTCGAGCCCCCTGTCGAGCCTCCCTGCCACGCCCGGGTACCATCTTTAGCCCGGCCCTGATGGCCGCGGGTTCTGACCCGTGTGCAAAGTTTCAAGAGTTTTTGGGCATGTTAAGGGTCCCAAAAGTGCCCGAATAGTCGTATAAATAATAATAATAATAATAATCCTAAAGAAAACAATAGGGCCTTCGCCCTTTCAGGGCTTGGGCGCTAATAAAGAAGAAGAAGAATAAATAATACCAAGGAAAACAATAGGGCCTTCGCCCTTTCAGGGCTTGGGCCCTAATAATCCTAAGGAAAACAATAGGGCCTTCGCCCTTTCAGGTCTTGGGCCCTAATAAATGCTGTAAGGAATTGAGGCGAATCAAACACAGATTAATCAAATTAATCTCTCATGGGATTAATTCACATGGATTCAACACTCCAAAGGTTCTGGAGCTCACATTCCATTGACTGGATGGCTCCAAAAGGTCTGCTTTGAGGGACCATAAACCCCCCTCAGAAGACTTTTTATGGTCCTGCAGACCAACAGAATGCCACAGAAAGGGGGCACTCCTTTCATCCTGGACAAAGATGTAACCCAGATCTCCTTTTTCTTACTCGCTTATCAGCAAGAACTTTGCTTGACTTTTCGAACATACCATAACCTCACTGTTGAGATCTGAGATCTCACACATAAGATCATTAAAACTCAAACAGAATAATTCTTGGACTCATAACCAAACTACATGAGTTTATGTGTTTCTACAGTTCATATGTTGATGTATTCTGCTTATCACATATTAATCATATGTAATTGTTGTTAAAGGAACACTCCGACTTTTTGGGACTTTAGCCTATTCACCTTATCCCCCAGAGTTAGATAAGTCCACACATACCTTTTTCATCTCCGTGCGTGCTATAACTCTGTTTGACGCACCCACCGCTAGCCTAGCTTAGCACAAAGACTGGATGTGAATGGTTGCAGCTTTCATACTAATCCAAATGAGTGACAAAATAACGCAAACGTTTTCCTATTTACATGTTGTGGTTTGTATAGTCACAGACTGTACAAATATCAAGGCCATATGAGACATAGACATCTTTTAACCGTATAAATACTATATTTTCTGAAGGCGAAGCACTGCTACTTGGGCAGAGTGATAACCATCACCTGAGACGCACCGTGACGAGGAGCAGAGAGTTCGCTCAGTGTTGGAGTAAAGAGTCAGCAATTACTAACGTTTGATAGAAAAGCATAGTTTATCATGGGTGTTTGCTTTATTGTATGAGCTGTGACAATAAACAGGGGAGACCAGGTACAGTACCATGTTTCATTGAATTCCAACCAAAAACGCATCCAGATTTATAAATATCACAGAACATGAATAAATTATTATTATTACAGGAATCAATATATTTTAAATGCAATTTATTAGTTGAACCAAATGTATTCAACAGCATATAATATACAGTATAATTGCATTACTATAGGATAGAAGAAGGGGAAAGTAATTGTTTTTGCACAATGAACTCATAGCCTATTGTACCCTTTTGCACGCTCAAGTTCGTTATTTCCATGGTTATTTCAAATTTAGGCTAGGCGCGCCGCGCGCAGGGTGCAAGTTCAACGCGCTCGTTTTTTTCCAAGCGCGTCCGCGCCGCATCAAGATAAAAACATGTTCATACCCTAATCATATAATAGTGTCACTAACGTTACATTAGATCTGGCTAATGGCACTGTTACAGTAGGTCATCTAAAAACATAACACTTACCTCAGCCGCAGGTGATCCACTTGTCCTGTCTGTGCTATAGATGGGATGGCCGTATCCTTCAGCACATTATGGTCCGTGTGGCAAATTCCATTTTTTCAAAATAGTCGTCCTCGTTGAAATGTACCGAGCAAACATAATGTCCCTTGATCATCTATTTAGGTGTGTTTGGATCAATATCCAGAGTAAGTAAGTTAGCCATTTCTTCATCCAGTCAGCGTTTTTAGTTGGAATACTGTGAAACATGGTATTACCTCCCCTGTTTACTGTCGCAGCTATTTACGAGCGAAAACCCATGACTGTAAACTACGCTTTTGCTATTTATAAATTGCTGACTCTGTTACCCAAACTCTGAGCGAACTCTCCTCACCACGGCGTGTCTCCGGTGATGTGGTTCACTCCGCCAAAGTAGCAGTGCTTCGCCTTCAGAGAATAGTTCCCAGGTTTTATATGGTTAAAAGATGTCTGTGTCTCATTTGACTTTGTTATTTGTACATTCTGTGACTATACAAATCACAACATGTAAATAGGAAAACGGTTGCGTTATTTTGTCACTCATTTGGATTAGTATGAAAGCTGCAACCATTTACATCCAGTCTTTGGGCTAAGCTAGGATAGCGGTGGGTGCGTCAAACAGACTTATAGCATGCACGGAGATGAAAAAGGTATGTATGGACTTATCTAACTCTGGGGGATAAGGTGAATAGGCTAAAGTCCCAAAAAGTCGGAGTGTTCCTTTAACTATTAACTCTTGTAATTGTTATTCAACTATTAGAAGTGTGAATGTGTCGTGCTTCCTATCAAAAGAACCGTATTCTCCTAATTCAAAAGATGGCTTGATTGAAATCTGTGTAAAAATGTTCGTATGATTATAATAATCTATAATCTTAAACTGTTATTTTGTCTCTCTGCTAAGTGCAGGAGAACCAGGCAGATCACAAGGTTGTGATAAGCAAGTCAGATCCACCTCCTAAAATTATACCATTGTCCCATTGGCCAGAAGTTTCTGGGAGGTTGGACTGAGTTTTAAGTTAAAGATCCGAACAAAGGAACAGGATCTCAGAGTTTGTTTTGTTTTGTTCGTGTTCGTTCAGTTTGTAACTGTTAGGTTCGTGCCTCTCTCTAAAACATCAAGAGAGTGTTCCTGTTCGCGCTTCTCTCTGAAAACAACAAAGAGCGTGTGCGCACGCTTCTACATCGACTAGACCAAATTCGACCAGCAGATACAATAACCCATCCAGATCGGGGTTAAAACAGCTCATTCAAGCCATCCAACTCGCCTTACTTTCATTTATTTCCTTTATTTTCTTTTTCGTGAAAAGTCTCGGTTCAAAGTTAAGTTTGCTGCAAAGTTTCGTTTTTAAATATCTTTCCTGCAAAAGACTTTTCATTCGGCTGGTAGTCACACGTGACCGGCAAGCTCAGAGACTTCCATCCAAACACGAGAAGAAGACAGCCACGCAACGGACCCGGCTGGGAAACCGCTTCGACGCAACACGACAATAGGGATTCCCCAAAGCAACACAGAGACGCAAGTACTCCAGGCTCTAACTGAACTGGTGCTTTAATGTAACTTGAATAAACTCCCTAAGAAACAAAGGTTTAAATTAATGCTTTGTGGTTCTTTCAGGTCATGTCTTACGTGCATATAGAAAGTTGAAACTTTCTCTCTCACTCTTTCCCTTTCCGCGACTGTATGAATGTGTGTGTGTGTGTGTGTGTGTGATTATGTTTAGACCTTAGTTTTGTGTTTAGAATAGCTAATAAAGTCTTCCATATATTTGAAAAGATAATTTGCCTTGTGTTGTGTTTGCACATTTAATGTCTTGTACTGTTCGATCTGAAGTTACCTTGCTAAGACATAGTGTTTCACTATAGATTTGGTATTTATATCCTTGCAAAGGTTATAATTACGGCCCGTTCAAATGAACTCTAAACGAGTCATTTGCTCGGTTACATAGATTCATTGCAAATCAATGAATCATTCCTCTTTGAGCTAAATTGGCCCTTAAATACATTTTATGTATATTAATAAATATTGCATTTGCTACAATGCTGTTCTTTTGAGCTTAATGTGTTGTGTCAAATAATCCTGAAAAAGTATCACCATTTCCACAAAAGTATTTAGTAGTGCAGCTGTTTTCTCAATTGCTAACAATAAGAAACTGATTTTTTTTATTGTAAGAGTTCACAATATTACTGTTTTACTGTATTTTTGACCAAATACATCATATTTCTTTTTATTTTCTTTACGTGAAAATATCATACTAATCCTAAACTTTGGAACAGTAGTGTTTTTATGATAGTGTATGATAGACTTTATGCTGATTAAAAATAAAATAACTTTGCTTTTCAGTATTTTTTTTTTTTTTTGCATTGTAGTAAAGTAATGAGAATGTAATGATAATCACCTTTAAGGATAATGAAGGGGGAAAATGAGGCTAATTCTGTTGAAATGTCTCAAAGCAGAAGAAAAAAAGTTACAGTAATTGCCCCAAAAAATAGTCTCATGGAAATTACTACCAGGAAAAATAGTTACAGTAAGCGTGTGTGATCCACTCTAAGCTAGACTTCAAAAGCCACAAGGTTGCAGTTGTTAAATCATAAATAAATCTAATGAATGCAGCTGAATGTATCATATTGATTTCCTCAAGGTGAAGACATTGAATTTGTGATCTTTATACTGAAGAACAAACCTTTCTATTGTTGTTTCTTTTTTGTTCTCTCTCTTTCAGTTATCAAATCTGTGAGTTTTTGTATGAAAACAAGCACCTTTACGACAAAATATTCGACTGCTACCTGAAGGACCCTTTGAGAAAGGTACTTGACCTCAATCCCTCCCTTTTCACTCTTTTCTTTCCTGTAATTCCTGTTATTCCTGTGCTTAATCTTTATCTCCAACTCCAGGAGGAGCTCTTCAACTACATCCATAACATTCTGTCCATGCCGGGCTACAGCTCAGAGGAGAAACATTTGGTGTGGGTCAAAGGCCTTCAACATATCAAGGTGAGTGAAACAAGGCTTCAAATAATTCTTGCTCTAAAGCACACTCCAGGTAGATTCTCATCAGGCCCTGCTCTCTCTCATCTTGTTCAGTTAATGGTCTTTGTCCAAATGACTTCCTCTGATTGTTCAAATTGAGAACACTTAATTCAGTCGATGCCACCACATCGTCCTTCGGTTGAGTCCACATTGAAAATCTGGGTTTAAACTTTGAAATAAAGGATGAATGAAAATGATGATTAGCAAAATTGTGACTGAACATGTTACCTTATTTGTACAAAATCAGTTGAAGCACAAAAGATGCTCTTTGAACATGCTGGACTACAATGATCATCATTTTGATCAAACTTGTGGAGTCCTTGTCAGTTCGAGTCTACTGTATCACATTTGATACAGGCCTGTACATTACCTATATGATCAACTTTGCTGACAGACCTGCGGTACACAAATTTCGACATGTTTTCTGATTGATAATTTTTTTTTTTTAGTAAGTAAAATGCCTTTTAGTATAATTCAAAAACTGTAAACTGTAAGAATATATTTTATATTGTTAGTAATATATTTCAAGATGTACACTTACTGGACTGAAGCAAATTAGGTTCACATAATGATCCATACATCATGTTTTATAAAAATCATGTTAAAATGTGAGAATCAAATATGATACAGCAGGCTTTTGAGGAAAGGTTATTTGGTCCTCTGTCATGATTGTATTGTTGCGTGTTGACGTTTTGAATAGAAATACTGTTTATTCATATAGCACTTTTTACAATACAGCTTTACAGTGATAACAGGAAAATACTGCAACAGAGTTTGTGTCTAGAAGAAAATAGAGTCATAGTCCAGCTTAAGTTAGTTCAGGGATGATTTATTTTTGTTATAAAAAAGTTATTAATTTAGTTAATTTAAATGTATAAAGCCGTGAAGTCATCGTTCAGTTTAGTTCTCATATAATGGTGTCAATGTAGGCAAATCAATAATATTGTTGAATATTAAGTGTCCCCAACTAAGCAAGCAAAAAGCTAAAGGCGACAGTGGCAAGGATCCAAACCTTGGGAGAACCCAGGCTCCGTCGGGGGGCAGTTCTCCTCTGGCCAACGAACGGACAGTGTATAATTATGAATTAAGGACCTTTACAGGTCAGAAGTCAGATTGGATCGGAATATTCACTATTGCACTGCAATATATTTCCACAAACCCCATACAAAACTACCAGGCTTTGATTATTAAATTAAGTATTTGAATATAATTTCTAACAAGATGGAATGACAACTGATAGTTAAATGCATTTTATGTAAGTATTCTGCTTCCCTGTTTGAAAGATCTCATTGATTTACGTTACAAGCTCGCAGAATTTCATCTTACTTTTTGGTCACATATAAATATCACCAACTGCACCAAATTGCTTATTTTTGCTCAGTTTTGGCATCTAAAAAAACTGTTTTCTAGATTTCTAATATGAGCTCCAGATTGTACTGTATCATACTAAATGAGCCTTCAAATTCGGGTGTATCAAAACTCCACCAAAACAAACATATACATTTTTTTATTTGTTTATCTTTTTATTTTAATTTTTTTCTAAATATTCAATAAACTGTTACTTTAAAAAAATAAATAAATAAAAAAGATTTTGCACAATTATTTATGTCATGGTTAAAGCAACCACAAAAATACAAATAAGAAATTATTATGCCAATGGAAAATTAATGTATTGAAACCTGATTTTTTTATTTTTTAAATCTCATCAGTTCTTCTCATTGTTTTTCTATTGTAGGATTTGGTCAGCTTAAACTCAGCTAAGACAGCTGAGCTAGTGGCGGTGCACTTTACAGATGAGGTGCAGTCTATCATTACATCTCTGCAGGTATGCAATATTGTTAACTTTAGGACTTGATGTTGGCTTCATGGGAGTGTTAAAAACTCCGCTATCCCATTAGCACATATTCCAGACAGTGAACTGAAGGTTCAAATCCGCCCTATACTGTTTTCTGATGGCATTCTACATTACAGCACAATTATTACATTTGCTGAAAAATGCAGAGAGACTCAGATTGAATGCACTCTTTTGCGCAGACACACACACACACACACACACACACGCATAGACACACACAATTTATCTTTTGACAGGCTGGACTGTTAAGAAAAGCACTTCTAAAAAGGAGCCTGTCAGTGTTGTATTGTGTTTGATATCACTTGGTGTGTGTTAATGTGTTTGTGCATTGTCTCTTTTCCTATTCACTCATCTTAAGATAGTGTCAGTGAATGTCTGTGAGAGGGAAGAAGCTCCCCTGAGGCCCACGTGTGTGTGTGTCAGTAAATGGATTAGGCTCTATCTGCAGTGCTGTTTGTAATTGGGTTTGCGTTATCTTTCACACACTGTCAGGAAGGTGCTAATTGAAAAGCCTGCTTGTTCAAACAAATGTGCCGATAAGAAGATACAAGGGGAATGAGGGGAAAATAAACAAGTTGTAAGTTTTTTTTTTTCACATCAAAGACGAGTGTGAGAATAACATTAAAATTGTTTTAATGATTTGTAGTTCATTAAAGTATGGAGCATTTAGTAAAGTGATGAATATATATATTGGATTATTGGGTTATTGAAAGGAAGTGTGCTATATATATATATATATATATATATATACTATATAGTGAGCTTGCATCAATGTGGGCTCTGCAAAAGTGTGCATCGAGGGCACATATAAACCACCAAGTATGCATGAGCAACCTTCTGAAATATATGTGTGTGTGTATATATATATATATATATATATATATATATATATATATATACAGTATGTAGACCATTTTGCAAGATGTAAACAACACTGGTCCAGAAACACTTCCTGTTTCAGTTTGTAACTGTTTTCTTTATTTCACATGTAAAGAAAACATCTTAAAGATGTTTGTTTAACTTTTTGATTAAGTTTTATATGTTCTGTTGGTTGTATTTTATCCCAGCTTTTATGTAGAGTTAAAAAACTGAAACAGGAAGTGCTTCTGGACCAGTGTTGTTTACATCTTGCAAAATGGTCTATATATATATATATATATATATATATATATATATAATATTATATAATAATAATAATTATATATATATATATATATATATATATATTACTTGCTTTACCTGATTAGAATGCTACCTTGAAAAAACAATAATTTAAATTATTTCTCACCCAACAGAGAAATCCCCCTGTCCTACCCTCCCCTCCCCTCCCCACCAAGCGACAACATTATAATCTGAAACATGAAGCCTACCCGAAAAACTGCAATACATCGAAAATCCGCTAGAGGCCGGTCCCAAAAGGCAGCAAATGTCCATATACTCCATGTTAAAATGTCCGTTTTCACAGCATAAATTTACGTTTTTTCAGTTTGGTCCCATGGACTTTAATTGTAATCTTCAATATGTTCCGCGTGCTTGACAACTGTGAGGGGGGTGAATTTTTCTAACTTTTTAGTTTAGATTGTATTTAGATATAAAATGTATGACAAATAAGGGCTGTTAACTTTGATTGACAGCCGATAACGGGCTGCGCCAAGTGGAATTTGACATCTCGGCCATGATCTGACACAACACATCATACCACCTCTGTATCCTTTCTGAACATTCGTATTTTGTATTTCCCAAAATTTTCCAGTATGGCGTCGCCCATACCCCCCATAAACAGCCTCAAACCCGTTCTTCAAAGAGTCCTATGGGTGACGTCACATACGCTTTGTCCATATTTTTTACAGTCTATGCTCCCCACACAGTCCTCAAACAGATCCTCTAATAACAAGTCCTCTAATTTGTTTAATTTTAAAGTTACACATTCAATGTGTTTGACACATTTTAATGTGCATTACACATCAAATGTGTTTTTAGTCAGAGTATTATTTTATACAGAAATGAATTATTTGTAATTCAGATGAGAATGAGGTTAGTGTTTTAAAATTTTAAGGAAAACAAATACATTGAAATATAGCACATTGATTTTAAATTCATTCAGCTTCAATTACCAATACAATTGTCATTTTATTTAAAGCGAACTACACATTTGAAAGATGAGGCTTTTATGCATATTTTGTCATTAAAAAAATACAAAATTTTTATGCAAAAAGACAAGGACTTAGAGGTTTCTTTATCCTTTAACGCAGGAAAAATCACACAGCAATGAAAGGCTTAAACCAGCCACACACAAACACACACACACACACACACACATATACATAAACACAGACAGCAGCTCTCCCTCCCCTACCCTCCCCTCACAGACAGACAAACACACACACACACACACATACACAGAGAATGGCAGGGGATACAAAAATTTCAATTCAAACTACAATATCTGATTTTCTGTTGCTCGGAACTAATGACTGTAAATTAGAAAGTTGTTTGGCTTGACAAGAACAACATACACAGCAAGTTTTGTAACTGTAGGTAAAACTAACTAAGTTATAACACATTTTAAGTGTCCTTTTTTATTCATAAATTAAGTTCCTCGCCTTGGCCAAACCGGTCGAGATATCAAAAATCCACTGGCAATTTATAATCCTCAATGTCTTGACTTCATGCTGACTGAGTTTGTTTGCAATCAGATCAATTCCCAAGGAAAAGTTAATCGAATTCCAGGGGCATGCGTTTACAAACAAACCATAATAGCCAACTTCCTGTTGGGCTGTCTTAAAACTTAAGTGCATGAAAGTTGTTCAACCCAATGAGATCTGTAAGTATACAGAGTTTCATATTATTACTTTGCTTGTTTATATTTATATATGTTTATATATTCATATTATGCTTGTTTAATTTATTAACAAGTGTTCGAATCCCAGTCCAGGGGGGCGCTGTCGAGCTGCCCTGCCACGCCCGGGTACCAGCTTCAGCCCGGCCCTGATGGCAGCGAGTTCTGACCCCTGTGCAAAGTTTCAAGAGTTTTCGAGCATGTTAAGGACACCGAAACCTTGAACTAGGGATGCACCGATACCGATACCGGTATCTGGTATCGGCCTCGATACCACATTTTCTAAAGTACTCGTACTCGTTAAAAGTCCCCCGATACCGGGGACCGATACCATGTTCTGAGAAATGGGTTAATCACAGGCGCCGAGTGCCCACCCCCAGGCTCCGGCTGCAGCTCAGAGCGGAGCGGGGAGATGGGGAGACATGTCAGCCGTGTGGAACAGTGATGCGCGGGTCAATGTATAAACAACCCGCAAACTACCAACGTTTTCAACTACCCGCCCGCTACTCGGACCGCAAAAAAAGTAAGAAAATATTGTACCCGACCCTCTTCCTGACCGTATTTTTTAAAAGTAGTACATGCTCATCGTAGCGTCATTGGGCCATAACGTGTAACAACACAGCATCGCAAGAAGACGTAGCCTACATATAACAAAGGCAGCACTTTGGTCATCATCTTTCATTATTTCGGTAAATGTCTCCCACACTTACTCTTTCTATTTGTTTATTTGCGGAGCTTCCACTCCCCAGTCTTCACCTTTTCTCTTGCCGCCTCCATCTCTCTGCAGACTAGTGATCATAGACATGGCCGGTTCGTGAACGAATCGGTTCTTTTTAATGAACCGGTCGAACCAGTACGCTAAATCGAACTGAATCATTCGCATCAGTTCACGTCTTGCGTCAGTGCTGATCCACAAGTTACTACAGTTACTCACTTTCAGACATGCCTGACAGTCCCTCCGAGTTGAAATAAACCAATATCCCGAATTATATTTTACTCCAGTAACTCTAACAGTTCACTGAACTGAGACATGTTGTTGACATGTTCTGTCGTAACGAACGCAGAGGTACAGCGGTTCTCGGATCACACCAGTACAGAACTGAGAACTGTTTAGACTGAGCTTGTGTGTCATCTTCGTGCCAGTTATTCAGCCAATAAATAAATTTGGCCTATATATTTCATAGAAAATTCTATCTAGTACTATATAAATACAAAGGTTTAATTGCCATTTTTTTCCAAACGACCTGACCGACCGCGACCCGAATATCATTAAAAATATTTTTGGGTGACCCGTAACTGCGGGTAACCGCGGGTGACCGCGGCGCAGGCACCCGCTCATTTTGGATCAACCCGTGCATCACTGGTGTGGAACAATTTCAAAGTGAATGGCTTTGGATTAGGAGAATAAGTTTACTTGTAGTCGCCAAGTTACTTATAGTCAGTTGAATGTCTGTTGGGGGACCAAATAAATAAAGTGTTATCAGATATTAAGCTGATCGTACTAATACTCTAGTCTACTAATACTCTAATGACAGTTAGTTGACACATGTAATTGAAAAGTTACTTATAGTTAGTAAAGTGGACTATCGAAATAAAGTGTTACTCAAGTAGGCTAATTTAATCAAGGACCTAAAAACCCGTATATAAAAATATTTCAATCATGTTTTTTTTGTTTTTTTATTAAGTACTCGGTATCGGTATCGGCGAGTACTAAAATGCAAGTACTCGTACTCGTACTCGTTTTCCAAAAAAGTGGTATCGGTGCATCCCTACCTTGAACAACAATAATTAAAAGCATTCTCACTCAACAGACACATTCCCCTCCCCCACAGACACAGAGGTGCGCAGAGAGAGGGAGAGAGGCACATAAAATTCTCCAAAACATCTACATTCAAACCAAAATCTGACTCCCTGTGAAAGTTGTCCGCCTTGATCCGAACAGTATACCTACCGAGTTCTATGATTGTAGGTAAAACTATAAAAATAACCCTCTCACTTTTGTCAAAAGGTGGTGCTACTTAGCCCCTGCACTACGCCCGTTTCAGAACTTTGCACATATATCGTATATGGAGTTTCATGCAATTTTAAGCATGCTAAGAGTCTCAAAAGCCTCCTAAAAGACGTTTAAAGTTTGATGCGTTTCCACGGCAACAGGATCAAAGATATCAAGAATCCATTCGCAGGTTTACATCTGCCGTGTGTTTACATTATAAAGATTAAGTTTGAAGTAAATCGGGTAAAAATAAGAGGGTGATTACAAGCATTTTGAAAGTGACACACTTCCTGCTGCCAGTTGGTGGCACTATAAATTTGACTCACAATAGTCACAGCCTCTTAGATCAGCCTCTTACATCTAACACACTGCCGAAGTTTCATCAAGATCAGTTAAAGGGCACCTATTATGGAAAATTCACTTTTACATGGTTTTGAACATAAATGTGTGTTGGCAGTGTGTAAGCAAAACCTATCATCCTAGAATGATAAAAATCCACCCAGTGTTTTTTTTTTTTTTTTTTTGTTTTTACAATCGTAATAAATCATATGCACTGTCTCAGAAAGAGCTGTTCTAAGATTCAGCTCTTTGTGACATAGAATTGGGCAAGGGGTTTGATTGACAGTGTGGTTGTGGCATAGACCCCGCCCTCGGTGATCTGTACAGCATCCTCCCATAGCATCCTCCATTGTTTCAACGACAGCCGGTAATGTCTCTTGGAAACAAATGTTCTGTCGTGGGTTAATCCTGTTGTGGCTTAAAAGTTAATCCTCAAGTGTGGATCGTCGTCTACTGTTTGCGATCCACCGTCACCTCCAGTAACAGTAAGTGTATATTATGATTTTTCAGCAAATAGCCTTTTCAGTCGATATCAAATGGTCGATATCATCCATCGTCGTAGGATGTCTGTGTATACAATTTAAACCTTGTTTGTATAGTGTGTAACCACACATTTATACATATATATATATATATATATATATATATATTGTGATGTCACGAGAGGCTGTGTCCTGGAAGGGCGCTACATTTCCCTGAGGTGGCTGCAACCACAAACAGCTATGGCTCCATCTGCTGGTGATGGCGGGAACTCCACCTCTCAATACACAAAGTTCCTGCACACCTGAGACTGATCAGGGTCTGATGAGCTGAAGGCCTACTGCCGAGTTCAGACTGCATGATTTTAGCCACGATTTTGGCTCGCCGACAGGTTTTGAGAAATCGCCGACAAATGCCCGAAATCACAGGCAAATCGGCGCTCGTTCACGCGAGTGACAATCACGCAGTGTGAATGAACAAAGACGCGAACTGAGAGAATCACCGACGAGTCGCCGACGCCCGTGAGATATTTGGCATGCTAAATATCTGGACCTGTCGGCGATTCAAAATCCTGCTGTGTGAAAAGTGTTTTGACTGAAAACTACATCGGCGATCACCGGCAGCCAGTGAGAGAGCAAGATACAGAGCAGCAGGGAGTTCGGGGAGGAGTTATAGATCACATATCAACATGATATGGCATTGTTTCAACAAAAAAAGCTTCTTCTCGGTCTATTTGGACACAATAAATGGAAGAAAAATTAGTAGAAATTTGGCAGGAGCACTCGTGTCTGTTTCACCAGCTGTACCACAACCGGGTCGAAAAAAAAAGTCTCACGTGAGAACTCCGGTCTTGCACGTGTGGTGTCGCGCGTTGTTTCCTTTTCATATCTCACGCGTGTTTGTTGTGAAATGTAGTTTGCGTGCAGCGTGCTAGACAGAGTCTGTCGGCGATTTTTCTAAAGTCATGCAGTGTGAAACCTTCTGTCGCCGATCCATCGTCCAGTGTGAACACAGCAGCGACTGAATGCTGGCCAAGATAGTCATGCAGTGTGAAAAGAGCAGCGACCTGACTACTTTGAAAATCGTGCAGTCTGAAAGAGCCATAAGGGTTGGAGACACAGTGACGGGGTGTGTGAGGTTTGGGGAGTCAAGCTTCAGGTTGTGCTCTCTGTGGAGAACCAAGACCAGGCCAGGATTGTTTCCACAAGGAATACTGAAGGTTGGAAATACTCACCAGACATTTGGAAGACGTACGGCTGGCATTGCCCTGGGCTCCAACATGGACTGATGTAAGGTTGGAAAAGACTTTGAAAGTTTACATTCCTGAGGGAAACAAGATTATGATTCCACCCTCAGAGGCATCCTTTAAGTTTTGACTGTTGAAGACCAACCTGATCCTTAGTTACACTTTTTGAGTTGGGAACGCTATTTCTGATATTTCCAAAGAACTGAATAAAATCCTTGTTTGCACTTGAACTTGGTGTCCTTGCACTACTTGAACTGTCCCGCTGAGATATGTGCCGCCTCTCATGACATCACAATATATATTTTAAAGATATTGTATTAAAAACTGCATATATATTCTTGTTCTTTAAGTTAGCCATCTCCTTACATTTGCCACAGAAGCACCTGTATGACAAATAAACATGACGCAACAGGTCCCTCGCATAAATGTAATTTCACTTGTACTTAGCAAACTTTATCACAGTATGTGTATGTAGTTTCAAAAAATTGCGCCAGCGTTAGTGTTTGTGTGTGTCTGTGTGTGTGTGTTTCACATCCATAATTGCAAATGGGACGCAACTACAACTCTATAAGTACATAAATGTATAAAATAACCATACCGAGACGTACTGGTCCATTCTCATTTGTGTTTATTCTGCCGGAGTCTCTTCGTACTATTTATATATTCCGATTCAAACGTACGCTGAATGACATTCAAAACAGCGGTTTCTCTCACTCTCTCAGTACCGACTTCCATAGGTATCAAGTTACGCTCTCATCCAAATGCAGGGCGGGAATATGCAGCTCATTTGCATTTAAGGTGGTATACACACGAAACAGCTCATTTTTAAACAGGGCCCAGCATGACATTTTCAAATGGTTAGAATAAATTAACTGTGGGGTATTTTGAGCTGAAACTTCGCAAATACATTCTGGGGACACCCGAGACCAATATTACATCTTGTAAAAAGGTGCATAATAGGTGCCCTTTAATGTATGCTGAAGTTATAACACACTTCCTGTTTCACGTTTCTCGCCATTATTTTGTTTCCTCGCCACGGCCAAACCGTTCGAGATATCAAAAATCCCCTGGCAATTTTTCATCCTCAATGTCTTGACTTCATGCTGACCTAATTTCATGGCATTTTAATCAATACTCTAGGAGTACTTTAAATTCCATGCATTTTACATACAACCCTAAATAGCTGACTTCCTGTTGGGCTGCCATAAAACTTGGAGCACGAAAGTTGTTCGGCCCGATGAGATCTATATGTGTACCGAGTTTCATATTATTACATGCAAGCGTGTTTGATTTATGGACCAAGTTTACTTGCCACTCCCGGGTACCTGCTTCAGCCCGGCCCTGATGGCCATGGGTTCTGACCCGTGTGCAAAGTTTCAAGAGTTTTCGAGCATGTTAACCCTCTGCGGTCCAAGGTGTATTTGGAGTCCTTGAGATGTTCTGACCAGGACCGGCGTGTGCACTTCTGCCGTTCTAGTCGAAAAAGAATTTTGCCGCCCTTCTATTTGCAACGTATACCAGCAACAACAAACAAAGACCAACATGCCATAAACCTAGTCTAAAGTCAGTGGTGCGTTGCATTTTGTTAATAATACAATTTTAAGGGCGCATGCTTGGCCATTATAGCCTGACTTCATCATACTCATAATCTATTGAGAATATGAGTCTAAAACCGCTCCGTTAGGGTTTGATTATGAGGCGTATCTTAACCGAACCAGGGAAAAAAAAAACCCTCTGCACTCAATTGGATAGTCGGCAAACCTACAACCAATCAGAGAAACGCAGTAACTCAACTCCTTTGCATAGCGCAGTTTTCAACTACAGAACTTACTTATTTTAGAAGTAAAATAACGAGTGTTGCTTCTTTACTTACTTCTCCATGAGTGTGACCAAAGGAGAAACCACAACGACCATAGGCTTTTCATTACGTCCCATCTTCTTAACGACCGTCAGAGCCAGCTGATAAGTTGCACTTTTCCCGAATCATGTAGGAAGGACGCCAAATATATCTTTACGATCGACAAATGCCTTGATTGCAGTTCTCTGTTTGTCAATTAAAATTAATGCGCTGTCGATTTATTTTACAACAGACGCGACAGCGGAATCTATACATCTCAATTCTCCCGCTGCAGTCATCTCTGAGGGAAATCAGTTAGCGCTCTTTGATAACGTGATGATTACGTCCCTGCACATCATCTGTCCATCATCGTTTAAAGCCCGTCCTGGCAATATGATTGGCCCGTTCATTTTTTGACCGATCATAATTTCTCCTCAATGGATCGAGTCCAGACCGAACCTCCTGACCAAAAAATGTTGTGGGCGGAGTTCGGGCTGGCATCCAGGCTATGGCCATTATGTAGCGGGTGAACAACGCGCATACACTTTGATTCTCTCATCAACACAGATGCAGCAGTTTTTATTTTTGCAAATCATACATTATAACAAGGAAAAATATTAACACCTCTAGCTTACACATTTAGGCTACCCACATTTTTCAGGCTAATTGTAGTAATGGCGGATCAGACCTGTTTGGCCACGTCGGTCTCCTCGCCTTAATATAATAATAACAACAATCCACCATATTTCGTTTCGACATCCTGCTGCATTGGTCCCAGATAGGTGATTAATGAACGATCTGTTCATTGCGTATGTCACGTGACAAATGAACGTAAGATTCGGAAGGTACAGTAATTATTTATGTTCCCTGTAAATCATTTTTAATGCATTATGATTTCTTAATTCAGAATATGATCAACATTGCGTAGGTGGATGTGATCGGGGAATTTGGCTGTTAAAATTATAATATTTAAAGCCATTTAAATAAACAAAATGACTCGAATGACTCAGAGAGCCAGTAAAATGAACTTCCCACCCAGTCATGACTCGTGAGAGCAGGGGTTCGCCTTCGCAGGCGCTGCGGAAGCTAAATGCTGCGCGCCGATGCTGCGGGGCGGCCGCAGCTCAGTAAGTCATATAAATAAGTTTGTGAATTGTTCATTCCTGGTTGGCACACATTTTGCCGCCCTTACAAAAGCGCCACTCTAGACAATGGCCTAGTTCGCCTATATGGACGTGTCGGCCCTGGTTTTGACATGCCCTGACATTTGTGTTTTTTTCAGTTGCTTATAAACATATTAATGGCACAGCTGAAATTACATTATATTTAGCACAAACAGGGCTACCATAATATGTGAGCAACATGTATGTACATGTTTGTATTTTTGAGAGAATATTGTTTATGCGTGGTTATTGAAAAAACTAAAAATGAAAGTTTCTAAAATAAGGCCACAAAATACATACGAAATATGCGTCCACATTACTTTTGATGTCTGATGTTAAAATGTCTGATGTACATGATGTCTCATTTCAAACATTTAATCTGTAAGACACATATCTGGCTTCATCTGTACTCTATTAACCCCTCTTGTGCAATATTTAAAGCAAATAACCAATATTGGCAGAATATTGATGAAATATCCCAGGGTTGTACTTCTACTTGACTGCAATCTGTTTGAAAGTGAATGATATTTTGACGTTGAGCTCTCTGTGTCTGCAGGATGACTATTTGGTGTTCCAGTTTCTGAAGTGCCTCCTGGACCCCAGGTAATAATAGCAGTACCGTCCCCCAACACTCTCTTCAGCAGTTTTGTTTCATTTTACATACGTACCAGCTCTCTTTGTTGCATGTAAGCATACTTATTGAAAATACCTCTTGCCACAAATTTTCAGAGAACTACGGATGTCAAATATACTGTATGTGACCTGCAGTAACGATTAGAAATATAGGATCTGCAGTGTAAATAATTTAGCTAAATAAACCTGGACTGCCTATTATCCGACTACACTATTGCATAAGTAAATGCATGTATTGCTGAACAGCTGCAGTTCTTTTAGCTCTGTCATCATCTGTCTCAAACATTGTTCCTTCATCTCTTTTCTGAAATTATCTCTGCCACACATCCATTTATCTTGACCTACAGTGGTATTTCATTTACTTTTTCACCCTTTTTATTGCCCCTCAGTCCGTTACACCCGGCCCCACATTTTAGCTTGTGTCGTTCTTCTTCTGCCTGTGACAAACAGGACTCAAGGATTAAGATCGGTGTCTGTAATGAGTTTTGTATTTGCTGCTGTTGACAAACTGACACTATTAGTTTTTTTTCATTGCTGAACTGTCATTTACAGGCATATAATTGTGGTATGTTTTTTTTTTTGTATGTATTTTTTTTTTTTTTTTTTTTACGGTGAGATTTTCTGATTGGATGAAATCTGATTAATTCGATTTAAATCGAAGAGATATTTTCAGACAGAATTTTCACCTGATGGACGATAGAAAAATCCCATAGACCTATCCCATACTGTTCATGGAGTTCATGGAGACATCCTAACGCACAATATATCAGTACCAAAGCGGCCAATGAGTTAATTATACTGTACATGCTCATGTCCCATATTTTTATATGTAGATTCTTTTTGTTGAATGGCTTTTTTTTTATACTGTACAATACATATATTGTGGGATACTCCACTTTTTTTTTTTTTTTTTTTGAAATAGGCTCATTTTACCACTCCCCCAGAGTTAAACAGTTGAGTTTTACCATTTTCAAATCCATTCTGCCGATTTTTTTTATTTTTTTTATTTTTTATATTTTTATTTTTTTTATCTTTAGAAGAATATCAGTAACCAGACAGTTTCTGGTCTCATTGACTTCCATAGTAGGAAAAAAATATATATTATGGAAGCCAATGAGACCAGAAACTGTCTGGTTACTGATATTCTTCTAAATATCAAAAAAAAAAAATTGCTGAATGGATTCGAAAACGGTAAAACCCAACTGTTTAAATCTGGGGGAGTGGTAAAATGAGCCTGTTTCCAAAAAAGTGGAGTATCCCTTTAAGAGGTTTAAATTAATTTGTTGCATTGTAAGCAATTGAATGTATTTTTTTTTTTTTACATGTCATTGTAATTCTTGATAGATTATAACAGGTTACAAAATTAAAACAATGACCAATTGTAATAGTGCATCCCTCCCGAGTATAATACTGGTAAATGGTTTAAGTTTAAGTCAGCATGAAATAAAATTTCACCCTTTTATATTTTTTTAAAATGCATGTTATTGATCTTATTGTGAATGATTCATCTATGCTTGTTTAATTTTTTTATTTATTTATAATAATTCATTTAATTATTTGATTTCAATTTATTTATATATTTATATATATTTTTGTTTATTTCAATTTATATATTTTTTCGTAACTCAGTCTTCCGGTGAAACAACAGACTTCTCTCTGGTGACAAATGCCCGACTTCTACAATCATTTAGTCCTCTTAAAGTCATCCTGAAATCAAAATTGACACCATTTACTTTGTTGGTACTAGTGTTGTAAAATCAATTTATCGCATAAAAGTCTTTGTTTACATATTATATGTGTGTGTATATATTATGATATTTATAAATGTATAAATTAGTATTTGTATTAGTATTTGCCCCAATTTACAGCTGCTTTAGTTTCAGACACAGCCACAAATCAATGCTTGCTCATTTCTGCAGCACAGCAGCCCCTCAGAGATGCAACTCTGTTTTTGCTTTAGCTGACCCACGGTGACCTTTATAGGACATATGGCACCACAGGGGCAAAACTCATCTGTGATAAAAAATCTGAGTTAACTGTGTCCTCCCTATGTGACTGCTGTCTCCTCTCAGGCCAAGCCTCAAAGCGTGTTTCTCCTCATGATCTTCCCGTACTTAGAAACCTCCCATCTCAATTTGTCACAGAGTCTCATCTTGGACAACAGAGCTGAGTTCATTCAGCGTAGTTTGTATAAATAAAGACCTCCTTTCCTGGTGTAAGCACTCTGGGACTCTCGTAGTGATGAAATCAGTCACAGGAATGATAAGCATACACTACAGACTTCACTATAAAACTGCCCTCTGGCAGAAACTTTAAATGTAACAGTACCAGGAGAAAGGCATAAGCTGTGCCATTTCCAAGTCTTTTGCCAAGTCTTTCTTCCTCTAGGCAAGGCGAAATTAGATTGAAAATCTACGAATTGTAATTTGAAGAAAGCATCCATAAAATACTTAGAAATAATAACTTCTCGAAAATGGTTAAGTTAAATGTAGGGCAACGTGTAAATGATTGACATTTTAAAATGGTTAAAAAAATTTCATGTCAGTTTGTTTTCATGGGCAATTCACCAACATGTATGATATGTTTTATTATACATAGAAAAATGTATTATTGGCCATGTACAATTAATTTACGTTGGCAACCAATAACTACAAAAAAAAATGTAATTTGATCAAAATGTGAATTTGATCATTTGGAAAAAAAAAAAAAAATTAATTGACAATGAAAGTCAGTGGGATCTAATGTTGTTTTGGACCCTATTAACTTGTATTGTATGGGCACAAATATTTTTGAAAATATCTTCTCTTATGTTCCACAGAGCAAACAAAGTGCATATTTGGAACAACATGAGGATGATTGAACAATTATTATTTTTTGGCTGTATTATTTACAAAAACTGCATTTACTATAACTTTGATAAGAAAACACCTGCCAGAAACTTAATGTAATGATTCAGTGTACTTTCAGAATCCATTATTTTTTATGTTCTTTGTGATTTTAACTGCCTTATAGACCTTATGTAGCCCCGCCCCTTTTCAGCGCTGCGCTCATTGTCTTTTGACTTCCGGTCTTTATTTTCACAGCGATCTTTCATAGGTATGAATGAACTGCTCGTAATAAATTTCCCGGTCGACATTTTGTTAAGACATCTGCTTTACAATGCTTATGATAAACATTACAATGCTCATGATAGCTTTTGTTAACTCTACAGTAAGTAAATCCACTTCATCACCAGCTAATTACTCCTCGACAGCGATACCATAGAAATATACAGAGCGAAATATACAAAAACGGAATTTCAAAGACAATTTTCTAAAGATGACGGCGCCCTCGTTTCTCTGGTGCATAAGGTCTATACACTTCAAAAACGTCATCCTTCATTCTCACACACCTTTTTAAGTTTTAAGACAGGGCCATACCAGAGTAGAACAGTACATCTCACATGTGATGATGATGTGTTCTGTCACATGCCTCATACAGCAGGATCTGATGGTGGCTGATTAGGCTTTCATTTGAGAGCTTTTCTATGATTGAGATCTGAGAAAACCCACACTACATGAAAACTTGATTGGGAGAGAAGGAGAAATGGAGAGGGATCAAGAGGGAGATGCACAAATGACATATGTTTTACTCTTAAAGGGCACCTATTATGGAAAATTCACTTTTACATGGTGTTTGAACATAAATGTGTGTTGGCAGTGTGTGAGCAAAACCACCCTAGAATGATAACAATCCACCCAGTGTTTTTTTTTTCAATCTCAATAAATCATGTGCACTGTCTCAGAACGAGCTGTTCTGAGATCGAGCTCTTTATCACAGAATGTGTATGTAGTTTCAAAAAAATGTGCCAGCATTAGTGTTTGTGTGTGTCTGTGTGTGTGTGTGTGTATGTTGCACATCCATACTTGCAAAAAGACGCGATTACAACTCTATAATTACATAAATGTATCAAATAACCATACCGAGACGTACTGGTCCATTCTCATGTGTTTATTCTGCCTGAGTCTCTTAGTACTATTTATATATTCCGATTCAAACATACGCTGAATGACATTCAAAACACCGCGTCTCTCACTCTCCCCATGCTTACCGACTGCCATAGGTTTCATGTTACGCCCTCATCCAAAGGCAGGGCGGGGATATGCAGCTCATTTGCATTAAGGTGGCAGACACCCATAATAGCTCATTTTTAATCAGGTCCCAAAATGACATTTTCAAATGGTTATAATAAATTAACTATGGGGTATTTTGAGCTGAAACTTCACAAATACATTCTGGGGACACCCGAGACCAATATTACATCTTGTAAAAAGGGGCATAATAGGTGCCCTTTAACAATGCGGATATATATCATCTCCTAAAAATGCCACATTTTAAGGTCTGGGTAGATTAAATAGTAAGAAAACAATCAGTTCTTCTAATCAATGTGTTGGATGTGACAGGAATAAAGATTTGAGCAACTTTGACATGGGCCAACTTGTATTGGCAAGCCGACTGCGTCAGAGAATCGCTGAATCGAGCAGATTTTAAATGAAAAAAAAAAGAAAGAAAATCTCTCGTTCTTCAGTTCTCTTTCAATTTTCTCTCTTACTGAGTTAGGTAATACCACTGCTGCTATCAGAAAACTATTGAGTATACTGTATATCCTTGGTTTGGTCTGACTGTTGATCTTGTTCTCTGCACATTTAAGCCAGTTGACTTAAACATCAATAACCTGAAGTTGGTTTTGAAGGACTGTTGAAGGTTTTTATGAGAGCCGTTGCCTTGACCAGAATGCTCTTATATGCTGTGTATGCTCACAACTGTAGCCTATTGTATCAAATAAATGACCATTTTACAACACATGATAATTAAAAATCCCTATTTTTCTCATAGTGTTTTGTGATGGTTTCCTCTAATTATGGGATCTGTTCAGATGAATATGGTTTTCTCTTTCTGTAACAGCTCCAGAGAGGGTCTGAATCTTCAGACTGCTCTAAGATTGGGCTCAGATCTTCACGAGCTCTTAGTGGATCTACTGTGCCAGTTCAGTCCTCAGCATGTCATCACTTTCCTTAAGACCTCTCAGGACTACAGACTGGAGGAGGCCATCCAGGTATAAATACATCAATCTCATACATACTAAAGGACTGTTACAAACACTGGTGAGCTGCCTCGTAGTCTCATGCCTTAATGTTGGCAGCTATCTTTTAAGTCAGCATCCTACATGTAAAGTAGCTTCATAAGTACAACCCCATTTACAGAAGTAATCTGTGGTTACATTTGGTAAACTTTATTTAAATCTACAGTCCGTAGCTTTTTTTGGTTAAACATTATCCAAAATACATATTTGAAAAAAATGCATAACCAGCCAGTGTTCAAAACTATCTGCTTGCCATAGCTCGATTCAAAGTGGTAAGCTTGTAATAATGTTTTTAATTCCAGTGGTACTGGTGGATTTCTCCGGGAGATTCAAGCATGTCTTTGCGTCATTACGTCACATCTGTACACATAAAGGAGGAGTCTCGGCTAGTAGTCTATATTGAGTCATTACGTCACATCTGTACACATAAAGAAGTCGTCTTGGCTAGTAGGCTATTTTGCGTGTGAGGATGTTGGAGGTGGAGATTTATAGCCTTTTTCTCACGGCACTTGATATAATTAAACTTATCAATTTGATGGCGGACCCAGAAAGTTTCAAACGACAACTAGAGATTCATCTGTTGTAAAATGCAAAAGACTAAAAAGTTTGTACTTCGGAATGGCTACAGAAAAAAAGAGACTGCAACCGGCCCATGCGAAAACAAGGATAATATCGGAGGACATTACACGTAGTCACACAATGCTGACGTTGTTAACATCAAAGGGCACATATCATGCAAAATCCACTTTTTTAGCCCTTAAATGCATTTTGTTGTATATTTGGAGTGTTTATAAGTACAGAACAGATGAAATTATTCTCTTCAGGTGCTTCGTTTATATCTTTATATTCTGTTTTGGTCATATTTTTCAACCTGTTCAGATTTTTCTGTTTTCTATGACGTTTTTTGAACTATCACGTCACCGTATTTGCAGCGGAACTGACAAATAAGGACATTGACTACCGGTCCAACACTTCGAGCAATCCGCCATTATTATTTCTCGCTCCGATTTTGTAGTCCGAGCTCAATGATGCAGAAGTTACGAGAGGGCTAGTCAAAATGTTCGGTTGTTGGATGTAGTGACCTGAAGCACTTCAAGGATCCCCACTTCAACAACCTCGGCCAGTATACAGAAGGGTTTGCCGATCGACCTCGTCTTAATGAGGGTTAAATTCCTTCTATCATTTAGCTGCTGTGTTTTCTGACGCTTTCTAAACGTAAGTTATCAAATTATTATCAATACAGATTTTTAGTGGTAAGATTAGACCGCAGTCATTTATCTTGTCAGTGTGCTTGTTTTAACAAGAGAAATAGTCGACTTTCACGAATAACACAACATAGTTAACTTTACATACCACTGCATCCAAATGAAGACGTTGTTCTGCAGGTTCGTCATCGTCTTTTTCAACTTGCTCGCTCTGGCTCGAATATGTAAGGCTTGATGAACAAGTCTTCTGTTGTTGACATTTTGTTAACGTGTGAATAAAAATGTTCTTTGAAGCTATAGTAATCGTATATCTCTTATCAAACTACAATAATGGCCGAACGCGGGAGTTGAACCGACCGTGAACTCAGCGTCCTGGAAAGCGGGCGGGGAAAGACGCAACTCCATTTTTTTTTTAAAGGGGCCGCTTTGAAACGGGTCGCTCACAGAAGCACATCAGAGAAGGGGTAGAAAATGGGCCTGTGGAGCTATAATAATGAGGAATTCAGACCCAAGCATTGCAGTTATGCTTTATATAGACCACAAATTTATGATTTATAAGTAAAAATGAATGATTTAAAAGCATGATATGTACCCTTTAACAATTTGAGAGCAAAGTATAATTTTCACGGTTTTGCTTGATATGATAAGTGATTGTTAGATTTAATCAGCACGATTTACTGCAATGTCAGAACCAGAACAAAAGTGGATGTTACTTCAGATGACATTTTCTGGTGAAAATTGTTATGTTGGTCATACTTCCAATAAGAATAAAATGTGATTCTGAATGCCAGTATCCAGACCGGCGCAGTGACTGACAACTGCACACTTTTCAAATATTGTGTTCATCCACACTGTGCCGTGTCGAGGGTGTTGAATTACAACTCACGGAAAGTTGATAATTCCACGAATGACTGCAATTGCAGATTTCGAACAGAGATGACGACAAAGAGGAAAACTGCGGACTGCAGCTTTAAATGACAAAAAGAAAAATTGTATTTTGTTAACACTAACAAGTTCGATTTTGATGGTTGTAACACAAATCTTTTCACAATATTATGTATGGTAGGTGGCGAAAGACCTACATAAATTATTTGCAATCTTGCTTTGTGAATTTTATTAATTTTTTTTGACAATTCTCTCAGTAAATTTGGCACAAAGTGGTGAGCCATGACCCGTCTTTGCTTGCAATCACAAGACCCTGGCCTATTACTAGTTCACCTGCTTATTGTTGACTATTTAAAAACAGTTTAACTTGGATATTCTATCATCTTTTCACTTTTATTTTTCCTCTGTCTAGACTTTTTTGGAGTATTTTGCACCATCAAAATGTATTATTATTCACAAAATACAATCTAGTTGGTCTGTGAAAACATTGTAAATATTTTACTTGTACTTGTGTCAGTTAAATAATGGTTCAAGAGGATTAACAAATCACTGATTCCTGATTATATTGCATTTAACAAAACGTCCCAACTTTTCTGGAAATGAGGTTGTAGTCAAGGCTACAAGGCTATATCTATATATCTATATATCTATATCTATCTAGATAGATATAGATATAGCATCAATACAGTGGAGATTTCTTTAAGACTGCAAGGGAAGCTCAGCTTCCCCTATAATGTCAAACAAATAATGATCAAATGTGTACTATTGTGTTAACATTTTAATGAGTAAAAATGCGTTAGAACACGGTAATCTCGAAGACGAGTTCGTTCAGAATAAGCAACAAATAGTAGGTCGGCTGACTTGATCTCCTTCTCATGCATACCTGTAGCGCGTCACAGTGCATGCATTTTCCTATAGCATTTCCCCGTTGAAGCTCGGCGTCCATTGACTTCAATGGGGCTGCTTTGAACAGTTTTTTTCAGTGCTGTTAAACTAGACGGTCATTGGATAAATGCTGCGGTTATGTCCCGCCCACGGACGCCGGGCGTCTCTGGGGTTAATAGGGAAGTGGGCTGGCCTGGCGTCCGGGCGTCCGCGTGATGATTGGAGGATTGCATCTCCTTTTGATTGACAGCGATTTCACCCAATAAAAAAATCGCTGACGCAGAAGCTAGTTTAAAGACTTCGTGCTCAGTCTCGTCGCGAATTTTGTGTGTATTTTACTCGAAAGACGAACTGCTGTAACATATTTCTTAATATTTGCAATTTCCATCAGATATTTCACAGTTCAACCTAATTCCCACATTTCTTCCGTCGATGTCAGGTGTCTTGTTACATGTGCGGCCGTGGTGTTTGAATCACGGCACATCTGTTTAGTTTGGTTTCACTTTTGTGTTTGGATTCGGACATGCATTCTCCGCGTGTTTGTTTTCGGTTGTGAGTGCACAGGATGACCTTATGGTCGTACTCATGCGTAACGTTAGCGTTCTGTCTTGTCGTGTTCGCTCTGTTCAGTGTGTTGTGTATTGTGTGGCACATGGTTTGTGTTTATATCGGCCGCGTGCTTTCATGTCATGTTTTGTCTTGTGCTGTGTAGCACACAGCTTGTGTTTTAAACTAGCTGTGTGCTTTCATGTTGTCATGTTCTGTGTGAACACGTGTCTTATGAGTGTTCTCATCGTTCTTCAGGTCTCATTTTGTGTGAGCACATTTGCTTTTTAATTTGTTTTATTGGTCATGTGTTTTTGTCATGTTTGGTATGAGCACATGGCTTGTGCTTGTCATGTGTTTGTTGTGCCATATGTGCTTTCCTGTCATTGTGTCGACTCCCATCTTGTTTCCTGATTATTAGTTATTTTATATAGATTATTACCCCACCTGTCCTCCCTCGTTACCTGCCTTTTTTGCTCCCAATTTATTCCCCTTGTTTGTTTTTTGTTTTTTTTATCAATAAAATAAAGCCCACCAACTCTGCATCGAGTCCTCGCTCTTTTCACCATCCCCACACCTGACAGTCGAGTTTTAAAAAAAAAGAAGAAAAAAGAGCTTCCCCTCTTTGAAAGACCAGCAGCCGCCACTGCATCAATAGTATATAGATATAGCATCAATAGGATATTATGCTCTTGTTTTTGACAGTGTTACACATTTCTTACAGATAATTACGATGATCACTGCGTTTGTCTGACCGAATGTGGTAGCTTTATCCAATTGCAGTTTGTCTATAAGCGTTTTCCTGTTATTATTACTGCCGACAGTAAAATGTTGCCAGATATTTCTACGAAAAACAAGCAAAACAAAACAAAAAATAATAATAATCATCCGCAATACCTTCAAACCTTGTGTTTTGGAAATAAGATTAATATATCACTAACCATAACATGCAACTCTCCATATCAATAACTTTCTGAAGTGTCACATTAAATCAGAAAAAGGTCCAGGAGAATACTGCCACCTCTTCATTAGGTGGATCTGGCAACACAGAGGCTGCACCCGCGCCCTCATTCACAACGCGCTCTCAAGCCCTGTTCATTGCGCTAGCTTCTCGCAGCAACATGTATTCTGCCCTACAAAGGCAAAAGACCTTAACTCACCAGAGTGTGAAACTGAGAAAAATGACTTTAAAGTTTTTTTTTGTTGTCCAGCCAATTGTATGATAGGTAGGACACTGAAAATTTACCAAGTTGTTGTCATAATGAATATATTTATCTACATAAAAAAAAATTGAGCTCAAACTTGACCTTTGACCTTTATTCGGAAGTTAATGTATTCTGCCTTTGCATTATCTGCAAAACAATAATGGGTCATACAAAGGCAAAATACCTTAACTTCTAATTTATTGACCATTTTGACTTTTATCACTCTATACAAACATTTATATGATAACAATGAAAGGATTAAAATAACATTTAGTGAGTTCTGTCTAGAAAGGATTAATTTTACATCAATAGAATATTTAAAAAAAATAATGAGAAGGCTGTAAGATTATCTGTATTGGATCATTTTAAAACTTTATTTTTGTACTTTAAGTAAAATAACACTTTAAGAGGTAGGAAAGTAACCTTCCAAAAATATTTCTTATATTTGAAAGGTTTGATTTGGTTATGCCAGTAATATGTAGATGCCCTTTCTCAAATACCATTTACCCTTTTGGCCTTTTCTGACAAAATGTATAGGAATATGCTTAAATCTGATGACGTGTGTATGTTTTCTCTTAACTGTTTTAATTTTTTATTTTTTTTGGACAGAATGAAAATTTATTTAGAACCACGTGCATGTACAGACTACAGTTTTCACTCACAAATTTTATGTGATTCGGATTGATTGTCTTCATATCAGTTTTTGACAGTTTACAAAGAAGGGAGTCTAACAACAAACTGATTTGTATTAAATTAACGTTTGTTAACATTAGTTATGCATTGTGAATTAACATGAACTAAGAGATGGATTTTTATTAACAACTTTAACAAAGATTAATAAATACTGTAATGTTTTGTTCATTGTTAGTTCATCTTAGTTAATACATTAACTAATGAGCCTTATTGTAAAGTGTTACCAGTTGTTCATAGTCTTCTTTTTAGTAAAATGTAATACTGGTGGAATTTGTACATGTAAGTTTGACTTATAAAACATCATTTATTTAAAATAATTTATATGAAATAATTCTCACTATTTTTTTAAAGCTATGCATATATGTTAAACGACAAAAACAGATGAGATATTTTACAACAACTATGAATGCACCACGAGTTTTACCAGCTTTGAGTAAACGCAACCTTTAATTCACGTCTGTTGTTTTTCTGACAACAGCAGTGACCAAGTGCTAGCTAGTCTTTTAGCTCTTTGTTTTCTGTTTAGCCGGGACAATTTCATAGTGGTTGGTATAAACGGGACTTCTGGTCATAAAATTGCATGTCAACTAACGTTACCGGACAACTTGCACTTTGATAGATTAGGCAGCCAAACGGCAAATGATGGATTTAAACGATGGATTTGTCTTCTCAGTGGATGTTGTTTTCCATGGATTTTGACCATGTTTTAAAAAAAGGTAAGCTGCGATCTGTTGTATTTGCTGGGTTTGTTTGTGTGTGTGTCTGGTAATGTTTTGTCCTCGCCCGGGGAGGTGTGTCGTGAGGCGTGTTGTGAAGCGTCCCCAACCTACTCGCGTTGTTTTCTGTCAGTGAGTGGACTGTCAGATTGCCACCCTGTATGGCACGAGAAAACTTGTAGGCCTACTAGTACTAGTTAATAGTATTACTGCAACAGCGGTACAATTTTGTTTTCACTTTATTTGATGCATGTGGCAAAAGTGCTTCAATTACATAGGCATAATAACACCGTAACTTCAGCGTTGGAACTCGTTGCTGGTTGGTAAAACAAAGGCAGAGTGCCTTAACTTCACCGTAACGTAATAATGGCGTTCTAGAGTGCAGCGGTACAAAGCTAAAAGACCGTAACTGATGTTAAGGGCTTCTGCCTTTGCTTTCACTCTGCTTTTGGAAGTTACGGCAAAAACGACATCTTATTTTTAGCAGAAAATAACAAAATTGACGCAAGATATTTGTCCACATGATAAAACTGATGTCCATTGTTCCAAATATGACAATAACTCATTTTGACCAAAATTGAAGTTAAGGTCTTTTGCCTTTGCACGGCAGTATTGCTAACACTCATATGAGGTGGCTATAAACACGGCTAATTAATCATTCAGAGAGCATGACATTTTATTTTTGAATGTAAAAAAAAATGACAGAGGTCCGGACCTCGGTGATCTCATTGCTGGCTACAGCCATGGTTGTAGTATCTGTTCACTGAATGCTGCAGATTTCCAGAGAATTCGAAGGCCCGTATTTCTCAAAGCTCTACAAATACCCTTTACATTTGGTAATGCTTTCAGCTACTAAAAAGTACTTTCACCCCAATGTAACATTCTCCACTAAAATCAGACAATAAGTAAATAGCATATGGTTCGACATAATAGTGACAGATTTGAAATGCTCTTTATTGGCAGCACTCTATTAATAACCAGACACACGTGCCCCACACAATTAGAAATCCTCAAGTGAAGTGAGACTTTAGAGAGTTGATTGCCAGAATTGTAACTTATTGATTAGCTAAAGACTAAGTTGATAAGCACAAAAGATACATAGCAAGCACAGATATTCATTGAATAAAATAGGTGTGGTATTTTTCCATCAATACTTTTCAGTACTCTTCATCGGTTGGCAGCACTCAGTTATGACTCCAGGGGTAGCTAATATGAGGACTAAAAAATGTTGTATTTTAGAGAAGCTCACATGAGTTTTGTCAGCACCAGGGGTGTAAAGTAACGAATTACAAATACTCACGCTACTGTAATTAAGTAGTTTTTTTCAGAAATTGTACTTTTTTGAGTAAGTTTAAAATTGTGTAATTTTACTTTTACTTGAGTACATTTTAAGTGATGTATCGGTACTTTTTCTCCGCTATTCTCCTTCTGTTTGTGGCCGTTACTCGTTACATGCTTGTTTTAATTTTATTTTTATCCATCAACGTGATTGGTCTCGTGACTGTCATCAATTCAAATTAAGCATAGAAAACTTACCGCCTATTCCTGCTCGTGACTGCTGTGGAAGTGCATTCTTAACGCATCAATTCAATCCAGATATAAGCGTCTTCCTCTAATATGCTAAGGTACATTTCACATTTCTGCTTAATATGATATTTATATAGGCTGGCCTGTCTACATGGCCAAACATTTGGTCTGAGGTTGGGGGTATTGCGAGACGAGTTCATAATGCGGTGAATTCCCGCTCCCATTCAATGGCGCCACCAGGGGGTGGCCAGGGGTGGCCATGGCCACCCCTGGCCGACTCCTGGCCACCCCATTGGCCACCCCAATGGCCAGTATTAATTTTTGTAGCATCAGTTATGCATTTTATAAATAAGTCAAAAATATTCTTAAGTAAAAGAAGACGGGGAATTATGTGTCGTGACGTGCTTTTTAAGTGCCAAATGGTATACTGTTATAGCAGCTTTTAGGTGCGTTTTTGCCACGTTCGGACAGGCAGGGATGCAAACAGCGCGCTTTTCGGCACCTCCCGCTTTTTTTTACGTCAGTTTGGGTGACAAAGTCATCTGAAGTCATTCCATAGCTTAATGTGAGGGACAGAACAGAAGTATATTTACATCATTAAAGTATAAACTCGTTTTCCCTCCTCTGCGGCTGTCATCATTCTCCATTCATATTCAAACAGCACGCGCGCCTCTTGGATGCACGGTAAAACTCTCTCCAATATGATATATTGACATTATAAATGCATGATCTGTAGATAAAAGTCTGTATATTCGCATAAAATTACTTTATTTTCTTGGAGTTTGTTGCTGTTTTTAAAACGACTCACTACCGTGTTCTGTTAGATCACACATACATATCACAAGGATTATGAATCGGCATCAAACGCACAATAACTGTGAAACAAAGGAACAAATCGCACTTGGATTTGTGCGCTCAACATTTCTTCGATTTGTGACATGAGCTTTTAAATGCACACTTCTGAAGCGCAGTGCTGCTGCACACTGTGACTCCATGTTGCTTTGAGCACATCATTCTGCACCCGCGATGCGCATACACGCTGTGTGCTCTCTGTTTTTCATGTAATCATGGGTTTGCGCACTGAAATATTATTAAAAGCCAATATATTTTGTTATACCTAGCCTGCTCAATACATTTTAAATAAGCATAATTTAATTGTATATAATTTATTTGTAGTTTAGGCTATGCACTTCTGAATTCTTGACATTAATATATAAATATAAAATTGTGACATGATTGCCTGATTGAATTTTAAAAGAGAACTAATAGTAATTTGTTTTATTAACATATTTAGATTTTATAAAATTACTGTGCAGATTTTTTCAAGAATTACTTTTTGCTGCTGATGTATACACTCATTAAGTGTATTAAAAATTCATAATACATTTATGTAATATTTAAATGTGTTAACTGTAATCTTACACTGCAAACTAATAACTTAAAAATGATTAAATTCATCACAATTATGTAAGTATCTGGAAATTTGCTGTGGGGCAAGGACCCTTATATATCATATAATATATATCATTATACAATGTAATATATATTAGTTGGGCCCTACTAATATCATTAGTAACATTAAATATTACACAATAAACCAAAGTATATCAGTAGGAGTTTCCTTAAGTCTTTCTGATAGTTTTCTACAGGCTGGTTTATTACAACAGTAGAAAACAATTCTGAAATTATGGTTTATACTGTAGTTTTGGTGTGCCACCCCAAGATTTTAACTGGCCCCATCTGGCCACCCCTACGAAAAATTTCTGGAGGCGCCACTGCTCCCATTTCCTTCACTATAGAGACGCGCGTCACGATCTGTTCACTGCCTCGTCTCGCGCTCGCCATGCCGCCAGATTCAGAATCAGTGCACCATGTCGTTATAACTTGAACTGCATTTCTTAATAAGAAATTAGCACAGCTCGTTAATAAACAGCGTTTTTTTTTATTGATCCATTATATGATCCGTCTTCATTTGGCAAGCGCACTTGCGCAAAAACATTTTTCATGCTGAACTTTTTTTTTTTGTGGATGCTGCTGATAAAACTTAGCCGAGACTTCAGAGACAAAGTGTGTTTGTTTCTTTTGTAAAAGTTTCCTGTATATAACTTCCCTATTTAATGCACGATTTTCCTTACAAATTATATTAACATTACAGTGTGAGTAAATGTAGCTGTGTAAAATGTAAGGGATGATGCCACCCTTCTAGAACAATGCATTTACGTTTAAATTGCAACATATTTATTAATAGCATGGAATAAAAGTGTGTAATTATTAGTGTTAGCTCACTATCTTAGCCTTTTTCAGTGCATTAGTTGAGGTAATCTGATAATATTAGTGATTCTCATTGATCAAAACACTAACATTGGTACCGTTTTGGAGAGAAATTGGGTATTTTTTTTTTATTTTATTTAACCCATCTCTTGGTGTGTGATGCTGAACTATCATATGAATTTCTAAAGGTTTTTGAATTCTTTGCACAGTTATGATGAATATTGATATTTTATGTGCAACAATAACATGCTCAGGCCCAGTGGCTTTTCGTCTAATTTTAAATGCTTTTCCCCCCAAATAATATGATTTAAATGGTGATGAGTGTACTGATTTGATGCATTTTAAAAAGATGGATGATATATATTCTTCAATCTTTCTTACAAAGAACAAAATATAATGTGAATTCCAGTATGTGCATTTTTTTAATTTATAAATTGTAGTGCACAGTGTTTATTATAAGGGTTAGAATCCGCACCTCAGTAGGCTACTCACTACTCACTACTCTTGAGTACTTTTAAATAAGCTACTTTTTTACTCTTACTCAAGTAGTTTTTTGGACAAGTACTTTTTACTCTACTCACACTACATTTTTTAGAATGTAATGGTACTTTTACTTGAGTATGTTTTTTCAGTACTCTTTCCACCACTGGTCAGCACATATTGAAAAATATATTTTGCATACGGACACTGACATATTGTGCTTCCTGATCTATTTAGGAATTCAAATAATGACTCAAATGTGGCCAGCAAATCTATGCTGAACACAATTTGCACACTTCTTTTGAGTACCAGGCTATCGAGGATGTAGCAGGCTACTGCAGTCTGCCATACATTACTCTGATTGTACTGAACTCATGCACTGATTCAGACTCCTGGATTGGCTCATTCAAATCATGCAAAATAGGTGTGATTACTGCAGGAATCTGAATATATGTCCAGTCATAACATGAACAACTGCAATGATCAATTAACCCTCTGGAGTCTAAGGTGTTTTTGGGGTCTTTGACATATCCAAGGTAAGCATTTCTAGTAATTGTGTAGTTAATTCACATACTGTTTTTTTCAGAAAGTTTTGGATATGTATCCTCTCCCCAAATTTGTCACTAATTAAACACACACACACACAAAAAATAAAGAGAAGTCTTGTATTGAGCTTTTAAGATTTAGTTTACATCTACCTTGTAAATAAATGATTTACTAAAAAGGTTACAATTACAACAACAATTAAAATTGAATCAAAATGTCAATGTAATCTTTCTTTACAAAAACTTAAGTTTATCATGCGTATTTCAAGGATTAATTAATTTCAATAAAGCCTACTTTGGAACAAACACTATAATAACTATAAAAACAAATGCTTATTTGATGTGGCAGTTGTCTATTTTATATTAAACAGTAGTTAAAAAATAGTCAACAAAATGTTGTCTTTCATATTTTGCCTGTAACACAGACATATTGTTGCAATCTCATGAAAGTGTGTATCTATAACACTGTAACAAAGTTCAGGGAAGAAGGAGGCAGGAACCGGATAATAATGAAAAATAAAACTTTATTTAAACAAAATAAACAAACAAAATACCTGCCAGCAGCCCCTCACGGACGACTGCTGGCTATTGAAAATAAAACATAAATACCGGCCAGCAGCCCCTCACGGACGACTGCTGGCTTACCAAATAAAATATAAAATACAAATAAAAGCAGGCCTGTTCCTCTCTCGATCATCCACTCCGTTGCTCCCCCTTTATGGCTCCGCTCCTTCGTGAGAGATGCGAGACCGGTGTGCTTCGCAGGTGCTGCTCATTAGCAATCGCAACACCGGCCTCGCGACTTTCTCTCACGTCCCTCGGCCGTCCTGCTCACCACAAACACAAATGTAATTTCTCGTACCAAAAATAGATTTTGTGTGCATATAATACGCAGTTTATGCGTGCATACGTTACGCACTTTATGCCGTGTAATACACACGCACTCCACAGACCTAATTCTACCCAAGGGGTTTACAGTGCATATCATTTGCACGCAAAAACTATTTTTGTGCTATTTTTGTATTAAATTTGTGCTATAGATGCATGCTTTCATTAGATCGTATTGTTTTTATGTTATATTAGGCCATATAAATGTTAATTTGCAGTTTAAGTTGCTTATACAAATAATTTTATTTCAATATATTTCTGTCGATTTTAACTCATCTCAGTATAGCAATATAGTTTGGTAAAATCTGTTGTAAAATTTATGTCGCTTTTCCACTATACAGTACCAGCTTGACTCGGCTCGCCTTTGTTTGGTTTTCCACTGTGTAAAAGTCTTGGAAGAATATGCCGTGGTCAAACGATGAGGTGCAGACTTTCCTTTGTTCCTTTGAGGATCCAGCGAGAGATTGATTGGGCAACGAGGAACGAAAGGCGTCGCTATGACGACCGGGTACTATTTTTGGCGGTACTGTCTGCAATGAAAAACGGAACGAAAAGCGAGTCGAGCCGAGTCTAGTCGAGTTGGTACTGGTAATGGAAAATCTTTATTCAAACACAGATTCATATTTAAACAGTCTTTTTGCAGTTTAAATTCCACAGGCTATTCCATATCGCAATTACAACAAAGCACTAAAAACTACATCAGCTTGATCCGTCGCTCCTCGAAATGAGTTTAAACCAGCACTTCTGATGTATCCCAGGAATATCCCCATAGCCTCGCAAGATCCCATAAAGTATTGTAATCTGATTAAACTTTTTGTTTTATCGCGTTGATGTGGGGGTGTTGACACGTTTGCATGTATTGCCTTAGATTATTGGCGTTTGAATAGTCACACCTCTCAGTGGGTGTGATCAAATAAAAAGATAATGAGCTGATGTGAGAACGACTGATAACTCTCCCGTTTTTATATAGATTACATAAACAGAGAGGGCATTTTTTGTTATGAATTAGACCATTAAAAAGTATACACTTGATAATAAAGATATATAGCTCATGCCTGGGTGAATAGTATCCGCTGAGTTTTGTTTAAGTTTAGAGACATGCTCCAAAACAAATGGTGCCGGAGAGCCAGAAAGCACACCCTGTTTATTTTCTTTATTTTACAAAAGCACAATGTTTTATTTCGATTGTAAGTGGATAGATAATAAAAAAGAAGATATTCAACTGTTTATTTTTTTCATATTTCTTAAGTCTGTATGACCAGAAATTACAGAGTATGTTAAGTATATTTAAATCGAGTTAAAAAAAATCGAGCGAAATGCGTCAACGCATTTTCCGACCCCAAAGGTTTAAAAAAAAAAAAATCATTTGAAATAATGAATGTAAATCCTGTTATTCTTTGCATGGAGTCTCAGAAAGTCAATTCAAATCTCTTTAACCAAAAGAAGACATTTGCTAAATATTTCAGCTATTTTTGTCCATGCCATAAAGTTCTATATTCTAAAAGAGTGAAAGTTTGCAATTTAAGTAGTGTGATTCTAATTGCCAGCAGGTACTGTAATATATTGTGAATAAGGCACAATGAGCAAAATTTACATAAAAAGAAACCATGTTTACGCTGAAAAATTTGTGAGTGATTCAATAATCATGGTTCAGTGTGAGTTTACCACATTTAGAGACAGTTTAAATGGATGCGGGTGATTAGTAAATAAGACCATTTTTGCAAAGAAATACAGATGATTACTGAATTCACCGCTCAAATTACAGGTTTGGCAAGGCAGGTTGGCGATTAGTAGACCACACACTATCTAATCAATCAACATGAAACCACAGATAGAGTGAGTAAAGGTTGCTTGGCAATCTGATGTAATTAGGGTGCCAGCTGACAGGCTCAGGCAGAAAGATGCCTGGAGGAATGAATGAATGAATAATGGAGGGAGGGAAGATATCGGCTGTGTTTAAGCGCTGAGACAGACAGCGTCAGAAGAGAGAATCAATACCGTTACAGAGGCTGAGTGGCACCTGCTAAATGTTTGAACAGACAGCTTGCACACGTGCATATATACATATGTGATGCGATTCTAGCTCAAATAAAAGGAATATAATTTTAATAAATGATCATGAATATGATCCAGAATCGCATACACAGATTAAAATGACCTGTAAAGGGGATATGCCAATGTATCTGTAAGGGCAGCAAAATACCGGACATTTACTGGACATTTAGAGGGCAAGAAGACGCATGCTCGCCTGTGTTTTGTTGATTTTTCTTCTGCGTTCAACTGCATGCAGCCCCATATTCTTGCTCAGAGACTATTGCAATTCTAATAATATTGATCTTGGTACGATATGCTGGCTGGTTGATTTCTTAACTATGAGGTCACAGAGGACACGGGTAAATAACATTTTATCTAAGGCCCTCATATGTTCAACAGGGTCACCTCAAGGGTGTGTTCTGTCACCACTTTTATTTGTGCTCTACACCAATGACTGTCGGAGTACGTTGGAATCAAGGCATATTATTAAGTATGCTGATGATTCTGTGATAATTAGCCTTTTGCAGGATCATGAGGAGGGCCATGGACCAGTTTTGGACAATTTTGTCTCATGGTGCAAGGACTCATATCTCCAACTCAATGTCTCTAAAACCAAAGATATGTGTATTGACTTTCGCCGTAACCCCCCAACCACAGCTCCAACTTTGATTAATGGAATGGCGTTAGATGTGGTAAGACAATACAAGTATCTGGGTACCATTTTAGATGATAAACTGAACTTTGACACCAATACAGACTATATATGCAAAAAAGCTAATCAGAGACTTTTCTTTTTAAGAAAGTTGAAAGGATTTAACGTTGATAGATCCCTTCTGAAAGCTTTCTATTCATCTTTTGTTGAGTCAATTTTAACCTTTGCTATGATCTGCTGGTTTGGCAATTTGAGTGTAATCAACAAAAACAGATTGGGAAAAACTGTAAGCATATGTCGGAAAATAATTGTTACTGATCTGAATAGCATTGAGCATACGCATAAGGTCAGAGCTACACAGAGGGCAATGGCCATTCTGGCTAACACCACTCACCCACTACACTCAGAGTTCTGCCTCCTACCATCAGGAAGGAGGTATACCTACCGAAAACGTGCCAGATCCAATAGATATTTGAAATCATTTGTACCATTAGCTGTTGGGTTTCTTAACAAACTATAGGACATGTTATTTATGTTTTTATCTATTTATTATCTCATGTTTTTATCTGTTTTTGGGTAAATGTGTATGTGTTGGTTACCTGTTGTGAACTAAATTGCCCCTTGGGGACATTAAAGATATTTCAACTTCAACTTCAAAATACAACGGATTATAATCAATTATCCATACAGGTAGGCAAAAATAGATCAATTGTATATATCAACCAATTATAATTAAATATTAATATGTCAATTGTCTAGAATAGATTGATTCCAAGGATAACCCTTAAGGAATTAATTTGTTATCGAATAATCTGTTCGTCCAGCAAATTGATCGTACGATCTTTCATCAACCCTAAGTTATCCTTAAAGACTCACAAGAAAGGCTATCTTTCTGGCCTATTTATTAAAGTAAATAGACACAGACAAAAGGAACCTTAAGAGCAAGACACCAAGATATCAAATAACCCTAACTGGGGTAAACAAATCTTAACGCCTTGAAAGCTCGATAAAACAGATACTTGCATATATAGTTCTCTTGTGTTGCTGAGTAAACACAAGAAAACTAAGGAGTGAGTGTGACGTTCCTTCGGAGCATCACACGTTCTCTTGGTTGTTCCAGAGCGAGTAGTCACAGGAAGTTCAAATGTCCATTGTAAGTAAAATTTGCCAGCTAATTGAGGCTACGTTCATTTCACTCTCAAGTAGAAATGAACAAAGGAGAATTCAAAAAGGGAAAACTAAAACTAAAGAACGTGACTAAAGAGGAAACTGAAGACAAAAATAACTGAAGTTCTGTCTTCTTAAGGACAATGAAGTTCACACCTCCTTTGGGGTGAATGACCAATCACCTTAGAGATGTTTGAGAGGGAAACTCTAAAAGTTGTCATTTCTACTCCAGAAATGTTATACATATAATCTTACAGTTTACTGTATGCTTATACCCTCACCTAAAGGATTATTAGCAACATCTGTTCAATTTCTCATTAATGCAATTATCTAATCAACCAATCCCATGGCAGTTGCATCAATGCATTTAGGGGTCTGGGCCTGGTCAAGACAATCTCCCAAACTGAATGTCAGAATAGGTAAGAAATGTGATTTAAGCAAATTTGAGTGTGGTTGTTGGTGCCAGACGGGCCAGTCTGAGTATTTCACAATCTGCTGAGTTACTGGGAAATTCATGCACAACCATTTCTAGGGTTTACAAAGAATGGTGTGAAAAGGGAAAAACATCCAGTATGCGGCAGTCCTGTGGGCGAAAATACCTTGTTGATGCTAGAGGTCAGAGGAGAATGGGCCGACTGATTCAAGCTGATAGAAGAGCAACTTTGACTGGAATAACCACTCAGTACAACCGAGAGCATTTGTGAAGCCACAACACGCACAACCTTGTGGCAGATGGGCTACAACAGCAGAAGACCCCACTGGGTCCCACTAAGCTCCACTACAAATAGGAAAAAGAGGCTACAATTTGCAAGAGCTCACCAAAATTGGATGGTTGAAGACTGGAAAATGTTGCCTGAGTCAGAATTTGCTGTAAACAGAATGAGAACATGGATCCATCATGCCTTGTTACCACTGTGCAGGCTGGTGTTGGTGGTGCAATTGTGTGGGGGATGTTTTATTGGCACACTTTAGGCCCCTTAGTGCCAATTGGGCATCGTTTAAATGCCATGGCGTAACTGAGCATTGTTTCTGACCATGTCCATTCCTTTATGGCCACCCATCCCCTGAAGGCTACTTCCAGCCGGATAATGCACCATGTCAAAAAGCTTGAATCATTTCAAATTGGTTTCTTGAACATGACAGTGAGTTCACTGTACTAAAATGCCCTCCACAGTCACCAGATCTCAACCCAATAGAGCATCTTTGGGATGTGGTGGAATGAGAGCTTTGTGCCCTGGATGTGCATCCCACAATCTCCATCAACTGCAAGATGCTATCCTATCAATATGGGCCAACATTTCTGCTTTCAGCACCTTTTTGAATCAATGCAACTTAGAATTAAGGCAGTTACGAAGGCAAAAGGGGGTCAAACACAGTATTAGTATGGTGTTCCTAATAATCCTTTAGGTGTATATACTGTATATATATATGTGTGTGTGTGTGTGTGTGTGTATATATATATATATATATATATATATATATATATATATATATATATCTGGCTTGGTGAGACCAAGAGGATCCTGAAGGCATCAAAAACTACGCGAAACAGATATAGGGGTACAGAGATTCTGTACATCTTAATGCATAATTACAAGCACCTATAATTCATTTAATACTACAAAAAAAAAAAATCATAGATACCCCTACCCCAAAGGGCTTGGAATCCCTTTGATGCAGCCCCAAGTGAGTAGAGAAAACTGTATGCTGGTCTTTGGAGAGGATTGCAGAGTTGTAAATGGTCTCAGAAAACAATCTAATCCAAGAAATGTTGGCACACTGCCGGTAATTTAGATTGCAGAGAGTCCTGATTTACATTCACGAGTTCAGAGTGTAAAAGCTTTCTGAAGATCAAAATTGATTAAGTCATTGTGATTCCGTCCAGACACTACACATACACATATATGTCTCCATATCTAGAGCCATCTGCTTCCTACTGTGTTTCTGTCAGTCTGCATTGTCGTTTTTCTCTGTGCACACTCATACCTGCACTGTTTTTTGCAGTCATGGATTGAACTGTATTTATGGATTCCTGTTTTTGTGTTTCTCTGCCTTCTGCATAATTCCCTTTAGTTCCAAAATGTTTTTGAATGTTTCATTTTGAAAATGTTTTTTTTTTTTTTTTTTTTTCAGTAACAAAACGTCTCACCTAAACACACTTTCTCAATCTGTGTGTCCTGTGGGTGGCTTGGACTGGATTATTTGTCTTGATAATCTTGACAATTTGACTGCAACACAATTGACTGTCTTATCTCTGTCTTGTCTAATCACAGATCACAGAGAAACACAAGCTGCATGAGGCCACAGCCTTCCTGCTGGAGAGGAAGGGAGATGTACAGGGAGCTTTCGAAGTGCTACTACAGGTTTGAGTTAATCACACACCACACAAGCCTGCAGCAAACCCCAAAACTGGGCAAGTGGATCCATGTTAGCTTAAAATGCTTATTGGCTGCTTTGAATGGCATTTTCTCCATTATGACTGAAATACAATAACAAAAAAATGCATTTGAATTGTTAACTGAATGCAAATAGCATTAATTATTTTGCCTGCAAAGCTGCAAACTCATTGTCTTTCAGTAACATTTTCCAGTTTGAATCCAAAATGTATTATTTACAGTACATGATTAAGAACAGCAATTTTCTGCAATAAATATATTTTTTTAGTATATGGATGATGATTATAATTATACAATAATATTATTATAAATCCATGTTAATTATTTTTACTTTGACATTTGCTATAACACTGTGAGACCCGGGCAGTCAGCGGATGCTCAGGGACTCTGCTTCTGACAAATGCACCACATTTTTATCAGGATTACCGTTACATTAAACAGGTCTTTTACATATGAGACCTGTCGTCATTTACTCACCCTCATGTCATTCCAACCCCTTTAACGACTTTACTTAATGTTCAAAACAGAATATAATTTTTAATGAGACCTCTATTTAATATCCAGGTCACCAAAACTTAAAAGATCCAAAAAAGGTTATGGTAAAGGCATCGTAAAACAAATCGGGAACACTTTACAATAAGGTTCATTAGTTAACATTAGTTAATGTATTTACTAACATGCACTAACCATGAGCAATACATTTGTTACTGCATTTGTTCATCTTTGTTAATGTTAGTTCATGAAAATACAGCTGTTCATTGTTTGTTCATGTTACTGTAGTTCACGGTGCATTAACTAATGTTAACAAGATTTTAATCAAGTATTAGTAAATGTTGAAAATAACATTAACAAAGATTAACAAATGCTGTATATGTGCTATTCATTATTAGTTCATATTAACTAATGTAGTTAACTAATGTTAACTAACGAACCTTATTGTAAAGTGTTACCAACAAATCTATTTGAGTTGAGCTTAATCCAAGTCTTGTGAAGAGATATGATTTCTTTATAAGATGAACAGATTCAATTCTTTTACATGTAAACAATGGGAAGAACCTTGCATTCCTACTGAAATTGCATCTGATTGTTGAAACCTCAAATGTAGATTTTACTCCTCCCAAAATGTAAAAAAAAAAAAAAAAAATGTGTGAACGTTATAGGCTATATGAAGTTACAGATATAACAGCGTTACTGTGACACGCTTCGCCACAGATGAGCAGCTGAGAATCTCTTCAGCAAGCCAACGTGCAAACCGACGCAAATGAAGCATGAGCAAATGAAGCAAAGTCGCAGATGCTCAAAACACAAGCATCTTCTTTAGAAGTAATGAGACTAAATGATCTAACCACTGCTTATGCCGCTTCTCTCTCTCCTATTGTGATAACATAACTTTATGTTATGTCATCGCAGATTAAAATCTGTAAATCTAAATATCTATATTATGAAGAAAAGCCCAAGACTATCGCCTAGTGTGCAGTGTCTTTGGGAGGATTGTCGAGATGGATTGCCAGCAACAGCCATTTTAGGATTTTTTGATTTGGTATTAGTGACTTAGGAGTCTTGTGACTTAGAATTAGTGACTTGTCTTGACTACCCCTAACTTTTCACAGATTTAGGAGCTGTTTTTTTTTTTTTTTTTGTACTTTTACTCGAGTGAAATGAAAAAGGTGTACTTAATATTATAACTGGAGTAAAATTTTGAATTGAGTATCTGTACTTTTCCTCATGTACTTGATTTGTGTACTTCATCCACCACTACTTCAGAGTGGTGACCATACACTTTTGCATCGATGGAAACTTGAGTCAAGAGTGTCAAGTTAGTCTTGTCACACCAGCACTTGAGGTAAAAAGAAGAAAAAGCATGTCAGCGGATTTTCTCCACAAATTAGTTGTTTGGCATGCCATCATATCCTGGTCAGCATCTGTAAGTGCACTATTATAAGTATCCTGACTAGGCATATCAGAGCATAGTGTGGGAACTGCACTGCCCCGAAGTATAAAGTACTAAAGAGAGTGGTGCAGTCAGCAGATCTTATTACTGGATCTTAAACATTAAGGACAGGATGTTTACAAATGTTTAATGAAGACCAAGACTATGCTTAAAGTCCCTGTAAAGTCAGAATTAAGTATGTGGTCTGAGTTTGTCACACCACTGAAAAATGTGTTATTATAGCCACCCAGCCAAATTTGAATGATAAAAAAAGCTGGCAAGTACATAAAATAAGCTATCAAAAAATGAGCAGTTTTCTCTGCTATCAAATGCTGGGGGCGTGTCCGCTGGCTGCGCTGAAACCACGCCCACTATCGGGAAAGCTGGCGACAGGAGGATGAATGCTGTGGCGGGAGAGATATCGCGCTGAGATTGTTTCGGCCCCGTTCACCAGCAACAGCAAATTATCAGTGAATCCCAGTTGTCTCTGAGGAAAGTTTATAAAATGATCCCGTGTAAAATTATCACTACAGAGGCGGATTTTGGTAGTGATCCTCAGCTCTTCATCAAGGTTGGCTCTACACAAAATGAATCCACCTCTTCTTGCTGTGATCGTTTTTAGGAAATTTAAATAAAGACACTAGTGGTATAATATAACATCGGCCGATTTGGTCAATTTTTTACACATCGGTATCGTTCCGATGTCAAAATAGGGCCGATGTGAACAGGTGGATGATCATCCCTGTGTATTTGACGTGCGTGTAGATGTGAGTGTGGGGGCGGGGATGTTTGTTTTTGCACGCGTATTAAAAGCGCAAGTGCGTTTAAACATCAAGCGCACGAAGACTGGAACTGGTGAGCTGTTTTCTGCCAGCCTTCCTAATGCATATTTTTGTCCCGCCAAAGCCATATTTGACCGGTAAGTGATGTAGATGAGTGACTGCTGCGCTTGTTTAACTGAGGGAACAAGAGAGAGTGAAAGCACCGGTCACGCTCGCCATCTTCAAAATGTCTTGTGCTCTCTCTCTCTCTCTCCCTCCCTCCCTCCCTCCCTCCCTCGCGCATGTTTATGAATTGAGTTGACTGAATATCTTTGAGAATACACGATGGTAAAAGGTCGGAAGACCGAAGTTTTTTTTCTTCTGAACTACTGGTTGTGAATTGTAAACCCACACTTTCAATAAACCAAAAAAATCTATCGGTTGATGAAATGTTTTCTGTGTCGACTGTCGAGACCATAGACTGTAAAAATAGGTCGAGACAAATCTCGTGCGATATTCTAAACTGCCTGGATAATCACACAACGTGTGCCTTGGGTCCGTTAATGACACGTCCGATTCACGAACTAATGACTCATTTGAACCGATTCACTTTAATGAATGGTTAAAACAACTGATCTGTCCAATACTGAGCTCAAGAGACATAAATCGGAAACACTTTACAATAAGATTCAATTTATTAAAGTGTAGCCTACATTAAATGTACACTTTAATAAATGGAACCTTATTGTAAAGTGTAAGGTTAATAGATTAATAGAATGTTAACAAATTTTGTTAACATTCTATTAATATTAGTTTCTATGCGGATTTACTCCATGACAAAACTACCCCAGTCATTCTAGAATGATTCATTCTTTCCAAATAGAGCAATTCAAGTAATCTGGTGAAATTGTTTTTATATCACAATATATATCGCAGAAAAATAAAATATCACAATGTCATTTTTTACCAATATCGTGCAGCCCTAATCCTCGCTATGTGTTTTCTATACAGGGATATTAACATCGGTAAATATCGGTAAATATGTTAATATCGGTTATCGGTATCGGCCACAAATTTTCACATCGGTGCATCACTAAAAGCCACCTATCTGTTTTGTACGTGATCGCATCCAGGTAGTAGCCTCTGCACTTCCATGTCGAAGGCATAGCTAGCTAGCAGACAGTAGGCTGTAGTAACTAATAGTACTGACAGTTACTCGCGATTGAGTGGCGAATGCGAATGTGCTCTATTCTTAGGGGAGAGATCAGCCTCAGTGTGTCATCAAATAGGGGCGTGTCCACGAGCCCGGGGCTCCAGTGCGTCATCGAGCCCTGTTTTAGCCCCGCCCAAAGATCCGTAAAATAGCAATGGGAAAAACTGTTTAACGGCCTAACTCTGTATTTCAGTACTTCACAGTTCAGTCTTTGTAATATGACTTAGCAATACATTTGTAACATTTATAATGTGTTTAGTATTTTTTTTTTGTAGAATTGCCTTTACAGGGACTTTAATTCTGTTGTATTGCAGAATTTTACTCCTGCTACTTGATTTACTTGAATTACAGTAAGATACTTTGTAACAGACATCACCATCATGTAGTCAGCATTCTCAAAGTATTCATTGGAAATCACCATAATGTATGGACTAATGTATAGACTAATGTTTATGAATGTATGAACTAATGTCTAAATTACCACTACTGCGCCAACTGCATTTGAATGAATTTTTTATGTGCATGCACACTCTGCAATGAGTTCTCTCTAGATTCGTGGGAATGTGTTCACGAGATGAAACAATCAAATGCTCTTCTTGTTCAAAATGCCCGTCTTGGCGAGGTATAGAAGTAAACTGTCTTTAGTAAATGTAAATGAAAGTTGTCATCTTCTGTTGGATTCATAGTGTAAAGGTGTGGTCACATTTGTACATTTTTGTAAAATTTCACAAGCATAAAAGGTCCATTGTCTATTGTCAATAGTCTAATGATGAATGAATCATAGCTCACACAAAAATCACTTATAAAACCAAGCAGCTATGTGGTGAATCCTGCGAAATCTGCTTGCTGGGAATCCTGGGAAAACTTTGCACTCACACAAAATTCCAGATTATGCATATTCCTATTGATATGATTGGATTTCGCCCATAAAAATGGCAAAACAACAGGTAAAAAGTATGATATCAGCTTTCAGTTTAACTGAAAATATTTGGAATATTGTTACTGTACTAATGTAATGCTAGCCATGGCAGAATCTGCATCCTTTTTTTTTAAGCACTGATTTAGATTTTGCAAAAAATCTGGAAGTCTGTGAAATGGATTTACTCATAAAGTTTAGAAATTTAGATGTTGTTTCAGAGAACAGTGTCTTAAATGTCCCCGGTGAGACAGAAAGGGCAGGTGGAAATGTGCTATTGATTTGTTGATCTCTGCTTCTCAGACCCTGAAGGGCAAACTGCACACACTTGCACTAAAAGGCTCAGAGGCAGAGAAGCCCGACAATGAGGAGGAGGAGACAAGCAATGAAGTGCAGAGCCTGTTACAAATAGTGGATGAAGCTCTGCATGACATCATTACTTTGTGTCAGAGGAGCTCGCACGGTCTCAACCAGCAGCAGAGAGAGGTGTGTGTGCAGTCCCAACAAGTTGTGTTTTTAATGAACAGGATTCACGGTTTTACATGTCTCTCTCTCTCACTTGTTGTGTGTACATCAATCTCACTCAGGCTCTGTGGTTTCCTCTCCTTGAGGCGATGATGTCACCACAGAAACTACTCAAAGGTGCCGATGCCAAACACACTTCAGACGGTGAGACACAAACACATAAGCACTAGTTTTTTAGTTTATCTTACAGTATAAAGAGCCTAAGTCCCGCCCCTCCGCTTCCGGCTCATGGGACCTTATTTCGGAAAAAATATGAATGGTAGTCAAAAAATGTCGCAGTTTGTCATAAAACAGAAGAGTAACGTTTAGTTTTATGTGAAAATCACTCTATGAACTACATCTCCCGGGAAGCGAAACAACGAGTGAGATCCGCTGCTCGTGTGTGTGCAGTCTGGTACAAAACACTCAGGTATGATGGCGTAACGTTACGATTATAACGTAAGACTATAGAAACAATGACAGAGAATAGCCTCAGTAAAGTTAGCTTCATTCATTGAGAGAAAATGTGCGCCTCTGGGGTTTGTAGTCTTTGTAATTACGTATTTTCACAGTCTTATACCTCAACGGTTTTACATCAAACTGCGACTTTCTTTACTTTAAAATGTATCTTTTAAATTGACAAACATCATATATGTAATTCAGGGCATGATTCAAACGAGATCAAAATATTTGTTGTCTCTCGCCATTGACTACCATTCAATATTTTTCCGAAATTAGGTCCCATGGTGGTCGACCGGAAGGGGAGGGACTAAGGCTCTCTATATCAGTGGTCCTTAACCTCTCTAACTACAATGCCCCAAATAATTTTTAAGTATTTCTTGCTTTACTTCTGAAATGATGGCAAGGATGTTCTTTTTCAAAAAAATTTAATAATAGAAACTATAGTTGTCTATAGATTAAATAAGATTTATGTGGCCGGCTTTGAAGTTGAGTCGGATATATTGTGTTTACAATTTCCAAGTGCATAAATGAAGTAGAAAATTCCTAATCCTAGATGCATTTGCATACTGTGCATTTATAAGTGATAAAAAAGAAAATAAATGTTATATATATATATATATATATATATATATTCTTTTTTATCACTTATAAATGCACAGTATGCATATATATATATATATATATTTATAATGATATATATATTATTATCATTTATAAGTGATAAAAAGAATATATATATATATATATATATATAACATTTATTTTCTTTTTTTATCACTTATAAATATATATTATAAATATATAAATATATATATATATATATATATGCATATATATATATAAAGGGCTCAGTCAATCCCAATTGTTTCTTTCTTTCCTCAGCACTAAAAGAGCTCACTATGAAAGTCTTAAACAGCATGTCCAGTTTTATTGCCCCACCTGCCATCATTCAGCGCATCCTACAGGTAAGCAGATACTTTTTCTAGCATCTCCTACTGCTAGTTTTACAACTGGACTGTTTAGTGTGTGTTACTAAATGGCAGCCATTGTGTGTGCATTTAGGCATGTATCGCTGTGTTCCAGCAAGTGTGGCATATATGAGATTGAGATATCATTGTTCTGTTGGGTATGTGGGATTTGTTTGGAAAGACTTGAAACATTCTGACTTGACAATAGGATTGTAGGCTCAAGCTCAAAATCACATGGTTCTTATTTGTGCAAAAACTGTTGACATACTCGCATAGACATTTGCAGAGATTCTGCTTTCGACTGCTCCAGATATATATCAACAGATCAGCCATCTTGGAATTGTTAACATTTCAGGATTATGGTTTAGAAAATGTAGTTTGTGCAGTTGCTATAGTTAATAAAATCCACTATACTGTAATTGCATTGTAATGAATGGATTTATATACTTCAATTGATGGTGTTTCGCTGTTATATTTGAATTCTAATTCAGATTATCTGAATCAGATTATCAAAATTACAATTACGTATAGTTCAACATTTATAAGGATAATGCTTCATTCCACATCATATTATCACACTTATATAATTGTGTGAATATAACAAATATATTTTTGAATCGCTAGGTTCATTTATTCAAATAAATTATATCAATTAATAGTGATCAAATAGGTAAATACACTCAAAATAAAATATACTCAACTAGGGGTTAAGTGTCTTGCTCAGGGACACATTGGTGTGTCGCAGTGGATTCAAACCGGGGTCCCTCTCACACCAAAAGCCCCGTTCACACCGCCAGCAACACGCAGCGACAAGATCCCATTCATTTCAATGGAACGCTGGCGACATCCGGCGACACGAGCGACAGTGACCGTTGGCGACAGAATGTGGGCGTGTCAAGAGACAAGCGACAAAAGTTGAGAATTTTCAACTTTATGCAAATAAGAAGCGATTGAATTACTGAATTACAGTGGAGCTCACGTCACCGTCTCTCGAGTGCAGGGCTGGCAAGACAGAAAGAAAGAGTTTGAGGATGATTTCACTGTTTTATATGATTTGACTGTAACCACATACATGGATAATAAAATGATACATGGAAAAGAAACTGTCGACAGTCTCAGTGAGTTTAATTCATACATTTAACGTTATAGTTCGAGTGTTGTAATTTTATGATGCACGTTTAGCACTGCTGCAGTTCATTTTACAATTTCCCCTGCATTACGTTGACTATTAGGGACAAGAAAATTGATTATTTGTCAAATTCGAATGACGTTTTTATAATTTGTGACAGTATGAGTGAGTTTAATTTGTTCATTGATCGATCGTTGATCTAGTAAATGATTTAATCCACTGAACACAGCTGTGGAGATATAAAAACACTCTCCCAACAGCATATGGTTTCTTTTTAGCCTTAAAAGTCATTTATTCCCAGTCAAATTAAAATTATATATCACTTGTGATGGTCTTTTGTATAGATATGGCCAGACGTGCAGTCTACCAATAACATCAGAGCGACAGTACTACGAACGCCCACAAGCGACATCACAGTACAGAGCCTAGCGACAAAATCGCTGCCGGTGTGAACGGGGCTAAAGGCTTGTGTCTTATCCACTGCGCCATCACCACACCCACTTTAATTTAATACATAGCGTTCGAATAGCATATTACAGCCCTACAAATTTATTAGGGCCTACTGAAAAGAATGTATCGGATCGAATTTCGCAAAGTAGCCTAATGTTAAGATTGTAAGCCCAATGTATGGGTGTGTGTGTTTATGTGCATGTGTGCTTATGATAACATCAAATACTTTCTCAGTTGTGTGTATGCGTCACACGTTAAATGTTTTAGAATGTAACACAACATTCAAATGCAAATATGCACCCTCCCCCACTTTAAACTAACTCAAGTCAGATCCTGAGATTAGGCAGCCGTTTTTAGTATGTCGTTTTTTCTTCAAATAATTCAAGAACAATATAATATATTGAACAAATTGAACATGGTTTATTTTTCTAAAACTTTAAAACTGGCCTTTGCTTTTCTTGACGATTCCTCTGATAGCTTTTGTTTGAGGGCATTCAATTGCTCCAAAAACAATAACGTTAGTAACATTACTACACTTTATCACAACTGGTTACCGCATGTGCTTGGGAAGAAATATTTGTAAAAAAAATACTCAAGACATTAATTTGCCTAACATGCCAGATGATAACTAAATAACGTTAACGTTATGTTACCAGCTTATTTGACATTTAGAAAAACATAATTTTCGGGTTTTACCACATTATTGTCAGAATAGCCACACACCTGAAATCCAACTTTAAAATGCAACCTTAGACAAAAAAACAAAGACAAATAGCCTACAAAAACCTTCAAATTTGTATGGTACATTCTACCATATTTTTATGTAATTGACAGTGTATTTAAATATCAGAAACATAAATAAACCTTATATAATTAAAAGCACTGAACAGTTGTGATCCGTCTTGGTTCACCCCAAGCCAAAGAGCTAACAAATTTATCTGCTGATGAAACAGGGCACTGACCATTGTAAGCTCACCGGTGTGATTATTTTAAATGTAAAAACAAAAAAAGTATATACACTTAGAAAAGTATATACAGTATATATATACTTATATAGGCACCTTTTATTGGCACCTCTGATCGTTTCATGATGTTTTTCTCACCTTTGATTAACACGTGTGCAACCCCACCCACATTTCACAGCCATGTAAAAAAAAAAGGCTAGTGCCACATAACATTATCAGAACTTCTTTTACAAATTGAACTTTCCTCAGACCATGAATACCTCTTCATTTTACAGTTCCAGGATGAGAAACACAAGAAAGTAATAATAAGGCTAATAATTGTATTGTTGTTCAATATGAATTTAAAAAGTCATGTAATTGTTATTTATCACATTATACAATATTTTAATCATTCCACTATTGTTGACAGAAATCGTTGGATGAAAACAGACCCCCAGGCTCTAAAGTATCAGCAGAGAGACAGCATTTTTTTTTAAATTAATAGATAGTAAACTTACATTTTAAAATGCAGCAATGGGCTATATGCACGCATAAGTTCCCCATTTGACGCAAGGATGCTTGTCCATTTCCGGTTGTGGAGATTTAAGCGGAGGAAAACCGGGGAAAACGGGATTATGAGTCTTCAGAATTTACTGTCCTCCCGTCTTTGAAACGAAACGTACATACGTTTAGATGTAATTTTATATATAGTTATGTTTATTTAATATAATTTTAAAAAGAAGCATAAACACAACGAGGGGTGTCTGTTTTATCTGTTTTTGTGACTAACGTTTCTTTAGTATAACCATGGAGTATAAAATTCAATATAAATTCTCGGTATTGCATTGGATTGCATACGATCGGCGGAAGTTATCGAGCATCCTTACACCTTCACCAGAAATACCGCCGTGCATAGAGCCCATTGCTGCTGTTTTGCACAATGTCCCTTTGCAATGTCCCAAACGACTTTAATGTAACTGGTTTATTAGGGTAGGCATTTTGGCATGCTTAAACACAAATGCTGCCGAGTAACATGGTTTAGTAGCCTAACTGCAAGCCCTAAAAATGTTTTAATTTCATTATCATTTGGTTTAATCTATAACACTAATGTATCAGTTAATAAATCTACTTACAAATTAAAATAACACAAAGTAAAAGACAAGTAACCTATTGACAGCTTTTCTAAATTATAGAAAAACTGGGCACACAGCCTAATGTTGAAGTGTGCCTACTTTGCTTAAATTTAATGGAATAATAGAGGCCTTTTCTACATTTATTTTATTTAAATTTACTTTTTTCAGTATTGTGATTATGAATTCGTTTAACTACAATGTTAACCTTGAATTTATCTGCGACCTTAGCTCTCAATGAGCAGTGGCAAATTATGTCATACAGAGAATAAACGGACACTTTAAATAAATAAACAAACAGTTAATAAACTCGCTAATAAACAGCTACCTATTTAAGCTTCAAGAACTGTAAAACATAAAAGCTGTCGGCCAGCAGCATGTAATGAGGTTCGATCTCGGGTCGTTTAGAGGTCCATGAGGTTGATGTTGTTGCGTTAACCAGAGCTACCGTTAGAATGCTGATGCATTATTGTCTTATACACTTTTAAAGCCTCATTGATGTAGCCTAATATGTTTCTACTGCAATGTTTTAAGTTTTAATTAATTTATTCAATTTAATTTCAGTATTGTGATTAATGAATTAATTTAACTATGTTTCACTTGAATTAATCTGCTACCGGCTTTCAATCGCTCTGAATGTGCCGTGACGCGGCTGCAGATTACACAATAAACGGACACTTTTCAAAGTCTGTGATTGTAGCACCTCTTAGTGGCAAAAGGCAGCAAATACACCCCAAATTTTACCACCGCGGCAGAATGGCGGCGGTAAAAGCCACATTCTGGTTGTCTACCTACTGTTTAATATACATAACCCTGCCATGCTTGTGCTACCATCTGGTTTCGCTTCAGTTGATGAAAACTATTGAGCTCTGGATTATATAGGCATAAGCCATGCCCAGTCGCGCAAGACATGACAACTGAGGGCATTGGTGGTTATGTCATGAGCTGTCCCTCGATAGGTTGCAGCAGTTGCTGCAGAGCAGCCAATAGGCGCGTGAGCTGCCTCCCCTAGGTCTGCTTGCTGCAGCAAATGCGATTTAGATGAATGGAAATACTGTAGAAGCTGAACAGCAAATTTGCTTTCCAATGGCTCTTCCAGCTCAGAGCCTTGTGTAGCTGTTTCAAACACACACACACACACACACACACACACACAGACACACACACATTTTTCTTTCCATGAGATCGATTCCACAGCTCAAGAATAGGTTAAGGCTTTGGGCAGTGGAAGAACTTTATCCGTTTCATCTGCACATATTCAGTCCTGTCAGCTTTCCCCCATCGATCTTCTGGTCTCCCCACTCCTTATCTGTGCTATTACACCGACACTCTGCTATTCTGCTTCAAACTGCTGTCTTTAGAACTTTAGGGATTTCTTTTGAACCTGTGCTTATTCATTTAAAAAAACTCTATTTATTATTTTGTGGTTTACAAAGAGACTGTTCAGTTCAAAGTTCTGGCGTCAGTAAGGATTTTTGGAAACACTTGATAATTGGTAGTAACACTTGACAAACAGTAAGAAAGCACTTATAATTCATTTATAATTCAAACTATTAACTATTGCATAATTTTCCACCTTTATTGACAAATTATTTTTGTTTAATTAGCTCATACATAAAGGGTTAGATAATGTTTTTTAGTTTTTTTTAACCACACCTGATGTAGCTGATAAGTGATGTACCGGTAATAAAGGATTTGTTATTAAGATTAAGCTCTAGATTAGGTTGTGGTAAATCTAAATTGCCAACAATTAAGTTTTTTAACCCTTAAATGTATGAATATTTCGACAGTCGTTATTACATATTCAGGTCTTTTGCAACCCGGATCTATATCGAACACGGATGGCTTTCTAATTGCCACTAAAGTATAAAAATCTAAATAGATTATATATATATAGACCATTTCAAAAGATGTAAACAACACTGGTCCAGAAGCACTTCCTGTTTCAGTTTTTTAACACTACATAAAAGCTGGGATAAAATACAACCAACAGAACATTTAAAACTGAATCAAAAAGTTAAACAAACATCTTTAAGATGCTTTCTTTACATGTGAAATAAAGAAAACAGTTAGAAACTGAAACAGGAAGTGTTTTTGGACCAGTGTTGTTTACATCTTGTGAAATGGTCTATATATATATATATATATATATATATATACACACCTCAAATACACAGAGAGAGAGAGTAAGTATAAAATACAGGCAATTTTCAGTCCATTTTATTTCTCCTTGAAAATTCGCTTCCACAAATTCAGTGGTTCAAATTCAACAGAAAATACTACATTGACATCCAGGAACTGCAGGGAAGGCAGTAGATTGCCGACCATATTCTCCATCTCCTGTTGGTTTGCTTTACCAGCAGGGGGTGCAAGTGCGTGTTGACAAGCACCAAAGCAACAGCTAGAGACCAGAGGCCTTCACAAAACGGACAAAGCGATGAGTACGAATTATAATTTATATGTGTGTGGAAAAGGTTGATTAAGGTTATTAAAACACACAAGCGTCTTATGAGACTTATTTTTACCCCCGTGCAAAGTAAGGTGATTTGTCCACAGCAAAACTACATTCTCTCGCCGTTGGCATTAAGTTTTAGTAAAACAAATTAATTTGCAAAGATTTCAAACAAACTTCTTTCACATTGTCATGATGGGGTATTGTTTGTAGAATTTTGAGGAAAATAATGAATTTAATCCATTTTGGAATAAGACTGTAACATAACAAAATGTATAAAAAGTGAAGAATTGTGAATGTTTTCCCAACGCACTGTATATAGTGCTTTATATAATACGGATAGTTTTAAAGCAGCTTTATGGTGATAACAGAAAAATAATTCAGCTCTAAAAGAAAATAGTGTCATTGTTCAGATGAAGTGTTTTCCATTTCCATACAATTTTCATTGTAAAGTTTATTGATTATTAAATTAGTTCAATTCAGCTATAAAGCAGATCTGCAGAAAACATGCAGATGTCATTGTTCAGCTCTGTTCAGTTCTCACCCAAGTGTCAGTGCAGTCAAATCAATATTTTTGAATAACTGTATACTTATTCTAAAATGTTAGGATGCATTCAGTTGACCAAAGTAAAGAATGCAAATAAAATGTAATTTAGATTCAGTTTCAAATAAATATTAAATAAAATCTAATAAAACGTTGACTTAGCCTGAAAATTTGAACAAGCACAACTTACAGGTCCCACCCCCTTGCTTTCTGCTGCGCTACAGCCCTCCCTCCACAGCTCCTCCCCCAGAGCGGAGCCTGCCGTGAACACGCAGGCTAGTAAGCAGGGCCACCTATCACAGCGGATAAACAGTTATGGCACATAGTGGATAGTTCGAATCATTTTACTGACTCGGATCTTTGAGTCTCGTTCAGCAAAATGAACAAATGTTTTTTCGAGTCATATCATTTCATTTCGTTCATTTCAGCATAATATATTTAAAATGTCATGTTAAATTTCCCAACACATCTAGTTCCTACGAAAATCTTGATTACATTTGTAAAAAGAATAAAAATAAACTATAAGGTAATGCAGCCAGAGCAAAATTGGCTGAAATGTTATATTAACTGATTAATTTTTGGGTCTTAAAGGGGTCATGAACTGGCTTTTTAAATTTTATTATGTTGTTGTCTGAGGTCAACTTATGACGTTCGCTTGGTTTTTGCATTCCAAAAAATGTTGTACCCTAGTTTTTATAGTCGTCTCACACTGAAGACTTGGAAGTAAACACCCACTGCTGTGAGTGGATAACAGTTTTGCATACTATAATGAGTTTCAACTTACCTCGTCGATGCACTTGTATTGTTTTGAAACGTCCAATGTTGTAAAATGTCAACCGGAATGATTCGACCATGGATTCGACCCAAAGTCTGTGTGTTGCACAATTCCTGTCAGATCCAATATAGACGGCACAGCACCGTTCTTTTCTCTTAATCGGTCTGCAAATACAGTCTTCTTTACAGGACAATCCTCAGTGAAATTAAGCGAACAGATGACGATGTTTTACCTCATCAGCTGGAACGTCATTAAAAATAAAGTTTATCCATGCAATCCTATTGGAATCCAGAGGAAGCATATGCAATGACTGGCGTCTTTCACAACCAGGCACTGCACAATATTCTGTGTTGCTCGGTAGAGCAATCTGGTTTGTCATCACGAGGTAGGCAAGTTATTTAGCTATGCGTGATTGCGTGTAATGCAAGAATCGGTGGGCGGGGCTTAACTGGCCGTGTTGAAGTAGGAGTTGATCTACTTCTGCGGGGGTGGTGTTTTATCCTCTTTGTCGTCATAGTTCCCCACTTTTAAAAACGAGTCGTTTGCAGAGGCTGGTGTCAATAAAATCTTTTATTGGACTAACAAGGACGTTTTCAGTTCTGAAACTTACAGGATATTCTTATAATATGATGACCTCTTAGATGTCAAAAGCTCAAGGAAAATTAGATTTCTCAGTTCATCACCCCTTTAAGTTCAGGCTATTGCAGTCTGATTCTGTTAGTTCACCTCACCTCCTGATCCGAGACGTTCTTTCCTTTTCAACTTCATATTTATGAGGTTTGTTCTCCACCTCTCGTGTCTGGAGACGTTAGTTGTCGGCTCGTCGGTGTCTGATTTTGATCTGTCTGGGCCATTCCGTGTGTGATACAGCAGGGCTGGAAAGAGTAATGATTAGTTCATCTCTCGAGTTCGGGACGGGTCCGAGTCTTTCGTTCCTCCTGTCAGTACCGGAAATAGAAATGATTAGTTCATTTTCTTCGAGTCTTCAGGTTTTGAGTCCTTCGTTCTTTTGTCACGTGACCGCTGGTAACTCGCATCAAATATATCGAGTGATATATATGATTGATGCAAGTTAAATATAACTCGCATCAATCATATATCGCCCCCCAGGTCAACTGGGAAGCTGTGTAGAAGAACTGGATGTGCTGCTCTCCTCCTTCTCTGAGGATGACATCCCATTTGTAGTCTTTGGCGACTTCAACATTCATCTAGAGAAGCCGTCCGCTGCAGACTTCATCTCTCTCCTAGCCTCCTTTGATCTCAAACGGCTCATCACCACAGGTACCCACAAGTCAGGCAACCAACTGGACCTGGTATACACACGCAATTGCATCACAGACAATGTCTTAGTGAAACCTCTCAACGTCTCAGGTCATTTCCTCATTACCTTCAATCTACAACTTACTACCCACGCACCACCAACTCCACTACCAGTTACTTTCAGGCGAAACCTGCGCACACTTTCTCCATCCCATCATTCCTCTCCTGTGTCATCCTCTCTTCCCTCACCCTTGCATTTCTCATCCCTGGACGTGAGTACTGCAACAGATAATTTATGCTCCATTCTAACCTCGTCTTTAGACAACATCTGCCCTCTCTCGACCAGGCCAGCACGCGTTACTACCTCCAACCCCTGGTTATCTGAGGTTCTTCGTGAGCACCGGACTGAACTCAGGGCAGCAGACAGAAAATGGCACAAATCAAAAGACACATCTGACCTGAGTAGGTACCAATCTCTGCTCTCTGCCTTTTCCACTAAAGTTCATGCTGCGAAATCTTCATACTTCCACAACAAGATCAACAGCACCTCTAACACACGTTCACTGTTCAAGACATTCAACACTCTCCTCTGTCCACCTCCACCACCACCCACCTCCTCGCTAACTGCTGATGACTTTGCTAACTTCTTCACTGACAAAACTTCTACTATCAGCAGTCAGTTCGCAGCGTCACACACACAGGAACCCAGACTACCCTCTCCCCCAGCCAACAACCCTCTCTTCTCCTTCACACCACTAACTGAGGAAGAAGTATCTAAGCTTCTCCTCTCCAGTCGTCCTACCACTTGCCCTCTTGATCCCATCCCATCACATCTGCTCCAAGCAATCTCTCCTACACTTCTTCCAGCACTCACACACATCATAAACTCATCTCTCCACACTGGCATTTTCCCTACAGCGTTTAAGCAGGCTCGGGTAACTCCACTGCTTAAAAAATCAACACTGAACACATCACTCTTAGTAAACTGCAGACCTGTCTCTCTCTAACCATTCATTGCAAAAACACTTGAACGAGTTGCAAGTATCATCTGTCCTGTCCCTGAACAATGAGCTGGATGTCAACCAATCAGGGTTCAAGCAAGGGCATTCAACCGAGACTGCATTGCTGTCTGTCACCGAAGCCCTGTGGATCGCTAAAGCTGCTTCCAAATCATCAGTCCTTATCCTCCTGGATCTGTCTGCTGCATTCGACACTGTGAATCATCAGATCCTTCTGTCCACCCTCTCATCACTGGACATCACTGGAACTTCCCTCCAATGGTTTGAGTCCTATCTCACAGGTCCTTCAGGGTCGCATGGAGAGGCGAGGTATCCAAAGCACATCAACTGACCACAAGAGTTCCCCAGGGTTCAGTGCTTGGTCCACTCCTCTTCTCCATTTACACCACATCACTGGGACCAATCATACAGGCACATGGTTTCTCTTACCATTGCTATGCTGATGACACCCAGATCTATCTCTCATTTCAACCAGATGATCCCACAGTACCTGCATGAATCTCAAGCTGTCTAGCTGAGATCTCGGTATGGATGAAGGAACATCACCTGCAGCGCAACCTGGCTAAGATGGAGCTTCTTGTCCTCCCTGACAATCCGTCTCTACAGCACGACTTCACTATCCAGCTAGATTCTTCCTCAATCACCCCATCAAGGTCAGTCAGAAATCTTGGAGTAACCTTAGATGATCGGCTGACCTTCACAGACCACATTTCAAAGACAGCTCGATCATGCAGGTTTGCTATGCACAACATCAGGAAGATCAGGCCTTTCCTAACTGAGCATGCAACACAACTTCTCGTTCAGGCCCTAGTCATATATATATATATCCCTAGCAGAAGCCTACGATCAGTCAATGAGCGACGGCTCGTGGTACCATCACAGAGACCCTCAAAATCACTTTCCAGAACATTCTCATTCACGGTACCATGCTGGTGGAATGATCTCCCCACCCTCATCCGGAATGCAGATGGCGGCCTCAGACCAATTTTAGATCTCAGATTTTTTTAACAAAGTGCTCGTGAAGAGACCATTCAAAATGCATACAGTCAAGAAACTCCTCACGTACGTGCGCCAGGGGGACTGGTTTATTTCTTTCGATCTGAAAGACGCCTATTTTCAGATTCAGATAAATCCCCGTCACAGGCCATTCTTACGATTCGCCTTCGATGGCTAGGTTTATCAATACACCGTCCTTCCGTTCGGCCTATCCTTTGCACCCCGTACGTTCACGAAGTGCATGGATGCGGTGCTCGCACCCCTGCGAAGGGTCTGCAAATTTTGAACTATCTGGATGACTGGCTGATTTTGGCACAATCCACACGGAGCTTCTGTCTCATTGGACAGTTCTCCTCAATCATCTGAGCAGTTTGGGCCTTACTGTCAATTGGACAAAGAGCTCACTACAGCCGAGCTGCGATTTCCTTCCTAGGAATAGAGCTAGATTCAGTGGCTATGACGGCTCGCTAATCAACACAGCGCATGCGCCGTGTTCAGCGACTAGCCTCTTCTTTTCAAATGAACACCCTCACGCCTCTGAAAACTTTTCAGAGAGCGCTGGCTCACATGGCCTCAGCCTCCGCAGTTCTCCAGCTGGATTTACTGCACATGCGCCCGCTTCAACTCTGGCTAAACACCCGCGCGACTCGCCAGGTGTGGGCCACAGGTTGCCAGCTGATCAAAGTAACGCAGACCTGTATTTCAGCTCTGCAGCCCTGGACAGTCACCGAATGGTATCAGCGGGAGTGACTATGGGAGCTGTTTCTCGCCGAAAAGTCGTCTTGACAGACGCGTCCAACACGGGTTGGGGACACGCCACTAGGTGCTCCTCATAGCACAGCTGTCACAGACAGCCCCGTGGCCCATTCCAGTCAGAACAGATCTCCTCTCTCAAGCTCGCGGCACGATCTGGCATCCCCATCCACAGCGCTGAGCGCTACATGCATGGGTGATCAACGACTATCCGTCGCTTTGCCAGAGGGAGTGATAAACAGTATCATACATGCTAGAGCGCCTTCTACGAGAAGGCTCTATGTGTCAAAATGGTTTGTGTTTTCTAAATGGTGCACCAACAAAAACATGGATCCACAGACATGCGGGGTGCCATCACTGCTCGTATTTCTGCCACGAGCGTCTTTCGCTTCATTCAATGAAAACCAGGGAGGCAGCCTGCGAACCGCACTTTTATACACGCTGGCCATGCCCTTTCTGGCGGGCTATGATGCAATGACGGCGTGTCCACCTCTCATTGGTCACGAGTTCAGGCGAGTTTGCCCATAGGCTGCAGCAGTTTGCCGCAGAGCAACCAATGAGCTTGCTAGCTAGCCCGCTCATGGTCTGCAGCTGCTGAACTGCGTTGACAATGGATACAAAAATTAGGATAATTTTTTGGCTTCAATATCTCAGAAAAGATTCATCTTTCCCGTAGCGTAAGCTAGCTTACGCAATACTCGTTCCCTCATCTAGAGAGAACAAAAAAAATGAACATATTTACCTATTTCGGCCATAGACGGTCATATTGACCGCACTGAATTTTGCTGTATTTTTTGGTTAAATTTCCCGCGGTTGATCGTGTTCTCTCTCAACTGTCAACAGAAAGGTCCGCCCGGTCACCTCTGTAGTGGTGTTTGCTATATAATAATTTCTACATTAGTTGTTGATCAGAAATAAGCAAATAAAACCGGACTACTATAATACTTACGTTATCTATAGGCTATATATATATAGCCTATATATATTGCTAGGCTAAAATTAATAAAATGAATGAGCGAATGAGGAGGAACATGACTCGAACTATGGCCCTGGAAATGCTTCAGAACTTGACGAGTGATGATTCGGATGCAGGGGAACAATCGGAGGTGGAAAGTGACAGCAACGTTTCCTGGGTGCAAGTTACATTTCCTCCTCATCAGAGAGTGGTTCAGAGTCAGAGTCCACATCAAGGAAAAAGAGACGGCTGCTATCATCAGACACGGCAGATCCAGATGTTCCATTCATGTCGGATGATCCTGGTGAGCTCTGCTGCCCTGTCCTGCGCTGTTTGTTTTGCTGCATGGGCTGTTCAAAGTTCTGCTCTATTATTTTTATTAGCCTATTGACTGCTTCGCAAATCGTCACTATCTAACATTTTCGTCATAGTTTTTGTCATTCAAACCTAGTTTTAATTTAGTTATCGTCTCGTTTTCGTCTTTGAAAAAATGTGGTTGACGAAAATAATTACGAAAATTATTCATCAACTAAATAAACACTGTTTTGAATCTAACGGTCAACATGACCGTTTGTGGCCGTTCTAGTAGTTTTGGAATTCTGGCACTTATAGTGTTAAATGGTTGGTTACCCAAAAATTTTAATTCTTGATGGCATTCCAGACCCATAAGACTTTAATTAACACTTTGAAGGTCCAGAAAGATAGGAAAGACTTTGTTAAAATAGTCCAGATGACTACAGTGGTTCAACCTTCATTTATGAAGCGGCGAGAATAATTGTTGTGCGCCAAAACCCCGAAAATAATGACTTTATTCAATAATTTCCTTTCTTCCGTATCAGTCTCCGACGCGCTTTCATGAGATCACCACATTAAAATACGGGATCCTCTGTTATACAGCAAGATACATGTGCCGTGCCGTGTCGTCTCATCGTCTCAATTATCAAAACTTTTAAGATGTGGCATGACAATATCACAATTGATGCTGCACACACTCTCCTGTTTAGTAGGCATCGCTTGGGAACAATGACATCTACACCACCAGCTCTCCATTGCTCTCTGTCTTTCAGAATCTTGTGGCTGTGGGTGTCTTGCCTCTTCTTTCTCTTTTAGTTCGTTCTCTGTATACTCTGGTTCGAATAAGTAAGGTTGTGCAAAAAATGCAATTCATGCTCTGTGTCAATCTGTAGACATAGTTAAGAACTGTTTTATGTTGAGCGTGCATCTTCCTCTGCTTGTAAACATTGTTTCCTGGACATATGTCAGAACTCCAACTCCTGCGTCAGATACTCCTACTGATACGGAAGAGAAGAAATTGTTGAATAAAATCGTTATTTTGTGTTTTTAGCGCACAAAAATTATTCTCGACGATTCATAAAATTAAGGTTGAACCACTGTAGTCACATGGACTATTTTAACGATTTTCTGTCCTACAGTACCTTTTTTGGGCCTTCAAAGTGTTAATTAAATAGCTGTCAATGAAGCCCTTCCTGAGACATCGGATTTCATCAAACAACCTAATTTGTGTTCTGAAGATTGGAATGACATGAAGGTGAGTAATTAATGACAGAATTTTCATTTTTCTATTTTCAAACTATCCCTTTAATGCTACGTTCACACCGGACGCGAATAGCGCGTCAGGCGCGAATGATTTCAATGTTAAGTCAATGCAAAGACGCTTTACGCGCGTGAAAAATTCCTGTGGCGCGGAAGACGCGAATACGCCTCATTTGCGCGTCAAATTCGCGCGAATTGAGCGTCTGGCGCGTTACGCGCGAATGATTCAGTTAGTGCCATTTGTGCATTCACGCGTTTGACGCGAATTCGCGTCTGCCGCCCGAGTTGAAAAATCTGAACTTTGGCGTGAATTCGCGCCGCGTTAACCAATCAGGAGCCTAGCTGTTTGCTCACGTGGTGAAGTGTCTGGATGCTTCATTAAATTATTTTGTTAATATGACTAAATGCATGGTGGGATTATGCACAACAAAGCAAATGTTTTATCACTTAAAACATTATTTCTATATACGAGACATGTTCATTTTGTATTGAATGTTGTTCATTCCATAGCTATTATATGAAATAGTTTTATGTTGTAAAGACAATAAAAATGTGCTTAAATTCGTGTCTGGACGTGAGAGAGAGAAAAAAATCACAGGACAGGTTAATAACTTTTGAAGGCTGGCTCTATTTATCATCAAAACAAAAATAAATGACAGCTAGATTAGATGGATGAGGGCGAGGGTGATTCTCGCTCCGATGCGGGACAACAGGTCATCAAACTGGGCGCGGGACAGGCGGAAGTACCGCTGACAGTGGCCGTCATCCAGCGCAGCTCCTGGAGCGAGCAAATGGTGAAACTGTTCGGCTCCGAAGGGTCCGGTGGACACAAATATACGGCGATGATGATCACGCCGCTGTTCTGCTCTCCAGAGTAAATACAGAGCGGTAACTCTCTTGATGAATGCTCGGTCGACATAAAAACAATGGCCGCCAACGGATTTCGATTCTGACGCGCGTCACACGCGTAAATTTCGCTTCAAACTTTTGTTTTTACGTGTGCCAGTTTCGCTCTTGACACGCGAAATAACACAAAGTGGTCAAGCGCCAAACTAGACGCGTCAGGCGCGAATTTGACGCGCGATTCGCGTCCGGTGTGAACCTAGCATAAGAAACTACTGACCCTAAACTTTTGAATGGTACTGTACATCACAGAGAAACACACATTAACTGAAAATAAAATAAATTAAAATAAAATATTTGCTGTCACTACAGTTTTTTGTTATTATACAGGAAATGTTCATGTTTATTTTGATTCAAGGGATAGTCTCTTTTTGTGACCCATGTTGATTCATTAATCTCCCTCCCTCAGCATCTATCTGAGATGCTCTGGTTCGGCCCGGCTGCTGATGGTGACATTTGATGGCATTTGCTCACAGTGTGTAATCATTAGTACGCTGCTGTGAATGCAAATGCAACTCTGACAGGGAACAGGAAATTTATTAGGAACCCTATCAAGTTATAGATGATCACAATCAATATATTACAAAATCAACAGGTTTTGTCTTGAATGTGCACTTACCTCTGGGCACATGCAGCTGTATGCACTGTGCCCGCTGTGAACACTTGCTTGTTGATGTGTTATTGTTTTCATTATTATGTAATTCATGGAGTACATTTGATTTCCAATTGTTTGCACTCCACAACTGAAATACAAGAAAGGGGGTCATGGGGTGGTGGTCTATACCAGACACGTGTGACATGTCACAGTTCCAGTCTGGTAAAAGCTTTTTAAATACACTTTAACTACAAAATTTCAACAATGATGTTTTGTTTTTGTTTTTGTTTTTTTTATGAAACATTTTTACACTTAAGGATTTATCCATTAATGCTGTGAAATCAATTAAATATGCTTTATGTATTATGTAAGTTTAAAACTGAGTAGACCCAATGAATTATGGTAAAAAAAAAATTGCTTTTGGAGAAATAAACTTGCTAGTCACGACTGTTTTCCGAAACTGTAGTAACTTAGTTGCTCATCCATTGTTCAAACAACATTGGTTCAGGAATATAGATTATAGTGTTTGTTTGTTTGAATCCTTACCTTTGAAATAAGTATAATAAAATATATACTTTTTACAAAGAAAGTTTACACTAGAAATATTAGTAAAATTGCAATGGTTGTTGTAACTTTTTTTAGTGTTTTATTCGTGCCAATTTGGGCAGAGGGCAGAAGATACATATTCCAACACTTTCTGAAAATACAGTATGAGAATTAGTTACACAATTACTAGAAAAGGTTACCTTTGATATTATAGAGTTTGCATCCATACAAAATTTGTTAAAAACCTTTTTTCAAGACATTTCCAACTCTTAACTTTGAACCAATTCTATAGATCACTTTGGTCTTGTCAATGGAATTATTTGGCAACTTTTTAAAAGTAAACTTTCAATTCAAAATCTTATTGGCATCCATTTATTTGGCATCTCGCGCTCATCATCCACTCAAAACATAATGTTAACCAACTATTTGGCCGCCTTGCAAGCCCAAACAAGTGTGTGCGGCTTGCCTGTTGTTTTGATTCCGGTCTAGCTAGATCCACTTGTGCTTTGGTGAACGAAGCAACAAAATGTCCTTGTGCAGCGCAAGCCATTGAAATGAATTGGTTTCATAGCGCAGCGCAGCGCCGCGCATGCTGCGTCCTGTTGTGAAAAAGCATGTGAAAAAAACTATAAAGTTTGCTAGGCCAAAAAGACTGTTAATCGTGATTTAAAAAAAAATATGGCTCACACTCATAAATAATTAATGAGGATAAAAGACATTGATGATATGAAATTGTTTATATCTTCTAATCCAACAGTGTACAAAACAATAGTTGCAAATTGGCAGCAGCTTCGTTTGTATGAAACGAGAGAGAGTGAGTCCACGATACTGATGGCATAATTAGATAACTGTACACAAAATATAGATTTGACTGAGTTTTAATATTTTATTAGCTCACAAACACATAACTTCCAAGAAGGAAAACATTGCTAGCAAGTGTATGACTTCAGTTACCCAAATGAGCTGGATGGTTCGATTGACAAATCACAATCAAGTATTGCACAGATCCGTGTAGAAAAAAGGGATAATGTACATCCAGCCAGTTGTTATCGCAAAAATAAAGGGTGATCAGTCGCTGTGGGCTCTTGCATAGGGTTGGGTATCGTTTGAATTTGAACGATTCTGATTCCGATTGCGATTCCTTGTTTCGATTCCGGTTTCTAACGATTCTCGATTCCGATTCTTTTAAGAGGCAGGGTCAAAAAAGTTTAGCTAACCAACGGTCTTTCTGAAGGAAATACTCCTTTTGTAAAAATACTCCTTTTGTCACAAATTTTGCATTTTGCCGAGATTTTGTTATTTTAGAAAAGTGAAGCCACACTTTGGATCGCTGACGTAAGCTACTCATGTTCGACTCGCATGGTTATGCCAACACTTTCGGTAGACGCTTCTTCGTTGATGTTGTTCAGCGGTTTCTTCTTCCGCTCGGCGGACTGTGAATATCGAAACTAGGAATCGAAATTTTAACTTTTGAACGATTCCGGGAAAAACGAAAAGTTAGTCTCGGTTCCAATCGATACTCGATTCTCGATACCCAACCCTACTCTTGCATCAGCCTGAAGGGGTTTATTCTGTGATAACAACCGGCTGGATGTACATGATCCCGCTTATTACACGGTTACCTGCCACATAAGTAAATAGTTATACAATAACATTTTCGACTCTGAATAGTATTTCAAGAAGATCTATTCTATTAGATTTAAATTTAGATTTAAATATAGATTTAACTATAAAAATAGTGTATAAATAACTATACTTAGCTCATAGTACCATTTACCGATTAAAGGGATGCACCATATATGCAGGTGGTAGCTTCATACCAGCAATGATAGCTAATTTAATTTTTTGTGTTATATAGTAAAGAGTGAAGTTTGTTGAGTCGTGTTTTCATTCTTCCTCTAGAACATGCATTTGATTTAGGTTTGGGAGAGACGTGAGCTCCAGGGATCTGATATTACAGATGTTTTTGTGAGTGATGGTCTCTCCCGAAGGGCAGCAGTTTGGGCCATGGGCAGTGTGCTGCATTTATCTTTTTGCATGTGGAGAAAGTAGGATATAACTACAAAGTTTAATGTAAATTTGCAAATTATCCTATCACAAAAAACAAAGTGCAGATTCAATGTAAGAGATTCATGTCTCAGTTTGGTCAGTTTCCGTGTTTTGAACATTTTGAAGTTTTGTGAGTGCTTAAACTCACGCTATACCCAAGTTATGAACAGCCTCACGATCACTCCTGGCACTGCTTATCTATAGCACAAGTGTTTTTATTTGCCGTGATCTTAATATGCAAAAGTAATCTTTTACGTGTATCTGGTGTGCAAAATGTACCTGTTGGGTAGAATTGGCTTGGTGTGTGTATTTCCTATCGTATGCGTGCAAGAAGTGAGTATGTACACTAAAAAAGTGCTTATTGGATGCATGTAAAAAATAATTTATATGCGTATAAAGAGCCTACAAGGCATGAACTTGTGAAAATTGGGCTCAATCGGTCACATTTTCTGCTCCCTTTCTTTATACAGTTTATTCCAGTTAATATACTTTATTTATCATGCTGATAAGATTATGTGTAGTCTTCATATCTAATGTGTAAAAAGCATTAATATAATTCATAAATGGTTCTTCGGTTGTTTTATCTGTGTAGTCTGAGAATGATGTACAGTTTCCACTAACACAAAATAATTTATGTAGCCTATTTGAGTGGAATTTTATTTACTACGTAAATGAGATTGATCGGTATTGGAAGCACAGTTGTTTTAATTTACAGAACTACAGAATAGCACTTATTGTCGTTACATTTCCCCTAAGATGTTAAGACATCCTGTTTTGTATTACTAGAAATAAATTATAGCTGTTAAATATATTTCCATGTGTCACTCTTCACAGTTCCTGGTAGCTGATTCAAGTGTTTAAAAACAAAAAGTTTCATGCTGGGTCTTAAAAAATTGTCCTGCTTTTTTCTCTCACATCCTTGATAACGATATTGTCCATTGGTATGGACACTAATATAGTTATCTTTATAGTTATCGTTCTTGGTGTCAACAACAAGTCTTAAAGATAGGAGTGTTTTACAGTTATAATGAAATGAACAAGTGTTTGTCTGCTAATAAGAGAGAAGTAGAGTGTTGTTTGCCATTGCGTGACCTTCATGACAACAGTATTTCTGTAACTTTCCACCCCTCAGAATGAACATGTAGTGTGAAAATAGTTAGTAGAGAGAGAGAGAGAGAATCTTCCAGGTCTTGATCTTTCTGACTGCTTCAATCTGAACCCCTACCGAGGGCAGAATTACCCATGTGAGTGCAGTCCTCTGATAACAGCTAGTGCTAGGGATTGTGTGTGTGTGGTGTTACTGAGGCCGCACTCCTTCGTCATCTGAGAGTTATCAGCTGTCATTGTGAATGCAGTCTGACAACACGCACTGTGTTTACTCCCTGTTTGTGCTTACTGTAGACCAAGCCTTTAAAATTGATTCCAGGATCGTTTCTCACTGGTGGAACAGAAACAGGTTTCTACTAGTATGATCAAAGCTATGAGAAATGAATTTATCTCTGTGTATGTGGTGTCTCTCTTCCAGGACCCTGTATATGGGAAAGGAAAGCTGGCTGAGATCCAGGGGCTCATTTTAGGGATGCTAGAGACCTTCAACTACGAACAGGTAATGTGTGTGTTGAATGGGTTGAACATTTTTATTATTTTAATTTAAAATAACTGTTTTCTATTTTATTATATTCTAAAATGTCATTTATTCCTTTGATGGCAAAGCTAAATTTTCAGCAACTTCAGCATCACATGATCCTTCAGAAATCATTCTAATATGCTGATTTTGTGCTCAATTTATGTTTCTTATCATTGTTAATGTTGAAAACGCTTCAAACAGGTTCAAGAGTTCAAAAGAACAGCTTTAACAATGTGAAAATGTTTACTATCACTTTTAATCAATTCAATGCATCCTTGCTGAATAAAAGTATTAATTTATTTTATAATAAGATTTTGACATATTATTAAAATCAATAATATATGAATATATTTGTATATATGATATATTCAAAAATCAATAATCTTCTATAACTTGACAGCTGTTTCATTTTATATGTAGCGGATCACATCATGGGGGGCTGCCATGTTAAGATCATGATGGCCAGCTGAATACTACGCGATTTATATCAGCTCTGTAATTAGACACTTGCAATAAATCAGTCATCGCCTCCTGTGAATAGTACATTTCTTCAACAGCATCTGTAAACAAATACTTCAAGTTATTTCAGATTCGGTCAGATAATTTTTCTGTACCATGTACGTAGGGGTGGAACGGTACAGAGAAGTCACAGTTCAGTTCACACCTCGGTTCAGACATCACGGTTCGTTACAATTTCGATACAATGGAGGGAAAAGCAAAACAAAAATACAGAAGCCATTGTATTTTTTAAATAAGTTTTATTAATAAAAGCATAGAACCAGTTTATTTGTAGTGCACTGACAATAGTTTTATATAATTAGTTTATTAATTAAATGAATAAAAAGACCTTCCGATATGTTTGGTAATTGTACCTGAATTAATTTAAAATTATTTTGCTATATTTCAGATCAATATATTTGTTTTCCTTAATTAACATTATTATTTAACAATGTATCATTATTCTATACCGTGTATTCTCGGTGTAAACTCGTGCACTGAACCGTGACGCCCGTACCGTTTCGGTTCAATACGAATACATGTACCGTTCCCTTTGTTAGGATGTCGGGCTTTGTGAGGTTTTGTTACACACCTAACCCTAACATGAAAACATAAATTATTGATTATCTTCATACAGTATAGCTAACCATAGTGCATAATTGATTTCTTGCTCTCCTATTAAAAGCACACTATGCAGGAATTCTGTTTTTGTCCCCTAGAGTCACCGTGGACTACTTGTATTTAATGTTAATTTCATAAACACCTCTCATGCAGAGTGTCTCTGCACTCACGGCCTGATGCCCATTTGAAGCTGTTATATAGACCCCTTTTCAGTTGGTAAACATGGTGACGTTTTTATGTGGGCGGAGCTTAGGTGGAGGCAGAACGATCCCTCTGGCCGCTTCACTAATGCTAATTAGCAAGTTTTATTAGCTTGCTTTTTAACAATGACTGGAGAAAATCAGATTTTATCTTAATGTGTAAGGTCACTCACTGTCCAAGACCGCTATTGTTATTTCCAAAAGTTATTTTTAACGGACAGAACCAGATTGGCCGACCCGTAGCCGCCTACACGCTCACTCAGGAGGATTAACATTACGTTACCTTGGGTGAGTGGCCTGACTTCTACACCTACCTTATAGAGAAACCGATCGTAAAGAGAAACTGATGGCATATAAATCTTTAGATGCCTATAACTATGTGCTGAATACATGGTCCTGTACAAGACTTGTGTGTATGATCCGCAGTTCTGCCTAGCCAGGGCAGAGAAGACGACAATGTAAAGAGTGACATTACGGTGCAATTTTAATCATTTACAAATAATAAAAGTAATTTAAGCTCCTTTTTATGTAGCCGAATCTGTGCTGGTTTGCATTGGCCACCTCCAGTTTTCTCTTTGTTTTGCCTCCAGCTAGTGCCGTGATGTAACTGTGACGTCGGCGCAAAAGGGGTCTATTAATGTTTGGCTTTGGCTGAAAAAGATGGCGCCGCTGTGTTTGTGTTTGGCGCTGTTACAGATACGCGGTAACATGACTACCAACTTGCCTGGATTTGCCGGAGATTCAAATCTACCGCCATTCCTAGCCCAGACTGATCTCATGAAGTAGCGTGTGTATGCCACGCCAATTCGTATTTCCATTTTTGGCGTGCTATCAAGACGCATAATCGCCTTTCAGCGTGTTTATGAACGCTGTTGACTTAACGTTATATAAATGTATGACTTACCTCAACCCCGTCCCTAAACCTAACCGTCACTGGGGTTAATGGCATTTATGACTGTTCCCTTACCATCCTAGGTAAAATAAAGATATGACTTGCCTCAACCCCATCCCTAAACTTAACCGTCACTGGGGTTAATGGCATTTATGACTGGAGATTTGACTGCGTGTACAGACACGCGGAATGACGTGGACGTTAATGGCGTAGACATACACGCATACCAATGCGCGGGTTGTTCCGAAATGAGCGGGTGCCTGCGGTCACCCGCAGTTACGGGTCATCCAAAAATGTTTTTAATGATATTCGGGTCGCGGTCGGTCGGGTCGTTTGAAAAAAGATGCCAATTAAACATTTGTATTAGTACTAGACACAATTTTTGATGAAATATACAGCCCTACACATTATTGGCTGAATAACTGGCATGAAGATAACACACAAGCTCAGTCTAAACAGTTCTCGGTTCTATACTAGTGATTCGAGAACCGCTGTCCCTGTGCGTTCGGTAGTACGCAGTATCTATGCGCAGTATCAGCTGCTCGTGCTCATCACTTCTCTCAACAGTGGCACCAACATGTCTCAGTTCAGTGAACTGTTGGAGTTACTGGAGTAAAATAGAATTCAGGATATTGATTTATTTCGATTCGGAGGCGACTGTCAGGCATGTCTGAAAGTAAGTAACTAACTTGTGGATCAGCACTGTCGCAAGACGCGAACTGTTTCGAACGATTCAGTTCGATTTAGCGAAGGTTCGATCGGTTCACTAAAAAGAACCGGTTCAAAAGAACGATTCGTTCACGAACCGGCCATGTCTATGATCACTACTGTCTGCAGAGATGGAGGCGGCAAGAGAAAAGGTGAAGACTGGGGAGTGGAAGCTCCACAAATAGAAAGAGTAAAAGTGTGGGAGACATTTGCTGAAATAATGAAATATGATGACCAAAGTGCTGTCTTTGCCTTTGTTATGTGTAGGCCAGGCCTACGTCTTCTTGCGATGCTGTGTTGTTACACGTCTATGGCCCAATAAAGCTCCGATGAGCATTTACTACTTTTAAAAATGCGGTCAGGAAGCGGGTCGGGTACAATATTTTTTTGCTTTTTTTTGCGGTCCGATTTGCGGGCGGGTAGTTGAAAACGTCGGTCGGTTGCGGTTTGTTTATACATTGACCCGCGCATCACTGACGCATATGTAACACATATGTAACAGCGACAGACGCTAGAGGCTGCAGTCTTTAGCCTCCTTGCTAGAGCGTCCGACTCTCACGCTGGAGACCCGGGTTCGAGGCCCGCTCGGAGCGGGGCGAGTAGGACCCGGGTGTGAGGAGTTACATTGGTGCCGTGACCCGGATGAGAGTGAGGTTTAGGGGGGTGAGTGTAACGGAGGCCAGCTAGTAGTTGCTGTGGGAGTAAACCTCACTCCCCGATCTCAATAGGCGCTCTAGCGACAGACGCTAGAGGCTGCAGTCTTTAGCCTCCTTGCTAGAGCGTCCGACTCTCACGCCGGAGACCCGGGTTCGAGGCCCGCTCGGAGCGGGGGCGAGTAGGACCCGGGTGGTAGGGGTTACACATACACGCGGATACACGCGGATAGCTCAAAATGCGTAGAGATAACACGCCACCTGACTCGAAAGTGGCGTGTATGTTTACGCAAAAGTCATGATGTCATGTTGCCTAGCCTCAGTGCCTGCCTATTTGTGGCCTCCTATTTGCCCGTCGACTTGCAACAAGAGACGCAGGAGATGAGGAAAGAGAGGCGGTTTTCATGTAAAAATAAAAAAATACCTGGCATCTTGCTCCGTCGGCATGGGTGTCTCTGGCGGCTTCAACATCATATCCGGGGGTTATTGAGGGTTTGATCTACATCGCTTTCTACAGTACAGCTACAGATGGCTCTCACCATTGTGGAAAAAGGACAAGCTGCAGGTGTCCCTAGGTATTTTGAGTCTGTCTTTCCGATTATCAAATTGCTGTTAAATAAGCCAAATGTAAATACCTCTCAAATGTTATTTCAAATAGCTCTAATCGGCCCCAAGTCTTGTTTAATACAATCCAGTCTGTTACAAATCCATCTGTTAACGTGTTTGAAAATGTATCTAAATCAACCTGTGATGAGTTTCTCCAATACTTTATTGATAAAGTGGCCTCAGTAAGACAGAGTGTAAACAGCAGTATAGTTGTTGGTTCATATGTCCACCAATCACTTCCTTCACCTCCTGCTGTTTTTGATGTGTTTGAACCAGTGTCACTCTTTCAGCTCTCAAATGTTGTCCAGAAGCTGAGAGCTACCAACTGTTCCCTGGACATTATTCCATCTAAAATGCTTAAACAGGTTTTTGATACAGTTGGACCATGTCTTCTCTCTTTTTTTCAGTACCAGCCTTAGCTCAGGGTCTGTCCCAACTGTTTTTAAGCAGGCTGTGGTCAGGCCATTAATCAAAAAACCTAATCTCGATCCATCAGTTCTCTCAAATTTCAGACCTGTGTCCCATCTGCCTTTTCTCTCTAAAGTTTTGGAAAAGCTCGTCTTCATACAACTTCAATCATTCTTGGATGGAAACCACATTTTTCAAAAATTTAAATCCGGTTTCAGGGCACGTCACAGCACAGAATCTGCACTGTTGAAGGTGCAGAAAAGACATCTTGCTATCCTTGGATGCTAAAAAATCTGTGCTGTTGATAATGCTGGACCTTACTGCAGCATTTGATGCGGTGGACCATTCTATCCTCCTGATCCGTCTGGCCCAGCAGGTGAGCCTTCAAGGACTCGTGCTGCAGTGGTTCAAGTCATATCTTGCCGATAGAACTTTCTCTGTGATGATCAATGATCTCTCTTCTTCTCCAGCCCCATTTTCCTCTGGTGTGCCACAGGGTTCCATCCTTGGCCCGGTTTTATTTTCCTTGTATATTCTCCCCTTAGGTTCTGTTATATCCCGGCATAATGTCTCTTTCCATCTGTATGCAGATGACATACAAATCTATCTGCCAGTTGCCCAGATCTCCCCAGACGCACAGTCCATTCAGACATGTCTGGATGACATTAAACATTGGCTGTCACAAAATCTGCTCTGTCTAAATGATTCAAAGACTGAATTTATCTTGTTTGATGCCTCTAGCCCAACAAAGGCAGCTCCCGATCTGGCACCCCTGACCACCCACCTCAGTTTTGTAGTCTGGAATCTTGGGGTGATTTTGGACAGTAGTCTGAAGCTCTATGATCAGGGCAAGCTTCTTCCAGCTTTGTCGATTGGGCAAAGACAAACCGTTCCTTAGCCGTAGTGACCTTGAGAAAACAATCCACGCTTTTATTAGTTCACGCTTGGATTACTGCAATGCCCTCTACATCGGGTTAAATCAGGCCTCTCTGCACCATCTACAGCTTGCCCAGAACACAGCGGCAAGGTTTCTAACATCACTCCTGTCCTGCTCTCTCTCCACTGGCTTCCAGTCCGGTTCAGAATTCAGTTTATCCAACTGTTTGTTTTTTGCTCTATCCATGGCCTTGCACCTGCTTATCTGTGTAATACGCTGACCCTTTATCAGCCCAGCAGAGCCCTGTGCTCTTCTGAATATCTGCTGGTGGTCCCAGGATCCAGGTGCAAAAAGTGGGGTGATCGTGCCTTTGCAGTAGTGGGGTCAACTATGGAACGCGCTGCCTCTGGAATTACGTTCCATCATAGACCTGCCCCTGTTCAAGGCCAGATTGAAGCACCATCTTTTTAGATCGGCTTTTGACACTTGATTAGCAAAATGATTTTATAGAAGTGTTTGTATTTTTATTTTTTGTATTCTATTGTTGTTTCTGTCCTGTACTTTTTTTTCCCCTGTCCAGCGCTTTGATCAACTCATGGTTGTTGTAAAGCGCTATATAAATAATTTTTTGATTGATTGATTAAGGTACAAATATTGCATTGTGTGCCTTTAAATAAGAGGTCTTGGGGTGTTTATGGGTGGGCCTACAATAATATTAGACTGCATGGCCTATAATAAAAGGTAATGAAGTTAATGTAAAAACTGCCTTATGTTCAGTTTACATTTTTCATACAATGTGTTGTGTGTTGATTATTATATCTAAAAATTAAATAGCATCTGAATTTAGGTTAAAAGTCAATGTTATAGTAATGTGCGGCTCCCTATATAGTTTACAGCATTAGCAGATTTTTTTTAATCCTTGTGAAATGTTTAATTCTAGTTGAATTAATTTAAAGACAAAGACCATTTTTTTAATTAAACCACTGTTTAAAGGGGGGGTTGACTGCGATTTCACTTTTTTTTCTTTTTAAATAGTGTGTAATGTTGCTGTTGATGCATGAACAGTATCTGCAAAGTTGCGGCCCTGAAAGTTCAGTGTAAGCAGACATATCGTCTTTTAAAAATCAGGAAGTATATTGCCGACAAAAACGACTCGATTGGGACTACAGCTGGGTTATGGTACATCACTAACCCACACATTTGCATCAACCCCTCCCTCAGAATATGCAGAAAATGGCATGCGCATATTTCTGAGGCACGTCGACTCGTCGAGTGTATTGTTCACGCAGCTGTCAGGTTTTCTGTGTTCGGGCTTCCCATGGACGCTATACTTCCTCAACAATGGATACAATTTATGTTTGATTATGTTCCTGAAAATGACGATCGTAATCTAGCTATCTGTGCTGCGCATTTTACGGAAGACAGCTTCCAGAATCTCCACGAGTTCAACACCAGATTCAACAAGAAACGGTTACTAAAACATGAAGCAGTTCCAACTTTAAAACCAGAGGCAGCAGTTGTTGGGCCACAATCTGTAAGTAGGCTAAGACTTCATCATTTTAAATGTATTTGCATGTATAATTCCAGACGTAGCCTTGTGTTTTATTTTTTTCAAATGCCAGCGCTGGCTTTATAGCCACTATTAGTTAGCCTATGCTATTTTGTGTCTACGACAAACGCGTACAAACATTATGGACCTGAATTTTCTATAAGTACTAATGTTTTAAACTTATTTTTTCATGTATATATGCTTTATGACGTTATTTTCGATTTGATCAAGAACGTAAACATGCCAACGCTGTTTGAGTATAACATTAGTAGCCAGTCAGTTGCTATTGTGTAGAAACAAACGTGTATAAAGTAAAAAATTTAGCAAACTTATCATTCAGAAACGTTTAGTAAGAGCCATGTGTGGTGAGGTTCTGTTTGACTCTCTTCATCGCGAGTTTCTCGGTCTGATTCTGCCTCAAACTGATACTGCAGTTCGACACATATTTACATCTGGACCGGAGCTCATGACGTACATGTTTCGCCCGTAAAGGTAATGGGGGTTAACCTTCCGGACAACGTGAGCGACAGTTTAGCCAATCACAACATGCTGGGCCAAACTAACCAATCTGTGCCCACTACGTGTTTCTGAGGGAGTGTTTTCATAGAATCAGGAAGTGAACCGCTCGTTCAGGGGACAGAGGAGAGCGTGGCTGACAATAAAGGTGAAGTTTATGAAAAATAAGACTTAAAAAAAAAAGAAAAACCACGAATACGTTATATTGCACCCCATAAATACATAAATACCCTTTAAAAAAAAAGCCATTTTAGCTTTCTAAACCGAATGGAACTGAACCGAGACGTCAAAACCGTGGGAAAACCGAACCATCAGTTTTGTGTATCGTTACACCCCTAGTATAACAGCTCATCAGATTTAGACAACAGCTTATCAGATTATCTTTTCCTAGTCTCTTCCTACCAGGTTTTCTTTGCTTTCTTCATCGCTGAGTATCACATCTGAAATGCGCGCAAGATTCTTCATGCGTCAAAAGTTGTTGTTGATGTGTGCGACG